>JACVVK020000039.1:242500-375000 GCA_018292915.2 Batillaria attramentaria | reverse complement strand
ACAGGTGCCGTGAGGCCTGCAAGATACTGGAGGAGGTGTTGAAGTGGGCGCCGCACTTGGAAGACGTTTGGTTGACGGCCACAGACATCTACGCTGGATGTCACGACTATGACAGTGCGAAGCAGGTACTTAGCGCATGCCACCGTGGATTCTTTTTTTCCTTCTCCCAACTCTAGTCAGCTGCTCTTGTGGGCATGTTGAAATGACTGTGCATCACATTGGGGTTGGGTGGGTGCTGTTGCTTATTGTATCAAGTGAGCGGCATTAATTTTGTGAGGAATCAGCTTTTACAGCTGTTGGCGGGAGATAATGGAGAAATGTCTTCATTTGAAGGGACCTGGGACCAGCGGAGTTGGCAGACGGTTAGACTTTCAGTGTTCAGGTTGTGAGTTCAAATCCCAGCGGGAGACCAAGACTTTTTATTTGTTGCCCCATCTCTGGCATTGCCCTTATACGTTAGTCCCACAACCAACCAACCAACCAACCAACCAACGTTTTGATTTGGAAGGGATCCTGCCCAATTACGGAAGTGTGCGTTGTGTTTGTGTAGGTGCTGTTGAGTGTGTTGTGTTTGTGTAGGTGCTGTTGAGTGTGTTGTGTTTGTGTAGGTGCTGTTGAGTGCGGTGTCGGCCAACTCCTACAGTGCTAAGCTCCACTATCATTACGTCATCCTGGAAATTTCACAGGTGAGTTTAGTATTTCGCTGACAGGGATATTTAAGATACCAAATTCAGAGGAAGATATAAAAAGTGGTGGAGTTTGACTTGGTGGTGGTGTGGTCCTGTATTGTATCTGTCCTCTGGAGGAGTGGCACCAGCAGCAGTAGGACACCAGTCACTGTGCAGCATTTGACGTCTTCATACATGTACACCCAAATGGATGATGATAATTAGGGATCTTTGCCTGTCGCTATTGTCAGCTCTGAAAATTTGTGTCAGCCATATCGTGAGCTCAAACTGATTTCTTGAGGAGTGAGATGCCGCACACTTGTCATTTGCAGATAGTGAGTTTGATTGGGAAAATGAACGAAGGCGTGTGTGTGTGACCCCCCACCCCACCAGCACCCTCACTATTGAGAGGTGTTGACCTTCACCTGCACATTGTGTTCACCATCAGCATGACACGTGATGATTTCAGGACTGTAGTGACGACGGCCTGGAGCACATGGAGCAGTTTGTCATCAGCCATTTTGACAGCACCACAGAGGAGATGTCCAGAGTGGATCCCAACTTTCTCTTCTGGTGAGTGCCGGACAGAAGGCTTAACAACCTTAAAATGGTCACCCACCGTTAGGGTTATCAGTCGACATGCGTAGAGGCTGATGATACTGTCAGTCCCACAGATGTAGAGGTATGACATGTACATGTTGTGCATGTAGCTCTGGTTCTCTGTACAGCAAACTGCTGGCACTGGACATTCCGGTGAGGAAGCGTCTCCCGCCCGTGAAGGAAGATGTAGAGGTATGACATACATGTACATGTTGTGCATGTAGCTCTGGTTCTCTGTACAGCAAACTGCTGGCACTGGACTTTCCGGTGAGGAAGCGTCTCCCGCCCGTGGAGGAAGATGTAGAGGTATGACATGTACATGTTGTGCATGTAGCTCTGGTTCTCTGTACAGCAAACTGCTGGCACTGGACATTCCGGTGAGGAAGCGTCTCCCGCCCGTGAAGGAAGATGTAGAGGTATGACATGTGCATGTTGTGCATGTAGCTCTGGTTCTCTGTACAGCAAACTGCTGGCACTGGACATTCCGGTGAGGAAGCGTCTCCCGCCCGTGAAGGAAGATGTAGAGGTATGACATGTACATGTTGTGCATGTAGCTCTGGTTCTCTGTACAGCAAACTGCTGGCACTGGACATTCCGGTGAGGAAGCGTCTCCCGCCCGTGAAGGAAGAGCTGAAGGAAATGCTGCTGCAACGGGACGTCTACCTATGGCTGTGCTACTGGTAAGTTACCACCTCCATCTCCATCTCGGTGTTGTTATTTGTGATAGATTTGTCGTTGGGTTTATTACATGTGCCTTCTTGTGCTGCCTTTGTGCCGTCTGTATTTTTGTTTTTTTGAATGGTGTGTTGTGAGTTATGAACTTTACTGGAGTCGATGCGTATGTCTCTTGTGCATTAAACAAGCACGTAGAAAGTGTGGTGCATGTGTACAGAGTTGGTGAAATGTCTGGTCGTCTTACCACTGTGCTGCACAAGTTACTGGTGTTGTAGTAGTGTTACAAATCGCCAGCAAGTTTCGACATGAGCTCAACTTCACGTGACAGCTTTGCAGTAAAGAATTTAAACCCAGTAACCGCATAAGTGCAAACGTGTCCTTATTTTGCATTGGGCATTTTTCACCCATCTGTGGTAAGTGTTTGAGTGCATTTTGTCCAGACCACTATTTCAGTTCGTGTGTCAGTTCATCTTACTGTGTCGGTTCACTCTACATGGTTCTGTTCGAACACTGCCGTCCTCCCACCCCCACCCACCTGATCCACCCACCCATCACCCACCTGATCCACCCACCCCCCACCCACCTGAATCACCCACCTGCCTACTCCTGAGCCAGCTATTGCTACTGTGTCTCGCCTTTTGTCAACATCTCTGCAGGTTTTGTCCACATGTCTCTTTGCTGGACTTGTTTTTACCTCACTGACCAAGCAGGTGTATTGTGACACAGAGTTAAATGTGTTTTTCCTCATGTCTCTACATAGCACATGTTTTTACCGGACTGATCAAGTGTAGATGCATTGTGACATAGAGTTAGATGATAACAGGCAGGCAGACACCTCTGATCCACATAATCCGCTGGCTACTTCTCACGCCCTGTGGCTGGGTAATTAGGCCAGGAGGGGGTTTGGGGGATAAGAGCTTACCTGTTGGGCTGGGGGTCAGTCAGCTAAGAGGGGCAGTCCCAACAGAGCCAATTTTCTACCCCTGTCTGCCTGACACTGTCAGCGGCCAGTGAAGTTGATCACAGTGGGTCGGTTTGAGGAGGATCTGGGTTGGGAAACAAAGACACACACACACACACACACACACACACACACACACACACACACACACACACACACACACAGAGACACACTCGTGCACGCATACACGCAAACACGCACGCCAACACACACACACACACACACACACACACACACACACACACACACACACACACACACACTCTCTCTTTCTCTCACTCTCTCTCTCTGTCACAAGCACTCACACCTGAATTGTACTTGACTTATGGACTGACCAGCCCAAAGTACCTCTTGTTGCAGTTTCACACGTCTATTCACAGGATTGGTGATTCATAGACTGGCTCCTCTTGTGTTTGGATTCACACATACTATAGTTGCCCGTCTCTGTGCCAGTACATCTAGTTGCCCGCCTGTCCACTGGGAAAGGTGATTGACAGCTTTATCTGTGGGTGATAGAAAAAGTTGGCCTAGTTCAGGGTAAACACTAACTCCACACCCTCCTGTTTTTGTGCAACCTGCTGTGTGGGCTTTGCCCGGCCCCAGGGTGGATACAGTGTGAGGTCATTTATCACGCAGTACTTGACTCCCAGGATGTTGCATGGGGAAACTATAGGCTGAGCGGTTATGACAGCGGCGATGATGACTGTCTGCCAGTAGGGAGACTCCCTGCTGGTGTTGATAGGAATGAGTTGTGCTGTACTGGGTGCAGGTGCTGCTGTAACAGACAGGGCAGGGTGTGCTCTTCTCACTGACACTGCTCTTGTGTGGCTCTGCTAGGTTGTAGTTGGATGAAGATTTGTAAGGTTGTAGTTGGATGAAGATTTGGTAGGTTCTAGGTGGATTTGCTAGAGGATATGTGCATGTAATAGAACAACCTCCTCTCCTCTGCACCCCCCCCCCCCCACCCGCCCTAATTCTCTGGTTCTGTGAGAGTTCAGTGGGTGAATACATTACAAGTGTGAGTGAGGTACATGTAGTGTAGTCAGCATACCCCCCCCCCCCCCCCCACACCCCTCACCTTTCCCCTCCCAAAAAAGTAAAATGTAACAAAAAAAAAGACAAACGGCAATTTAAAAAACCTCAAACCAAACTAAAGGAGAGATACAAACCAGTTTGCTGGCCAGATTTTCCGCTGAAGATGAGACAACACATGACACAAACCATGGAACCACACAGAGAAAATGAGATACCAGACCAGTTTGCTGCCTGCAGGTTTGGCTACAGCACCTTCTCCTGGAGACAAAACACAAGGAAACAGAGAGAGAGAGAGCTATGTGTGTCTGTCAAGTGATTGCCAGTGTGGAATATGTACAGTCTAGCTCTTGCTGTACTCAGGTAACTGTTGTTGTTTTGGTGAGTTAAAAAGCTTCCACCTATCTATACCAGTTGTTAACACCGCTCGTCATGTTTCATGTGAACAGTCTTCTGTTGGAGCTGCAAGGAGAGACGGAGGAGGCTGTGGACGTCTTTGAACTGGCGCTGTCCTCCACAACACAGGCCGCACATCTCGCGCTTCTCTGGAAATGGTAAGTTGTGGTCTAAATGTGTAGACTACAGAAAAGTAGAAATTACGGAAGCGACATCACCACCATGTCGGTGGAACTTTGGCATTACTCTGTTACGAAAGTTGCGGAGGAGATGTGTACAGTGTACATGTAGGTCATCCTGTGCTTGTTTCCAGTTCACCAACACTCCATGATGACGTCCACATAGTAGGCCCCTGTTCTCTCCATCTGTGTATTTAGCATGTTGCACACAGTCTGCGTCATGTTGCTTGCGCCGCAGGATTATGCTGCTTGTTAAGTTGTTTTAGGAAATGTGTTGGTGTAGGGGCTGATTGTTCATTTATTCACCATTCCTTGTTCTTGTCAGTTTTCACAACACATACATTCTTTCACTGCAGGTGTTGGCAGCTGATGTCAAACTGCCCTTGTTTTAGATGATGCTTGCTCTGTGTGTGTGTGTGTGTGTGTGTGTGTGTGTGTGTGTGTGCATGCACGCTTGTGCGCTCATAGCTATGTGCAGTTCCTGTATCGGCGTTGCCAGTCCAGCCACTCGCCTGCCACACAGTCTTTCCAGCAACAACTGCAGGAGGCAATGTTCCGCAGCATCACTACAGCCCCCACCCTCGTCCCCATCCGGTTCCCAAGGCAACACCAGACTCAGCAGCAGCAGTGGCGAGACCTGAGTCACGTGACGAATCTAGTGGAGTTCTACGTCAGCATGGTGCCCCCTGACTCCAGGGCGACTGCCTTGCAGACTTTCTACGATCTCATGCCAGACAACATTCCCTTGCTTATCAGGTCAGCGCAAATTGAAGAAGGGTGATTTAATTTGTGTTCTGATGTTGTGGATGGTCTTTGGTGGTCACACATGGGGGGGGGGGGGGGGGGGGGGGTCAACTGAAGATAGATGGAATGCGCAGAGGGAGGGAAGGGGGAGGAATATGTGTGTGTGTCCATCAGTCCTGAGGATGAATGCAGGTTTAGGGAGGGAAGGGGGAGGGAATATGTGTGTGTGTCCATCAGTCCTGAGGATGAATGCAGGTTTAGGGAGGGATGGGGGAGGGAATATGTGTGTGTGTCCATCAGTCCTGAGGATGAATGCAGGTTTAGGGAGGGAAGGGGGAGGGAATATGTGTGTGTGTCCATCAGTCGTGAGGATGAATGCAGGTTTAGGGAGGGAAGGGGGAGGGAATATGTGTGTGTGTCCATCAGTCGTGAGGATGAATGCAGGTTTAGGGAGGGAAGGGGGAGGGAATATGTGTGTGTGTCCATCAGTCCTGAGGATGAATGCAGGTTTAGGGAGGGAAGGGGGAGGGAATATGTGTGTGTGTCCATCAGTCCTGAGGATGAATGCAGGTTTAGGGAGGGATGGGGGAGGGAGTATGTGTGTGTGTCCATCAGTCCTGAGGATGAATGCAGGTTTAGGGAGGGAAGGGGGAGGGAATATGTGTGTGTGTCCATCAGTCGTGAGGATGAATGCAGGTTTAGGGAGGGAAGGGGGAGGGAATATGTGTGTGTGTCCATCAGTCGTGAGGATGAATGCAGGTTTTGTGTGCAGACTGTTTGACTAAGAGCTGTTCTGACTTGATTCATCTGGTTTTTGAACAGACAAAAACAAAAAGTGGATGTAATGCATTCCCAAGTTAAACAAATCTTTGTTAAAAAATGAACTGTATTATCGGATGTCATTATGTCAGCTTAGTAAGCCTGCATGTGTCACTTAAACTCCCAAACACCCACCCCACCCGGCATGTGTAATCTCCAGCATGTGAGGAGAATGTAAGGACTGTGGTTTCCATGTAGATGTGTGGAGACGGCGCTAGCGGATGGACAGTTACGACGGGCTCGGAGCCTCTGTACTGCGGCCGTCTACGACAAGACGGCCAACCTTCAGCTGTGGAAACTGTGAGTCTGTCAGATCCACTATTGTGTGCATGTGTGTTGGCACTGGGAGACACTACTGGGATAGTGTATCTTGTGTGGTGTTGACCGTTCGTAATATGATTAGGGTGTTGAGTAGTGGAAAGTGATAGGTAGAGATGTAAAAAATCTTCCACACAGCATGTTTTGTTTCAGGCTGGTTGTCTGCCATATTCCTTGCTGTCTTCAAAAACGTCGTTTCTTGCAGTCTTTGCTTTTAAAGGATAAGCTTTTTTTTTTTTTTTTTTTTGTTAACATCATCTTGGTTTTACATACTGTCGTCCACCATGCTCAGTGTGTGTGTTTGTGTGTACGTGTGTGTGTATGTACGTACGTGTGTGTGTGTGTGTGTCTGTTTGTGTGTCTGTTTGTGTGTCTGTGTGTCTGTGCGTTTTGTTCTGAAACTTTGTCTTGATGTCTTGTCAAACAGTGAAAATTTCCTCAATAATGAAGAAATGTGCATGTGATATGTTAGTGTTTCATGGAGATTGCACAGGTTTTTTTTTACCTCCTCCGGTTGTTGCATGTTTCTGCATTCTGCATCACCTAGTTCGCATTCTTTGTCACAACCCAAACTTAACACCTTTGTCACAGTTCTCGCGGCCTCTCCGTGTTTGTCCATAGTGCACTATTTTGTTTTCAGGGTATTGGCTCTAGCGCAGATGGAAGGCACGCCAAAAGAGGTTAGTGAATTTACGCTGGTCTTGTGTTCTCATCCATTTTGTCTGCACAAATGAAAGATGTGGGGAATTGAAGAGTCTGTGAACAACTTGGTGTGATCCTCCGAACTTGGTAACTTGTTATAGTCCTGATCGGTGAAAGTTGGGCTGTGTTGATGTTACTTTGGCTTTACTACTTGTGGTACTGACCATGTAGAGTCTTCACCCTGTTTTAACTCAAATTAGTCTTGTCATTAGTGTACATGTAACATGGCTTAGTGTCAGTATCTTTCGAGTACAGATTTGTTTCCTATGATAGTCGCTAGTTTTGATCAGGTATTTCACAATGTTTGCGGCATATATTTGTCTTTTGTGTGTGAGGCGTTGGTGCCATTTTGCATCAAGGTGAGTATTATGAGTGACACATTGAGTGACTTTGTTGTACATTTGACAGTACATGTACTCAAATCTCCTATCTTACTGTGAAACACAGTATACATTCATTACATGTAGTACCTGTGTCTGGTCTGTGCGTACGTGCTACCAGTATTTCCCATTTAAATCTACATGCCGTATTTGACTTGTCATCCCTTACTCATTGTAGATTTGTGCATGTTAGGTGTGTCACTGTCGTAGAGAGAGAGAGATGTCAGACAAATGACACAGATAAAAGTTTCGAGAGAGAACTCGAGACACCCACAACCATCCCCCAAGTAAATGAAAACAGACATCCTCTCAAATTTGGAGATAGGTGTGTTAATGGTCTTGAAGTTCGCGAGCATTCTGTGTTTGTGAGCATGCTGTGAGCAGAAAGCGAGACTGGTTGTCAAGACATAATGTGCATGTCCCTACAGGTGGAGCGTCTGTATGTTCGAGCCGTCAGGTCCCTGCCACTGTCTGTCTCACTCTGGAAGGATGTAAATACCCCTTTTTTTACCATTGCTTTCATAGGACTTGCACATTTATGTTCTCACACAAGCACCTATTTTACGCGTCAGAGTTAAGCTTGCGTTTGATTTTGTGATCATCCTCTTCAGAAGATGTGAGAGGTTAGTCATGTACGTACTAGTCATATTTTGCTACACAGTTTTGACATCTAATGGTTTTAGCTTTTATATAATACTGCATGTAGTTTGTGGTAAGTGCTCTTCAAGGCAACCAAGTCAGACACACTGAAGCAAACCTAGAGAATCGTGTTGTTTGAAGTCGAAGAAAACTTGTGTATTGCCATCGCATTCCACGTTTGCTGTGACCAGCCTGATTCAGCGTTTGTGTTTTTCTGTCTGTCCCACCCCACCCGACAGTTCCTACTGTTTGAGGTGTCTCAGGAAAACCCTGTGGCTGTGCACACCATTCTAGCACACTGCCAAGATTTGGGGCTAAACATTCAAGGCTATGTGGCCACGATATCGGCCACCTCCTGAACTAACGTGAGGTCAGATTCTGTGATAGACTACTCACTCGGGAGTCCTCAAGATGAAGTGTCCCACGTCCTGGACGCAAAGTTCTCAAAAACCGTGCCAAAGATGCCTTTGTTGTAGGAGGACCAGAGGGGATAGTGTATTTACCAGAATGACTGAAAAGACAGAGGCCAGGATTTCCACGAACGGTTCCACCGTGCATCTGCTGTCATTGGAAGTTCTCTACTGTTCGGATGTTTTAAAGAAGGTAGATGTTGTCGACCTGCCTGGAGGCCTGTGTAGGAGAACCATCGGCCAGAATTCATGTCACACCAGCGATATGGAGGACTGGGATCAAACGGAGATTTTCTGTGAAATTTTTGTCTGTTACAACAGACGTCAGCTTGCACATCCTCCTTCCTTATCCACCAGCAACTACACGTACTGGAGAAACGCGTCCCTGGAATCCTACATTGTGATGGTGCTGTCTGCTTTATTCCTGCTTGGCTACTCATCCTGCTGTTGCTGCTGATGAAGTGAATGCTGTCTTTTGAACTCTCCTTTGATTTGGATACTTCTTGCACCAAAGGTTACCTCTGACTATACTCTGTCTTCCAGTGAAGTGTTTTTACGCCATTCTGTCTCCTGATCAACGCTGACCAGCTTCTAAGATGACAGCAAAGACTGCTTGGCCTGTATTGGTTCAACAGGTTTGTGATGCAGTGGGAAGAAGAGCAAGTCATGATACGTGTAGCACGTGCAGCCAGCCAGATATACAAAGAGATGGCATTTCAATATGATGGGCAACAACTGTCGTCTGCTACAAGTAGACGGATCTGTGATGGTGTGAATGTACAGCGGAAGAATGTGATGGTGGAAGTGCTGGGACGACTCATTGAGTGGCTCACAGCAGATTCAGACAACCAGAGTCATGGTGTCAGTCCTTTGAGGAGAAGAAGACAGATAATTATATAACGATTTGCTGCACTTAAAACTGAGAAACGCTGGCTAGCGAAACTGCCAACAAATACGGAAAGACAGACGACACGGGCACTATCAACACTGACCAAGAAGACTCGGATGATGGAGGCCATGTTTGCGCATCAAGCCTGTCGTTTGAGTCTTTTTGTTTTCAAGCACAACAGTCCAGTTTGCAGGGAGAATCCAGTCGTCACAGATGGGAAATGAGCTTGTTGGAATTAATGTAGTAGTGTACTGATAGTTTGATGGAACCTGACAGAAAGTCATGGCAGTGTTTTACACGCACGTCCTGTCATAATTTTGTGTGTGTGTGTGTGTGTGTGAGAGAGAGAGAGAGAGTGAGTTACAAAGCCATTCAAAATGGGGACATACTTGTTTCCTTTGTGTATGGCTGTGTGTGTGTGTGTGTGTGTGTGTGTGTGTGTGTGTGTGTGTGTGTGTTGTGTGTGTGGTATACACGGCTATTTGCTGGTATGTGTGTTCTATATAAGTCAAGGGCGTGTTTGTGTGTATGGTTTGGGGTGTGTGTGTGTGTGTGTGTGTGTGTGTGTGTGTGTGTGTGTGTGTGTGTGTGTGTGTGTGTGTGTGTGTGTGTGTGTGTGTGTGTGTGTGTGTGTGTGTGAGTGAGTGAGTGTGTGTGTGTGTCTGTGTCTGTGTGTGTGTGTGTGAGTGAGTGAGTGTGTGTGTGTGTCTGTGTGTGAGTGTGTGTGTGTGTGTGTGTGTGTGTGTGTGTGTGTGTGTGAGTGAGTGAGTGTGTGTGTGTGTCTGTGTGTGTGTGTGTGTGTGTGTGTGTGTGTGTGTGTGAGTGAGTGAGTGTGTGTGTGTGTCTGTGTGTGTGTGTGTGTGTGTGTGTGTGTGTGTGTGTGTGTGTCTGTGTGTCTGTGTGTGTGTGTGTGTGTGTGTGTGTGTGAGAGAGAGAGATCTGTACATAGTGCTCAAGCTGTTCTGTCTATTTTGAGTGCACCTCTTTCCTCCGTGTGGCTTGCTCTCCTGTATAGTCTGCTGCCTACATCATCCATTACTGCCCCAGCAGTAGATCTCAATTGCTTCTGCCCCAGGTGTTCACAAATAGCCTGGAGCTGGCAACAATTCATATGCATAACATACCACACGTGAAGTGTCTGTCGTGTTGCATCTAAAATGACTTGCGGCGTTCTTAGCCCATTGGTGTGATGTTTTAATGAAAGTGCTGACCTAATTGCCAAGACATTCTCAACACCAGTCAACTTGAGCAACAATCACAACCCCATGGTGAGAAGGTTCTGGTAAAAGTGCCGGTGAAAAGTGCAAACCGTATTTTTCCAGACGTGGAAGCTGGTTTTGTCAGCGGATGGAGAACTTATCTGCCAGCTGGTGATGAAATACTGTGGAAGACTTTTTCTTCAAGTGGTGGAATGCTGCTAGTGGCCACTGCAGGCTTAATGCTCCCATTGATTTCTTCTCTTTTTGCTGAGACAGGGACTGTGAGTAGTGTTTTACCGGACGGCTTGTTCTCGCTCATTATAGTTTCTGCACCATGGCCAGTCCCTCTATTTCTAGTCTGGTTTTCACAGGCTGAGACTGCTGCTCACAGAACTTTGGAAGGAGATTAAGATTTCTTTTGAAGACCAGGTGGATTCCTTTAAAACAAACCATTCTGAATGATCTGTGATCGCTGGAGGCGGTAAATATAGACTCTAGAGAATCATTTCAGAGCAACTGTCGATGACGTTGCCGTCTGCCATTTGTCCGCCATGCTTGCTGTGGTGCTGCTGTACAGTTGCAAAAAAACTCCCTTTCTGGAACCTGAAGCTAAAGGAACGGTTATACATTACAAGTACCACATTGACTGCTGTTGGAGACTCGATGGACCCCCTGACGGCCGTGCATCACTGACAGGAAAGTAACATCTTGTAGTCTCAGTGGACGACTGTGTAGAGGACATCTACATCTGAGGACAGCCGTCTCATTTGGTGTCCGTCAGTAGCACAGCCGTCTGTAAATGCTAAACACGAGGACAAGGGCAAAGCAGATGCAAGTGATCTCACAGACGGAAGTTGGCGGGGGTTAAAAAAAACAAAAAAAAAAACTTGCTCAGCTTTTCCGCAGTAAGTACGTTCCTGTTTGGTTATTTTGTGTGGTCATTTTGTTCTTCTTCTTCAGAATGTTATACTGTAGTTGTGTAACGTGTTTGTTTTTCCATAAAAGGGGCATTAAACATTTTCTGTTCTTGCTGATCTCCTCTTTCTGTAGTACTGTAGACAGTTACTTTCTGCTTCACACACACACAAAAACCCACTCCACCCCGGCCCAAAACTCGCTTTTTACTGACACTTGACATGGTGGGAACAGTCATTCATACTGCTACATTTTACACTGACATTTCCGTTCATTCATACACAGTGTCTTTGTTGTTCTGTTATCTTATTGGCCAGTCTTTTGTTACAAGCCGTGGCACATTGCTCTTAATCAAAGCGCTTTGAGTTTGACAATTTATTGCAAAGAAGTATGACATTTTCCAGGGTACCACCAAACTTGTGAACATTTCATGTGTGATACTGAATAGTGTAACTTTGCTGAATTTTGATACCTTGTGTGATTTAAAAAAAAAAAAAAAAAAAAAAAAGAAGAAAGGTGGTGCTAGGACAAAAGCTCAAAGTAATGGTGCATATATATATACATGTACATATATGAAATACTTTGCACATTAAGCAGAAGATAAACACTTTCGCAGTGTCTTCGTCCTCCGATGATCTTTTTTGCAAGTACGCAATCAGTTTTAATCCGTTTTCTCACACACTCTTGCGTTTTTGTTGACCAAGTGTTAGTGTGGTGCAGGTGTTTCTGTGTTGACCAAGTGTTCGTGTGGTGCAGGTGTTTCTGTGTTGACCAAGTGTTAGTGTGGTGCAGGTGTTTCTGTGTTTGTTTTCAGTTTCTTTTTTACTTTCATGTTTTTTCTTTTGTAAACCTTTTCTCCTGAATGTGTGTTTTGAAGTAAGGCACATACTGTGTTTGACATGTTTCCTTTGCAACACTTCTATTGTTTTGCTTGATTTTCGATTTTGTGTTGGCGATTTGCAAGTTAATCGTTTCTGAGACTGTCTTGAAGATCTAGGGAGTCGTAGAAGGCCAGTTACTGTCTGGAAACAGAACATGGTCAAGGACAGAGACGAGACATACGGACGGGCAACCACCTTTATCCTGTCAGACTCAAAGAGATGGGATTGCAAGCCGAGGGCAACAGCCGTCTTTTCTAACGACTGAACACGCCAACATGATACCTGGAGCTTTAAACATAACCACGGCACCACCACAGGGCTTGGATGATGTGGGCGGATTGCTGCAGTATTTGACCCTGATGACCTCAGCTCGACTGCTGTGGTGATATCACGTGATCCATTGTGTTGATGTGACGTTTTTGTTGTTGTGTTTGTTATTACTGTTTTGATTCTAGCATATTACCTGTTTTACAGAGATTGATTTCCGGACAGTTTTGTCTGATCCAGAATCCGAAGTTGAAGAACTGAGAAGCCGAGGTTGTTTCAGACAAAAGTGAGATCAGTTGGCCACTCTGACAGTAACAAGGCATGTGAGTTACACACAAAAGGGGGACAACCAATTTGTAGGAGACAGTTGGAGACCCTGTGTGATGTGGTCACATGTATAGGGAGGCCAGTGGCCAATCGTTGCTGGTCCCTTAGATTTGACTGTAATGGTAAGGTGAAAACTTGATAGCACTTTGCTGCTGTGACATTTCTTTATTTTGATTCATTTTTAAAGAACAGGTCTCTTACATCTGATTTTTGTTGTTTTGTTTTTGTTTACACATGCTAGAATCAAAACAGAGTGTTAGATTGTAGTAAGTACTTCTGGTTTTCGGTTTGATTTTGTGGATGTAGTGCAGCGGGAAGAGTCTTGTTCTTATGATGATCTGCGTGTATACACATTCGGGTGCTGAGGAAATTGTGTCCAATTATTGCGCTGTCACACTAGAATTGTCCATATTGGACTGTTTGGGGGGTTGGGCTTTTGGAATTAATTTACTGCTGCATTAGCAGAAACAGTCAAAGAAGAAACCAGAGGTGCTTCCATTTTTATATTGCAAAGGTCAACTTTGATTGTCAGTCATGTAGATTAACCGGATTTTCTTAATGAGATTTCCCCTTTGAAAACTTGGTATGGAAGAAATTGACCTGCATCAGATTCTGCTTATCTTTTTTTTATATTTGGCCATTGAGAAATTTTTGTCATCTCATTTGCGCCTGGTGAAATCCATCGATGAAAGTTACTTCTGCTGCTGAGTGGCAGTTATTTTCTCTATCTCCTGCCCAATCAGGCGCCTTGTTGCATGCAGTGATCAGTGTTGACCTGGTGTACCTGTGGACTGATCCTTTATGTCTGGTCATTTGTTCCTTTTGGGAAATTTGAGAGGCATTGGGCTGTATGGGTCGTGACATTTGAGAGGCATTGGGCTGTATGGGTCGTGACATTTGAGAGGCATTGGGCTGTATGGGTCGTGACATTTGAGAGGCATTGGGCTGTATGGGTCGTGACATTTCTACGCTTTTATTTCATAATTACAGGGTTTCTTCTTATTTATTGTGTTATTTTGTTCTGTTTTGTGTCCTGTGTAAACTGTTGCAAAATCTGCCTTTACTTTGGGGGGGGGGGGGGGGGGGTATAAAAGGGGTAAATGGGGGGGGGGGGGGGACAACAGTTGTCCCAAATCAACATTTATTCTCATACATGACTGATGTGCTTTTTATGTACAAGAAAGGCTCAGTCCACGTATTTATGTACAAATGTGAATAGGAAATTGTTTTGCAAGATGAAGTTGAGAGAAGGAAACAGAATAAAACTTGTGAAATTTGAAATGGTTTTACTGAGAGTAATATTGAGAGAGAGAGTGAGAGAGAGAGAGAGAGAGGGGTGTGTGTGTGTGTGTGTGTGTGTGTGTGTTCAGGCACACTACCACAGACTACTTGAAAACTTCACACGGAGAAACCAAACATGACATGCTCTCTCTCCCTCTCTCTCTCTGTCTCGTGTTCTGTCTGGTATTACACACACACACACACACACACACACACACACACATTTGAACCAGCACAATGTATCTGCACAGTGCACACACACGGAAAGCAAGAAGCAGCGAACAGAAAACAACATCGAAACAAACGACAACAACAAAACCCAGAACCTAACCTGCACCTGCACTACAGTATATTGTATACACACTGTACAGACTACACACTAGGCCCTCAGGACTCAGGGTCAAATGAAACAGGACTAGACTAGATTTACACCATCCGGACATGGCAGCATACCGATACTGATAGTCAACCAGAGAGCACATTTTGCTGAAGCGGATCACCTGGAACAAATGCATACCTGATACAACACGCCTGTCGTGTAAGAAACTTTGACTGCTCTGCAGGCTGTTTTGAGGTGAAGCGTACCTTGCCCACTCCGAGTACCAAGTTTCATGCTGTCTGGAATTAAACCCACGACCTTCCCGCCCGGGTTCTAAGCTGAGCTCGTTGAGACGACTGATTCCTATGAAGTGTTTAGACCAAAAAAACCCCCAAAAGTGAAGTACTGTAGACGAATATGTTTCATACACAGAGAGACAGACAACACACACACACACACACACACACACACACACACACACACACACACACACACAAGAATACACACCGAACAACTACAACAAACCAACCACTCTAATGTACATCAGTGCTACGTGTAAAGTCCGCTTGAAGGCCACCGGACAATTCCAAACTACATGTACTTGTTCGAAAAATGGACGTCAGTTACGCACGTTTCTCAGTACCCAGTTACGCAATTTCTGCTTCACGCGGCAGATGAACATATGAAATCCTTCATAAAATATGTATAGAGAAAGGTTTGAACATGATTGTTTGGGTTGGGTGGGTGGGTGTTTGGGTGTTTAACATAATTGTTTGGGTAAAAGCAAATCTGGATACTGAGAAACATGCATAACTGACATCCATTTTCCAACAAATATTGTTCAGTTGAATTGCCCCACCATGAATTTGAATTCCCCGAACTTTTGTTTGCTGCCTTTGGGTGCAGCACCTCTGCCAGAGCTGACAGCTGCGGTGAGAGACTGAGCAGCATGCGCACCGAAATCGGCGAATTGTCTCGAGGAATTTCATTGCTAGGGATGTTTGACGTTAAGGTGTAAGCGGCACGAGCAGAAAAGCAAACCATTGCGACTTGTGGCACCTTGAAAGTGTCGTGTTTGTTGAGTGCAGCATTAGTTCGGTAAGCATAAACGTCAAAACTGTGTCTGAGACACGAAGCAGTTGTGTGCAAGTCTTGTCTCTAAAGCT
The DNA here is from genome assembly GCA_018292915.2 of Batillaria attramentaria. Taxonomy (NCBI): domain Eukaryota; kingdom Metazoa; phylum Mollusca; class Gastropoda; family Batillariidae; genus Batillaria; species Batillaria attramentaria. The sequence continues at coordinate 359,233 of JACVVK020000039.1, read as the reverse complement.
GCTATTTTAGCTGAGACACTGATCCCTGGCTGGAATTTTTTTTATTCGGTTTATTGGCTGTTGTCTCAGTTGCATTTCCAGTTAGCCGGAGTGGGAGAAGGCATAGTAGAGAGGATTTTTTCCCCCATCAGAGTTTGTGTGAATTGTTTTACTTCCATTTAGCCCCGTGCACGCTTTACCGCTGGATGTAGCTTAGCCGGCAAACGATGAACTCGGAACGTAAAATTCTGTTTGTCGACCAAACGTTTCATTGTCTTTTTAGGGGTAGTCTTACCTGGCAAGGCGGTGCAAAAAAGAATTATCCGGCCCAAATTGGAACCAGTCAGAATTTTTTCAAGGAAATATGGCGGAGACAGAGAGAGAGGGGGGGGGGGGGGGTTCACTCAGTTTAGGCTAGTGGAAACTAACTACCCACGTAAAGTCGGATTTTCAGCACATTGAGGGATGAACACACACGCTAATAAATCTGGACAAATGTAGGTCTATTCATGAATGAATGACACAGACTGTCTGAGCTTCATCGCCCGAAACACTGAGGAATGCAGATGTGAAAACCGAAAGAATGCACAAGCTGTCCAAACCGAATGGCGGGAAACAGGTTGACCACAACCCGAAACCAGTTGGCCGAGACCGACTGACTGACTGCCTTTCAGTTTGCCACCGGCCATCACGTCAGTGACCATGCGGATCAATCAACGCCGACCTCAGCAGCCGACACTCACTCCCCGTTCCCCGGTCGGACAAAGCATGAATTACCAAAAGTAATAGACCAATAAAACTGACACTGGTCAGTGCAATGCCGACCTGAAAGGTAAGTAACTATTGCGAACAATAATGCAAGCGGTGCGCGAGCTTACCAAAGGTGACTGTAACTGGTTCATCTGCCTGTTTCTGAAGTCACGTCTGCTTTTCACGCGCGAAGCCGGCATGCTGTAAACCAATCTCACACGCCTGCCGAGGAGTAAACACCAAGAGCCTTTCCTTTGGGGGAAAATCGTGTCGTCTATAGTGCAACTTCACTGATTTTGATTCGTTTTTCGTTTCAAACACTCTCGCTCTCTCGTTCTCTGTCTGTCTGTCTATCTCTCTCTCTCTCTCTCTCTCTCACACACACACACACACACACCGCCGGTCACACACCGCCCGGGCGGTCACACACACACACACACACACACACACACAGAGCCGAGACGGCTGCTTCATGACAAGGATGAAGTGGACTTCACACCGCCAAGGCTACAAAATTAGCGAGCCTTAAAAAAAAAAAAAAAAAGTAATGAAAGAGGCCGTACACCGTCTAGACAAATGAGCCGCGCGATCATTCACACTGATGAAGTGAAGGCGACGTGAAGACAAAGGAGAACCTTTGGTCTGTCTAGTTCACTCACCAGCGACTTGATGCTCCGCTACATACACTCAGCTCTGTTCAGTCCCTTCAAATGAAATAATTCTGTGCACGTGCATTCCACGACTTGTTTAATTTGTTTCCGGCGGCGGACCCGGCAGAGACGCTCTCTCTCTCTCACACACACACACACACACACACACAAGCTGCCCAGCCTGGTGTAGGAAATGAAGCAACGCGACACGAGTGATGTCCCTTGCGTGTGCTTGCATCTTCGGATTTCTGCCCATTTATTTATTTATTTGAGTTTCATGTCTCCCTTATTCTTTGTTTATTTATTCATATTGTTCTTTATGCATATATTTATTTAGTAGTGCCCTGGAGCAGCCAGCACTGAGCGAAACTTCTGTCTCATCAGTCATGTTACTGAGCACTGAACTCAGTCCAGCGACACTGAGCCGCTGCAGTTGACTTGAAAACACGTGCGGCATTGACTGATTCTGATGCTGGACACGAGTAAGTTTAGAAAGTTTACATAGCTATCAACGAAGTTACAGCCACGATGTGATACTGTACCTGTAAACTGAATTGCCATGTTATATATTGGTTACATGATATAGGGGGCTCCTCACTTTTCACCCGTAGAAAGTAATGTGGGTCTTCCTCTTCGGCACGTGCGGAGGAATAAATGTAAATTTGAGGGAATGGAGCTTGGGTAGACTGCAAAGAGAAGATGGGGGGAGGGGGGGAGGGAGGGGGGCGGTTGAGGGTGAAGAACATCAAAGCACCTGTTACAGATGTCGCCGGCGGCAAGACCAAAGACTTGACACAAGGAGGGACATCTTCTGCAGGGTTCCCGTGCTCTGTCACTCCTGACATCTTACAAGGACCATCTGTTTTTATACACGGTCGTTACCCTTCCTTACGTACGCTTCTTTTTGTTTTGCCCGCTCGCACGTTTTTATTTACATCTTTTTAAAAAAAAACTCTGAGCGTTTCAGGACTTTGAATTGGCAAAGTCACCGTGAGGTCGAAGCAATTTCCCTTTTCAAGAACAGTTCACAAAATGAATGTAATCAGGGACAATTGTTTTTGTGATTACTGATTAATTGGTCCGGATTGCCTGTTAGCGAGGACCGTCAATTACACTGTCACTGTGCGTGGCATCGTGACGCACTACTGACTTGAGTGTAGTTTAATTCAAGGTTAACCCTTATGGTGTTTATAGGTGAAATGAAACTTGCGTCAGTCTGTAGCCGACAACTTGGTGCACCCAGCACCCGAACGTATTTTACGCTGGCGTAAGGTACTCACTCACACACTAGTCCTTATCCGCCTGGTCTGGCTATTTGAACATGAATAAATGTGTACTTCTGTGTGGCAGTTGCAGTGAGTTTTCAGACTGTAATAAATGTGCATGGGTTTCTGACATATTGCTTTTTCTTTACTGATTTTCTTGCTTTCTTTCTTTCTCCCTTTCTTTCCACAACTGATTATACTGAAACGTTTATTGGTTGGTTTTACTTAGTTCTGTTTTCTGTTTGTTTTCTATGCTAAGTGGTAATCGGGGGTTCGATAAATTAGCATGAATGTGCAGCGTCTCCTGCATGCCCTAGGTTTATGCTGCCCTGTAGAATAGTTTGCAACATTTGTCCAGTGTTACCTTTTTTTCCCAGTAGTGCAGGCACATTTGGCCGCGAATTAGTCTTTGTTGCCTGCGCAGCGTTCAGCCCTCAAAATTCACTCACTCTTCAGTTTCACGACCTTTCACGATGTTTGATACGGTCGTGACTACCCGCTAAATTTAAGTTTTGTAAGCTACACCAGGAGACAGCGCTTTGATTCAGCCGTGTCTAACAAAACTAAACCACTAAACTTGTCCTGTAAACTTCACCAGATGGTATCGCTTATTCCACAGTTCTTGACGTCACCCCTGCAATTCCTTCTTGCATTCAACGCTCTGGATTTCAGTTCGTCTAAAACGATCGCTGTCTTTGCAAAGCAATAGGTGTTTGCCTGTCAGTGAAAGGTCTAAATGCAGCATGTTGATTGCGAAAACACGGGAAGTGGACCCTACTTGGCGCGTTTGAAAGGCGGCAGCTGACTCGATGGCGCCGCATCAACATGCAATCAGATTTCGTCTTATGTCCGGTGGAAGTTTTGGCAGTTGTCGAAACATGTCGACGAGGGATCTGTTTTATGGAAGGAAGTCGCTGGCAGCAATTGCTTTTCTCGTATTCTGATGACATACACCTGTGGTCCCAAAGCAAGTGATGAGTGAGATGAAGGTGGTGCAAAATAAAATCCTTTTGAGACGGTTTTTCTTTTTTCTTCCGCAGAACGAGCGTGGAAAACATGTAAATGAATGAACGGTAGATATGCAGGGTTCACAGAACTTGAAAAGTATGTTATGTGATTTACGACTGAGCAACTCTGACAAAGCTTACCGTGCGCGTTACATATAGTTTAAGCTGAAACCATGCAAGCAACCAACCAGACAAAAAACTGTGCAGATTTTAGACATTTGACCTTTATTCGTGTGTGTGTGTGTGTGTGTGTGTGTGTGTGGTCGGGTTTCCACACGCTTACAACATCAGCGTAAAAAAAAGGACAAGACAGACCAGACGAGAGCCACGTGAAAAGACTGATGAGGCGGAAAGGTAACCCCCACGTGCATCCGTGAGCCTGCATGTTGGTCCGGCAAGCTGCTAGACTACAGAAACAGGTCAGCCTTGCTTAGAAACCCATTCACGACCAGACCTGCATGTAGAGCGGAATGCCGCAGCGCAGGGCTGCATGTCAGGTGCCATCTCAGTCCACGCACATAATGGAAAAGGCAAAATCATGCAAATGTGAAAACCACAAAAGACGGTCGGAGGAGGAAATATTCAGTAAAGCACTTAAGCACCGAGAAACAGGTTTTTTTTTTTTTTTTTTTAAGGGGGCGGGCGGGGGGAGGGCGGATGGTTGTGGCGGTGGTAGTGGCGGTGGTGATTGATGACTGTTGGGAGGTTGGGGGTGGTGGCTTTATCGCTGTATCTGCGTGTGGTTTTCTACAAACATCATTGAGTAGAAAACTTTGTCTCCGCCGGACGATAAAATGACACTTCATGTTGAAGAAATGTTTCCTCTTCAGGTCAGTCGCTCAGACTTTCAGGCAAATCAGTCCTTTTTCTAATTCTTACCAAAATAAGTTACAATCCCAGACTGGTGGTTCCCACTATTGCCCCTTGCAAGCAGCTAAGAGAGTTTTTGTCTATGTTTGTGAAACCATTATCTGGTAATTTGTCTCCTGATCTTTTCAGGGCATGTTGTTCGATGTGTCTTACATTACCAACCAGACACGTGTTCACTGTGTAACCCTCGCTAACAAAGCGTTAACACGTAACAAGACGCCGTCTGTATACAGACACTTACAGGCTTGTCGTTTGTAGGGGAGTCTCCGACACGCCACTGTGGGACGCCTTCCATGAGTTCCCGATAGCAAAGTGGTACTATACTGAGAAAACAGGCTCTACTGATGTTGATCTTTAAATTGAAGCATAATGGTACCAGTGTCCAAAATGTCATATCAAGTTAAGCAGCAAAATATGGGATGCTTCGTCCCACCGTCTCACACCCCTTCTCCACCTTTGCCCTTTTCGGAAGCCTTTGTTGGTTTTGCCACACTTCTGTTTGCTCCAAATATTCAGGGAAAGTACGACCGGAGGGTGGGGGAGGAGGGTGGGGCCGGGGTGGGAGTATAATTATTATCCTGTCAGTTGCCCAGAGCGTCACACACACACACACACACACACACACACACACGCACGCACGCACGCACGCACACCCCAACTGTTTTACCTGCCCGCACAGTTACTATGGTCTAGAGGGCACGAGTCGTTCCGAGGGATAGCCGACAGGAGGCACAAATCATTCAACAGCAAATTAGTTCGCGGACGGAGGGAAAAGAACTCTCACTTGGGAATGATCAATGCAGGGCAGCCAAAGTTTGCTTGTGTGTTTTCTACGTAATTACCAGGCGGACTTTTTTCCTTGCCGGTTGGTTTGGTTTGGTTTGGTTTGGTTTTCAGTGTCGGACTGAGATGTTTGACTCGGTTCAGTCCTGATACTGGTACTGCAACGAGGGCACTGTCCGGAAACTAAAAGTGTGTGTGTGTGTGTGTGTGTGTGTGTGTGTGTGTGTGTGTGTGTGCTACATGTATCTGCTACCGTTGCTGTGTGCTATAAGCGGGGAGTTCACTCTCAACTCGTTTGAAATTTGAAAGTAAACTGAGGCAGATAAGAAAACTGTCCGATGATATATTGATTTAGAGAGAGAGAGAGAGAGAGAGAGAGAGCTGTTGGTTTGTTGTGAGTTTAACGTCCTTCCACCTTTGGGTGATTTAAATGACGGGACAAAGCTGAGAAAAGAGGCAGCACATAGCCGTTTGGTTCCCAGACTGATTCAGAGAGAGAGAGAGAGAGAGAGAGAGCCCTGCTCGTTTTCTTCTTCCTTCGCAAACAAGACAGCCGCCGCGGCATCAAGGCCAAATACAAGACATTAAAGAAATCAATTATCCTATTACCTCTGGCGGCAGATAGCGTCCCCTTACGCGAAGAAACAGGTGGGAGTTGTCGTTATTTGCGGGGTAAACTTTCGGGAAAAGTCTGTCAGTAATGTACGGTAATTTAGCAGGGCTAAATTAGTTCATCGTTTTGGCATGAGTGTTTCGAGGAGTTTACCCTCTCGTCCCTGCTCTCCCCCCCCCCCCCCATCCCCGCGGCTTCGTTAGCTCCTGTTTGCATATCTGCTTTTATCTAATCACTATGCAAGTTCCTTGCACTCCTCAGTCTTACTGTGGGGAGCCGGGATATCCAAGATGGTACAGCGTTGGGCTTTCAGTGCAGGGGTTTTGGGTTCGAATCTCGTTCAGTCAATCCCAGTCAAACCTGTGCTGGGTTTTTTCGCCAGGTTGCCACGCCCTTTATTTGAATCAAGAGGGCGTTTAGTGAAAAACAAAAACAAAAAACAAACAAAACACTAATCAAACGCCCCCCGCCCCCCTCCCGTTGGTTTCACCAGCACTCTGTCTCTATGACCTACATTCCCCCCCCCCCCCCCCACACACACACAATGACAAGTCGGGTAGAGATCATAAAGAGCAGCAATCTGTGCATCTCGTCACGGTGTTTTCAGAACCAATCACCCTACCCCATTCCTGGCTCCGTCTATTTTCTGCCCACGCTTATGGCGCCATTTTCCAGGCTCATCCGCCTACGTGGTACGTGGAACGTGGCTCTTTACACCGAGCTTCTCATCTTCAGATCAGAGGAATAACACTTTGCACGTGCTCAGTGTTACAGTTAGCTTCTTCTTCAAGACTGAAGGGGTCGTTGATTTAAGTAAGAGGTCAAAGGCAAGAGCCCACCTATACTAGTTGTGCAATCATAGTCCGGCCAAGAGGGTGCACGTCAGTGGTTGGTTGGTCGGTAGTTTGAAGTTTGACGTCTTGTACGAGGGATATCAAAGACGGGGCAGCGAGGACAATTGCAGCACTAATATTTGGCTCCAGTCAGGATTCGAACTCACGGCGAAAGTCCAACGCTCTATCAGTCCGACCGGCTATTCCGACTTAACTGCGAACCTTTCCAGGAGCCATAGTCACCGTTGCTAGGGTCCACGAGTGGTGTCGCTCACTTTCCTTGTGTGCAGCAACGGTACCAGAGGATGGCTGCTGTTTCGATTGTCAGTGATATTAGTTGTACCAGAACGACCACGTGACTTTTCTAACCAATCCGAAAATAGGTCAAACTTTACTGCGGTTCAAAATCCCCTACAAGCTCGTCGTCCAAACTTTCGAATCGGAATAGCACGGGAAAATCACCCGTCCGTTTTGTTTATCACCCGTGTACTGCGGCTTATTCGCTGTTGGTGCCTGTGTGATCTCGACACTACTCTGCTACATGCACCGTGTGCCCCTGATGCCGGGCAACTGAAGCTGGGGGATTGTCTTCCCTTGATGATGATGCCTGACACAACAACACGGGCTTGATTTTCGACAGGTGTCGATACAGATCTGGTGCCTAAACCCACTGTGTTCGGTCATGCGTGAAATGCTTTGTGTGTTTTCACCCCTCTCAGACCGGAAAACCTGCTCCCAAAACGCAGACGCTGCCAGAGATGGGTGTAGCCGCTCCTCACTCTGTGTACTGAGCGTGTGACTTAGTTCACCGCCACTGGTGAAAACATTCTACCAGGCAGCAAACATCCATCTGCTGTCAGCATATAATTTTTTTTTACGTAATATAATTGGAGTAATTTCGAACATCATCATACTGGCACACAGGGATCGGCCATTCACATGCACATCATTATTCTCTTACGCAATATGAAGCTGTAGACACTGATAAGGGAAACTGAAGATAGATGTCTGACTTAGCCAGTGAACGGATTCGTGCATTTTAAACTCAGTTACTAGTAAACGGGATCATTCCGTCTTTGCTAAACCCACATGTGTCTTGGAACAGTTTCTCTCGTAAGTGCACCTGCATGCTCAGTCAGACTACTCATGCTCAGTCAGACTACTCATGCTCAGTCAGACTACTCATGCTCAGTCAGACTACTCATGCTCAGTCAGACTACTCTATCTTGATGATATGTACAGCTGTCAAAGCGATACAATGTCAAGTTGTTTACACTGACTTTCAATGTGCGCCGGAGTGGTCGAACATTCAGATCAGTTCCGACCACTAGAGTGTGGACGCCGCGTCTTCGAGTACGCTTCTGCTGGCTCGATGCCAGCTGAGCATTACAGACGCTGTCACTGTCCAGGGCCCTAAGCCCGAGTACGAGCACGAAAACAGCTCAGCACGATCTGTGAGCATACATAACATGGAGCAGTAGCTCCGGCCTTCATTTAACCTACATCCAAGGCCTTGGAAAGCAAAAGGAGGTAATCTTACGCTTCATGTGGTCAACATGTCGTCAGTGGAAGATCTTCGTCCTCACAGCAGCACGAACGGAAGCTCCACCTGGCGGCAAGCTTGGTCAAAGCCACGGCCACACACTCTCAGTCATGATACATGTACTCACGTCTGGGGTGGGAAACGGGCAATAATCCGTGTAATGATACTGCTGATTACCTCCCCTCTGCTACACATCAAAGGCAACAGTTCCCGGACCATTGGGTCGGCAAATACGCTTGGTACAGGTGCATGTCAGCAACGTACTTAGTGTGCTACCTACCTACCGCCAGCGGACAGAGAGAGAGAGAGAGAGGGGGGGGGTGGTGGTGACAAGAACCCTGCCATGATAATAACTTGACAGTAGCCGAGTTCAAATTCAAATTCAATTCAAAAATACTTTATTATCTGTTCTAAAATACATTTTAAAACAGAAAATTGTCTTTAGATATGCAGTCGCTCCGCTCCTTATACTAAGATCATAATGTAAAATAAATCACACACACACACACACACACACACACACACACACACACACACACACACACACACACACACACTGATATAATACAAAATAAAAAAGAGACTAAAAAACGAAGATAAATAAGATACTCCCCCCCCCCCCCCCATTGAGTTAGTCGAAAAAACCTTCGTTCAGTCCATTCACAATTCACGAAGTCCAGCGTACTGTTTTGTTTATTTGTTTTGTTTTGGCTTTTTTTTGCGGGGTGGGAGTGGGGGGGGGGGGTGGATTTTCCACAGCGCCCTCATTACTTCCCTATCGGGTGCCGGGATACCCGAGCTGGTAAAGCGTTCAGCTGACCGTCAAGGTTTGGGTCGTGAGTTCGATTCCCTGCCGGATACCAAAAGATTGTGCTGTAGTTTTTCTTGTTTCCTTGTCTTTGAGTTTGGTTTCCTCCGTGGTTGATAAGGACTTCCAGCCCCCCCCCCCACCCCCACGCCCAACTAATCAGGTAAACAACCCAAACAACTACCATCCACCCAGCTAACCAGAACGACTCGATTTCTCTGGATCTCTCAATGCACCATCCACCCAGCTAACCAGAACGACACGATTTCTCTGGATCTCTCAATGCACCATCCACCCAGCTAACCAGAACGACTCGATTTCTCTGGATCTCTCAATGCACCATCCACCCAGCTAACCAGAACGACTCGATTTCTCTGGATCTCTCAATGCACCACCCCCAACATAAGCGTCCGCTCTTTCGGGACTCTGACGTGGGTAGACCGGTGCATCTTTGGATTAAAAAACAAATCCATCTCATGCATCTGCTGGAGATATCAATCACAATTTGGTTTATTTTCAGGATGCAGCCAGCGGAAGGGCGCGTAATCCCTGGCTGCTTTTTGTTGTAAAGTCAACATCTTCCGCCAAATCATTGGCGAGATTTGTGCGGCCGCGTTTGCTTTGAAAACATTTAATCCAACATTTGACACTCGCTAAACAGGCGCACGGGATTCTTAATGTGAAAGAAATCCGCTCCCGAATTCGCAAGCTATTGGCTCGGCATTTGTGGAGTTCATCTTTATCTCCGACGCTTTTTCCAACCTCTTCTGGACTTCAAAGCGTTCGAGGAAAATATACACACAGAACGCGAGATTCTCCTATACTGAAACCTTAGTACAAACATGACGAAGATGTGAATCAGAAAAACATGCGCGCGCACCCTAGAACCTTTGAAGGCGTGTAATTATAGATGGAAGTTTGTTTCTAGGGAAGTGAAACCTGGCGGTCGTAGACGGGAGGGTAGGGGGTGAGATGCAACAATCCAGATCTCCATTGCACGTGATACGGAAATTTTGGTTACGGGATATTCGTTGACTGGGGAGGTTGTTCTGAGTGTGTGGTCTTTGGTCTTTTAAAACGCATAATCGCTTGCAGTGGTTGTTGGTACACGTTCGTCTATAGATTTATCACTGTGTAATTAATTGTGTATGTGTAGTCAAGATTCCGGTATCACACAGTTGAAAACGTAAGTACGCTGAGAATACCAGTGAAACAACAAACCCAAACCGGTGATCAGATCAGTATACACACCATTTTACAACAAACCTGTTACGTGTATCTGATAATAAAACGTTCTTTCAAATAATACTATTGAATTTAAAAAAAACAAACACCCAAAACCAAACAACCCAGGAAATCAAAGCTTGCCCAGAATAGGTCCAGTTCCTAGAGACATAACACATGTCATTCAATTTCAAATTAAATTTGCGGCTTTCTTCTTTCCTGTTCAGACATGATAGATTTCTGAACCTCTTATCTACGCGAAGATATTGCTCGGGTCGTGAGTTCGTATCCCGGCTGATGCCAAATATTTGTGCTGGCTTTTTCAACGTTGCCCCGTCTTTGATATCACCCGTATGTGGTGGAAAAGGACGTTAAACCCCCAGACATCCACCCAGCCACCCACGCGAAGATATGACGACTCAGCTGTTTCGGGCGACTAACATACGGCGCGATAATCCGTTAGGTGGCGTTAAAGGTGATGCTCTATTTTTACCTCCGGCACGAGAAAGTCTGCTGGCAGCTTGACGTTTATGTAACCTGGCTGCCATTTTGAGAGAAGTTGTGATATGTTTGCGTGACGAGCCGCGAGGTCGTGAGGTTCGAACGCCAACCACCAGAACTATGTCAGATCGTGCGATCGCGGGGGAAGTTAGTTTGGGGGAGAAAAAGACGGCGCGCACTGTTGTTGTCAATGTTGACGTAGGTGTCAGTAGTGTTTTCGGGTTACGGCCCCTTCCCCTAATAATCTCCCAGTCATGCCGGCCTCCATTTCATTTCCATCTGCTCTCTGACTTCATCGGTTCCACATGGTGCGACACAACGAGGTTCCCGCCACGCCGAGGTACCGTGTGCACATGCCCGAGATAGCCAAAACGAGGCTGTACGTTTGAAAGAAGGCTAGAAACCTAAAAAAAAACAACAAAAAAACTCCCAACAAAAACCCGAGAACACAAAAACGCAACGAAACGCGGTTAGTGTTGGGGATTAGTGTTACCGTAGCTTAGTTAGTTTTATCACTTGTTTCCTTGTTTCAAAGTACCATCCTCGTTTTGACTACCTCGCGCACCGTGGCCGCACTGATGCGCATACCCTAGTGAGGCATGTGCCTCGTCGTGTCGTTCTACATAACGCGGTTGCAGGAGGTTCTCCGGATGTTTGCAGAGGAAGCGGAGATTGATGCAGTTAAAGTTTGTTGTCAGTCAAAATCTGTTCTTTGTGGTCGGAGGCCCACGACTGAATTAAAATTTTGGTCAAAGGAAGTCACGTAAAGGACGACGCCCCCCCCCCCCCCCCCTCCTCCTCCATCCTGTCTGTGCGCTACCACGCACCAGTTACTATCTTCAAAACTGGTTTCAAACAGACGCTGTAGTGACTCCTGTGTCGGGGAGTTTAACGAGGGCCGCTATCCAAGAGCCCATGTAGCAGTATCTCTGCCGTTACGTTTTCCTTTGGATGCTAACTGGGTTTCACCGGATGCTCGATGCTCTGCCGGGTGGCGTGGCCGGTCAATACACCTACATTTTGGCTTTCATCTTAGCAGCGACGGCCCACAACATGTCTGGATTGAACAGTGTTCATCTGAACTGTTCCGTTAGGGTAACTCCTCCCCCCCCCCCCCCCCATTCAATAGTGAATGTGTCTCTCTAACCACTCTTACGGCGGACATTGTAGCTTTTCCTCTCTGCTGGGAACCGTAGTGACCGCGTTTTTCAAGGTACCGACCCTCCCACCTACGTCATTGTAACGGGTTTGTGACCATCTGCTTTGTACATTGTTGAAGCACGACCGCCTTCGTTATCCCCCTGTGGCCGAACAGACCCTAACACTGAACTGACCTGCATACTGACTAATCGTTCCTTGTTTTTTCTTCCGTCGATCCCCTTGTGTGCGCACATCGCTGGATGCGGACAACGACAGTACAGTCGGTCCATTTGGTCTGGTATGTCCAGAAATGTCCGGTTCGTGCCTTCTGCGTGTTGTTCCTGTCAGTAGGGTCCACGCGTAACTTTCTTCTTTTAGTGTATAGACTGGATAGGTGGGCGGTTGTTTGGGTGTTTGACGTCCTTTTCCACTCCATACGGGTGATACCGAGGACGACCGAAGCAAAGAGGAAAATGTCAGCACAAATGATTATTTGGCTCCCAGCCGGGACTGGAACGCAGGCTTCGAAGAGAGCAGAAGACATAGAAAGTTTAACGATACCTGCGTACACCTGATCACGTGTGGAGAAATCAGGAATCAGGAAAAAAAAATTAAAGTACTGATCATGATTTTTTTTTTTTTTTAACAGATGCAGTTGTTTGGTTTTTTTTAAAGTTTGCTTATCATAGAAACCTACTTTGAGTACGTGTAAGACCATCCATAGTCAGTGGTGTTTTGTCTGTGTGTTTCTGTTGAATAATCATGACTCCAGTGGTTCTTTCAAATGATAAAACTTGAGTGGTGAGCGTGGGAAGGGAATGCTCAGGCTGTACACGAGTCTTCGAAACACAGAAAGTTATGTTTTGACCTGACAGACCAACCAGCTGACACAGGAAGCGAGAGTCTTTTACAGTCTTGGCGTGCCACTCGGTACAGAAGGCAAACCGAGACTGTTCAAGTCTTACAAAAACTTTCCCTGGACGTGATGGTTTGACGATACGCAGGAGTAGATCGTCGGTAGCTTAGCGGTAACCTCGTAACACAAAACTGTTTAAGAGTAGTATGCGTACCAAAGTTATGTTTCATGCACCTTGCCACTAACCGCTTTCAGGAAACGTGTGCTTTGCAACAGCAGTGAGTTTATTTCATCAGTTTCCACAGCACAACCCAACAAAATTATTGTGATAAAAGCAACGATAAAAAATCTCATAAATCGACTTTATTTGGTCAAACTGGAAGTAAATCAAAGCAGGCAAACGTAAACATACATACACCGAAAAGACGGAACCAAATGAAAGAACCCCTCCTCCCCCCCCCCCCCCCCAAAAAAAAAAAAAGAAAAGAAAGGAAAAAAAAACCCCAAAAAACAAAGACAAAACAAAAACAAAAAACACCCAAAAGCAGAACAAACAAACAAACAAATACAGCAACAATACCCCCCCCCCCCCACACACACACACACAAACAACAACCCTAATTCCAACAATCCCCAATGCAACACCACCACCAACCAAAAAACCCAACCAAAACATGGCGAAAAACTCGGCGAACCTTCGATTTTTACTGGATTATGATTGTAAACACGTGACGTAGTGAATGTACTCACTGCTTCTCTACCAAATCCTCATCCCACATAAAGTTCCACACATTTTAACTACTGACACACGTGTCGGTACCAACCAATCGAAACAAAATCAACTACATCTTTATTATCCCAAGCGGGTAATTCAGGGTTGATGGACTGTGACATAGGAAACAAACCGATACTACACGCAACATCACATGATACTACACGCAACATCACATGATACTACACGCAACATCACATGATACTACACGCAACATCACATGATACTACACGCAACATCACATGATACTACACGCAACATCACATGATACTACACGCAACATCACATGAAGAAACACGTCAGACACACTCACTGCACAATACACACTGCAGTTAAAATAAAGATGTCTATTAATTGAATATCACAAATAGTAATCTTAGTGTTAATGATATGCACCATTTAAAACAAACAAAATGCACAATACACAACAACCAAAAACAGTTGCAGACGTGTTCCCCCCCCCCCCCCACACACACACACATGACTCTAACATGACAGTTTTCTTGCCGTGTCGTGAAGCACAGATGCATGAATATGACATAAATCTGTCGTAAACATTTTCAACTCATAACTCGCTATCCTCAAGAGCGCAAACCATGTCCCGGTCGGCAGAAAGAGAAGTTGCAGGGCAGGTTCCCTTTAATAATTATATTTTATCGTTTCGTAGTTAGTGTACCGGATGTTTACTGTGTGAAGACCACATTCCTGCCTGGGGCAAGCGAACAACCGACACTTGGCTTTGTGACGTGTAGATGTCGGCTCGCAAGTTTTGATGGAAGGTTGTGATGCATGAGAACGAAAACACAGAATTCCTAACTTCTCCACCAAGATTTTTTTTCTGCCCCAACTCTTTGTAAGGTCCAGTGGTATTCCTCCCATGTCACTGGTGGAATCCACAGAGGGCTCGGAAGCTTGGGAAACTTTTGCATTGTGATGAGAATGTGGATAAAGGTATGATGATGCCATGGAGGTCCATGCGGTTAGGAACTGCGTGACAGGGTCGCATTCCGCACTTCATGCCATAAATATCCCGGCGTTAACCAGGCACGGTAACTATAGCACCTTCGATGCCGGTCGTGTAATCATCCACATCATGAGATGTGTCATAACAAGGGAAGCACCCTCAAAGGCGCACCCGTGAAGTGAGTGAGTCTCAGCAGTGTAGCAACAGCTTCCCCATTGGGTCCATAGCACACCCGCTGTGGGTAGGAGCCAATCTAGGTAGGAAAAATCCCGCTTGCCCCGGCATGGATTCGAACCTTGGTCTCCCGGTCCATGGGCAGAAGTGCTATTCACTACACACCGGGGAAGTTCCCCGAAGATCTCGTTCTGGTGAATGCCCCTGCCTCTCCTCCCCCGCTCCCCCCCCCCCCTCTTTACTCCCCTCCCCCCCCTCCACTGCAGGACACACATTTCAAGCAAAGTGAACAATTACGTACACAAGTCATGTTTTAAGGAAAACACTGCACAATAACTGAAGAAAACGAAAAGATCAGACGAAACGCAATGCGTCTTCTTTCAATGTCAAACACAAAAAATGATTTGTTTTCACAGTACAAGTAACACAAACGTAATAATACAAGAAGTTCCTAGTATACGTTCGTGAAACCAACAGTTCTGAAATATTAGTACAACATAATACATCCATTTTCCAGAACACCACTCAAAGGATTTTCAAGGATATGCCTACGGGATGGGTGGGTAAGTCGGACGAATAGAAGGAGGCTGTATGTGGCTGAAACGACAGGTGACTGAGAACTGCTGGTGTGTATGCAGTGGTGGTGGTGGTGGTGGGGGATCCTGAGGGAGGGTTATCTGTACGTGTGTGGGAGAAATTGGGGAGGGGGAGAATTCTTTAGGACAGAAAAAGTACCGCCCTTTTGCCTTGACTGCGTGATGTCCAAGGTTGATTAGGTGTCGACAGAAGCAGGACATTGTGAAAACCCACAAACCCAGTTCTAGGCGGGTTCTGACAAAGCCGGCCAGGGTGGTCCTGTCAATGTGACGTCAGATTACTACAGTCACGGAGCTACTCGAGCAGAACAAAATGGCCGCAGTTATTTCATGTGGTCTGCATCCTGTCCTTGAATGACACGGGGGGATATCATTTCAGGATCTGTAACTCAGTTCACACGCTGAATTGATTCCTGCTTCTGTCGGACCATTTCAGTGAGAGCAAACTCATCAAGTGACATGATAGGAACAAGTCTCATTCAGCGGTGATCGTGTGTGTGTGTGTGTGTGTGTGTGTGTGTGGTGTGTGTGTGTGTGTGTGTGTGTGTGTGTGTGTATGTGTGTGTGTGTGTGTGTGAGAGAGAGAGAGAGAGAGAGGATCAGCTTTCATTTCTTCTCCACCCCCCTCGGACAAGCGCGAAAAGGTACAATTTGGACCCCCCCACCCCCCCTTCACCTCCATTCCAAGACGCACAGTCCAGTTAGTCAAGGTATAAACGCCATTACATGTCCGTGAAAAGTGACAGCTCTATCCACACTACAAAAGACAAAACACACAAGTGGTAACTTTGAACTGACATGAACTGTAAATGAAAATTCAAAAACCCTTCTATGGAACATTCTGTACGCGCTTCCGCAGCAGTCAAGTGTCCATTACTCAAACAGGCGCAACAAAAAAATGGTCGGTATTCGGTTGTTTCATCGCTTGGTACTCATAACATAAACGTTTGTACGTTTTCGTACAACTGCTTTGCACAAAGCTGAAACAATTTACACTGTAGGTTGAGAAAACGAAACGCGACTTGTACAAACCAAGTAATTGTGTCTCCATTTTTCACCTTCACGATTTGCTTCGGTTTGAAAGTTTTCCGAGGGAAAATTTAAACATACTGATTGTGACAATCTCCAGAAAGACAACCGTGACTAGGTGTTGAAAACACCCACCTGATAGTCACATTAAAACACTGTTCACACATTCGTGTTTTGATAGTAAGCGACTGTGGGCCACAAGATGTCTGTTATCTTCACTTTATCCGTAAGTTGTTAGGGCGTGTTCCTGACGCTGACAACGTTGGTGGCGGTTATACCACGAGTTATAAATAGAATGGTAGATATACGCAACAGACTCTTGAAAGGCAAGACTGGAAGTAAACTAAGGGGCAATTTAGTTTTCTGTTCACAGATGGGTCTGAGCTGTTTTCATGGTGTCCACCATCACACCACTTACACACTTGCACAGTAACAGCATGATTCTCAAATGCTGGCACTGAGCCAACAGAAGCGTACACACTGACGCGGCTATTACGCTGATCAAGATTGCTGTATCAACAGCAGTAGAATCTGAATGTTCTACCGTTCGCACAAAGTGTAACAACATCGTATCGCATTAAGAACACTACCAATCATCAAGATGGAAATAGCCCGCTCAAAAAGAAAAGATGAAAATAAACAACACTGTGCCAAACGACTAATGATTGTTTACATTTTGGGGGGGTGGGGGGAGGGGGGAGGGGGGGGGCCAATATGTATCTGCATTCCCTAATATACTGAAGGAAATACGTATGTTCAAATTACACGATAAAAATAACGATAAAACATCTTTAATGCGAAATTCATCTTTCGATGCCCTAGTCGTACCATTTTGTTTTGCTTTTATTTTTCTCTCCGTCGTATTAGAAGGGGAGCCGGGGTGGTCGAATGGTAGAGCGTTGGACTTCTAATGCTCGGGTCGTGAGTTCGATCCCGGCTGGGGCCAAATATTGTGCTGGCTTTTTCATCGTTGCCCCGTCTTTGATATCACCCTATGTGGTGGAAAAGGACGTTAAACCCCCTAAACACCCACCCGTCGTATTAAAAAAAGAAAGAAAAAAAAATGGCGTCTTAATCTGCTACAGCTGTTTGAGAATCAACACAGCAAATGTTCAGCACACACTGTAGTGATCAGAATTATGACATAGAACATAAAAGAACGTACTTGATTAATCATTGGTCGTACAGAAGACCTTAGACTGTGGATGACGTTAGATACTGTTTGGACACTGCGGCGTTTGCATTCATGAACTTACGCCAATCACTTACACTACCATCAACTCCTTCGTTACATGCAGCCAGCTAACTGGACTTGGTAATACTACACTTACGAAATCGGTTACAAGGTCATTGAAGTAAAACCCCGCAAAACGTGCTGTAATTGGCAGCATAACAGCCGCCACCTGCCGACACCCACACCTTCTCCCCAACACCCAGCTCCGTCATGACTTGGCAGCTTCCTGAGGAAGTACCTGTACAATACACGTGTGCTTTTTCTATCCCATTCACCGCAATACGTGCATTTGAATTACTGTTTGTGTCTCGAGCTCTGCTTGTTAAAAGAAATAAGTAAAGTCCTCTCACTGGAGCGGTGAAAATGCCTGTTCCCGTGTCATAACTGTCACCTTCATTGGACTGTACGTTTTTAAACGGCACTGTTTCATATGCATTTGTCCCACTTTCTTCTTGCCTTAGGCGTGCGAAAAATGAGACACTCCGTGACCGTTCCTCTGAAAAACAAAAGCAACCTTCTATTAGTCTTATATTAGTTTTAACAAAAATAACACACTGATTTTCCACTTTATCCAAACGACGCCATATCTTGATATCATTCAATTTTTGTTTTAAATGGATGACACAGAATAAGCAGAACTGAGGAAAACAGCTAAATGGCAGAAAACTGTTTAAAATGAAATAAAAGTGTACACAGACGCAGTTTAATGACTGCGTGTACAATAAAGTTTCAAAAGTCACTTACGAATTAGCGATTGTAAAGTTGCAAATTTGCTTGAGATGTCTGCATCCAGTTTGTTAAGCTTGTTGTCCAGCTCTCTCACGGAAATGCCAGGACTGGACGTGGACAAACTGTGGTCAGCGTCATACAGCTCTCCCATGTAGGCCCGAACATCGTCCAGTTCCACTGCTGATGTGTCGGTTTGACAAGGGAAGAAGACAAGCTGCTGTTCTCTCGCCGCGCGCTTGCTGTGTTCTTCAAGCACGTCGTCGCTGAGAAGCGCCGTCCGCAACTCGTTCTTCAACACCACCACATCTGCGTCTTGGTTTGAGGGACGGCTGGCACGTGCGACAAGGCCCGATAACTTTTCTACTGTACTCCCCGAAGCGTTCTTTTCAGCGTCTATGTTCTTTTCAGCGGCTCGTTTTCTCTTGGTAAGACCCTCCAAAAGCTCATCACGTGCTCTCGTTGCCTTGGTGATGAGTGTGTCATACCTCATGCTGACTTCTTGCGTCATTTCCTTTTCCTGGCGATTCAGCTCTCGCTTGTCACGGTCAAGACGATCCAGCGAAGCTTCCACTACTTGGATCTGTCCAAATATACACCATTTCAATTTCATTCCCTTACGTCATACTGAAAGTACTGACCTAAATTCCCAAGGTTGTGAACAGGCGCAAAATATTTTGTAACCGTGGAACACGAGGCACATAAAATCTAAGAAAATCAGCCTTTGTTACAGATGTTTCAGGTTTCATAAGACTCCTTATATCTGGCAAAAATACCACGAAATAAACAACAAAAACAACAACAAACCAAACAAAACCAGACCCCCCCCCCTCCGCAAAAAGCAACAACAAATCAACAATAACCAAACAACCTCCCAAACCCAACCCAAACCAAGTAGCAAGCGTGTCAGCCGGAGATGAGCAGCTGTTCGTGTTACCGATGCCTTGCATGACCCGTAATGTAGCTTTTTTTCCACAAAACTTTGTTCGTGACATACAAAAGGTGTATGATTATTAAACAAAACAAAGTACATGTATTATCCACCTGTTGAGTGGCTGTCACCAAAAGACTTGTCAGCTCCTCCTTGGCTCGTCTAGCAGTCGCTGCCAGGTCCTCGGTCACGTGACCCTCGTGCGACGTCAGCTTGCAGTGGAGGCAGATGCTGACGTCACATTTCTGACAGTGGAAACACAGGACTTGGTCAGGGTGAACTTGGCAATTCCTAGACTTGACCTCAACGTTTGCAGCTGAAGCAGGTTGGTCTTGGGGTCCTAACGGTCGTACACTGTGGGTGTTGCGGTCCGTTAGCATGTCGTGTAGTCGACGGCAAGATCGGCACATCCGCTTCCGGCAGGCGTCACACGCATGCGTGGCGTCCTGACGTTCCTCTTCCTCGCACATTTCACAAGGCAGGGGTTTCTGAGGCTCGCTTGTTTCTTCATATTCCAGGTAGAAATTGGTCTGTGGTTAAAACAGGAAATCAAGGAACGCGTTTTGTCTCTCATGTCTTTAAGGAATCGTATAAAACCAAAACAAACAAACAAACAAAACACAATAATAAAAATACAAAACAAGCAAAACAAAACCATGAAAAGCTGTTCAAGTCATGCCAGTAAAACAAATTCTTAACTTGAAATGCTAAAACACACACACACACACGCACACACACACACACACACACACACACACACACACACACACACGCACGCACGCACGCACGCACGCACGCACGCACGCACACAGGTCATATGACTCACCTGGAGACTAGCCACGCCCCCTTCAGGTACTGTCACAGGATTTCGACAGGTGGGACACAGAAACACTACCTTCCCTCCGTCATCAGACTTCTCCACATCAGCATCTTTTTTCTCTGTCTGCCCCGTTGTCTCCGAGACGTCTGCCTTTTCTCCCTCCGCCCCTTTCTCCTGTAATGCATTCTCGCTGTCAGTCGCTGGTGGGGTTGTAGCTGTCGCCGCCAGGGTGACCAGACATGGTAGACAGAAAGTGTGGAAACACGGGAGCAGTTTGGGTTGTCGGCCACGGTAAGGCTCCATGCAAAGACCACAAGTGTGGCGAAAATCGTCGCCTTTCGAACTCGTACGCTCACCGCCTGTCGCCATCTTAGCGAGACTGAACTAACTCGCGTCTGGCCGTCGCTGTAGGAGCCGAATCAGTAATAGGTCACTTCAGCAACGTGTACAACTCAGTCCAAAATAATTTGAAGATCCTGAACGTAGAAAGAATGTATTGCTTCAAGCAAGAGAACACGTCAGTGTTGCAGTGGGCACTTACCAGCAAAGTGCAAGCACTGAACGTAACATTCTTGGGCTGCGTCGCAGGAAGTGCTTATTCGCACGGAGGTGTGCAAAAATGCCTGTTCCCACGAAAGGCCACTGATGAGAACTGAGAGCTAGACGGGATCGAAAACATACAGATACATGTTTGACTGAACGCTAAATTCGCATATGCTGCCCATATTTTGGATAAAATGAGAAGTCACTTAAGAGACTCGTTCACTGTCAAAAGCACACGCTTACGTTGCCGTGCGAATTGCGTGCTTAGTTTCATTTCGGGAATTTCCGATTTCGTGGAAGTGGAAAACCGAAAGTAGCAAGTTCAGTTAGTAGCCGCTACTTTCCGTTGTGCGTCCAGCTGAACGGACATCACGGTTGATCATCAGTCACTACGATTTTGTTACGTGAAGACAAATAAACTGAAAAGTTTCTCGCCAGAAGTATTCCCAATACCGTTTGAAAACACTACTTTCACGTGACTGACTTGTGTCCGAGTCAGTTCGACTGAGTCAGTCTGTCAGTGTGGCGCTGGGCCTAGACAGACTAGCCCGCACTAGCCGCTAACAAGATCACCGATGTGAAGATCACTTCTGACTCAATAAAAGCGACATCGGTTTTCATACGACTGACGAAACACAATCACATGTGAAAAAAAAGCCCCCCCCCCCCCCCACACACACACACACACATAACAACTGAGGAGGCAAGCCGGCAAACACTGAAGCAACCAAAACAACAACAACACAAAAAAACAAACCGCATGAAACCGACAAAAACAACAAAAAGCAGCCCCACCCACCCCACCCCTACACACTGATCGAAATAATAATTAAAAAAAAAAACCCGTACTGAACACTGCTGACCCCTGTCCCCGGCCCCCACCGGCCGCCACCATCCCGGCCCTCCGTCCCACGTGAGTCGTGACTAGCTACAGGTAGCAGCATTGACTCACCATAGACAACAATATGGATGAAAGTGGCGACAGTGACCGTCACGATTTTACTGTCGGAATTTGGCCGGCAGCCATCAGTTTCTCATAACATGTTTTCCTTTTTCTTTTACGAGGTGTTTGGGTTCAGCTGGAGCCTGCTGGTGTTTTTGTCTTGTCAGTAAAGAAGAAAGCCGGAGGCCGCGGCTTCACTCAAGGTTGTACCAGCGTACGCTGTACTCAGTAGTGTATGTACCTTGATCCTCTTAATCCCCTGAAGACAAATGAGTTTGTGTAGTTGATGTATGTGTGGAATAAATTTAACAGCCGGCACTCACGATAGTACTGACAAACAAAATCCGGTTCTGAGGTCACTGACGCGCGCGCGCGCGCACGCTGGCACGCACGCACGCACGCACGCACGCACACACACACACACGCACGCACACACACACACACACACACACACACACACACACACACACACACACACACACACACACTGACACACACACACACATGTACCCGCGACGTCCGCACACTGACCGCACACAAACACACTCACGGCACTGACCACGTGCTGACAGATACTGCAAACTGTATGTTTCTGGTAAATGTTTTTACTCATATTTGTACAAACATCCGGCAAACAAAGAAATAAACCTACCAGCCGGAGTATCTGAAAAGAGGGCGGGGGGGGGGGGGGGGGAGCTGGGGCGGGGGCGGGCGCTGATTAGCTGAATAGTTGTTGGTGTTTTGTAAAGCGGCCTTCCAGTAATTTCCTGTGTCTCAGTAACTAGTCAGTTTCACCAGTGCATACGTGTCCATCGTTTGTAAAAATTAATGTGCGTGAGTGTCGGTGAATGTTTGGCGCATTGAGTTTTATTCTAAAGAAATGCGCCCTACAAATACCATTTATTATTATTATTATTATTATTATAGTAAAATTAGTACCTTTATTCGGTTGTCAAAATGAAGAAACTGAATGGCGACAATTCGGTTTGTTTTGTTGTTTTAACAACACACTGAACAGCCTGGCTGTACGTTTCACAGAGTTTCGGTTTCCCTCCTGGTGTTCGACTCAACAAATACGGAAGTGATCTTTCTGGCAGGTTCATCCCATCCACTCATTAACTCAGACTCCCACGACGAAAGTTAATCACCGGAACTGGTACAGGTAGAAATCCACCCCCAACCCCGTCCTAGTAGGCTGAGAGAGGTCGCTGACCCAGAAACAGATAGAAATGACCCGGTATTTTCCGTTACAGTACCTATGCATACCTGCGGTTTCTCGGTTGCACCGTATGCCTAAGGGAGGATCTACCACGCTTTGATGTCGTGTAGAAAAGCGGAGTTTTGTTACGTCCGTGGTGTGATCACGGTTACTAACTTCTTTGTGGAGCCAGGGTCCCCCCCCCCCCCCCCATCGACTGGTGTGAGTTATACTGGTTTGGCGTGAAGCGTGTACAAACATCCTAGAAAACGCGGCGAATGCGTGGAATTGATAGGAGATAGTCATAAGAATCCAGGGAGTCAGTGTACACACGATCAGTGTCAGGCTACAATTGCTGTCAATTTCCCAGTCGTGTTAGTGGGATTTCGTTAATTGTTTCTGTCAAAGACGGGTCGGGGGTTCAGTGTGTGTGTGTGTGTGTGTGTGTGTGTGTGTGTGTGTAGTAGGAGGGTGGTTGTTTCTGTCAAGGGCAAGGGGGGGGGGGGGGTAGAGGGGATTAAACGCATTCTGGGCTTGTCTCATTCCGTGTCATGTTTCGGCTTTGGTGGTGTGAGTGATAGTGTTTTGGCGTGATTGGAGGGAAACGCAGTCTTTAGGACGCGCAGAATGGAAGTTTTTGCAGAGACGCTGAAAGTCAGTAGAACCCAATTCTTTTCAGATTATGGCATCTTCTTACTTTGTCGCTACAAGACAACCACACTGTACATCACCAAACTACTAGTCTAACACTATGTTTCTTTTTATAACGGCAGCACATAAAAAAATTGATTTTTTTTATTCTTCGTTTGGCCACAGCCGACGAGCTCTACATCGGAGCACATGTAATTTCGGGCGGGGGTGGGGTTGGGGCAGGGCGGAGCGGGAGGGGGGAGGGGGGGGCGGGGCGGGGGGTGCACCTGAAAGTCACAGTCCTTGTACACACAACCCTTGAATCAACATGACACTGACTCCTGACAACTGCCATATCAATGTTTAAAAACATTTGCTTCGGATGATGCATCTTTGACGATTTGTGAAACACAAGAATGCCCATTCTTCATGGGAAGGGGCCACTTGCGTGCACACTGATATGGAGCAGGAAATTCCCCCGAGACTGAGACCAGATTAGAAAAAGACTTGCATAACGGAGGAACTCTTGCGTGTGTTACTTGGCGGAAGTGCACACGAGAGTGCTCGGACTTGATTGTACTGGACGTTGCCAGAGGGCGCTATCTAACGATCTGTAACAGCAGGTGCATAACTCTTCGGCGCGTGCACCGGACGTATTGCTGGTGCACCCAGACAAGGCAGACTCGTGTTGATAGACACTGCCAAGGCCGGTCACCACGGAAAGGGTTCTTTCTGGTTAATCGGTGTCACTTAGGATCTGTGTCAACTGTGGATTCGGTATTGCGTCAGACTAAATGGGCGTGTTTTAGTCTCTCTTTTTCTCCTGCGTTTCCTTGGTTCCTACGTCAGTTGTCGAGACTGGTGAGGATGATGTAGTGGACAGCCTGGACCCAAGGACAGCTGATCGTCCCAGTAACAGTCTGTGCCTTCCCTGCCCGCTAGGCCCGGCGCTGTACATTGCGTAATAGTGAAGTGCCAGCTGCTAGTGATCTGAACATTTTAGTAAACTTGAACGGCGAGTTTTGAGCTTTTAAGAGTGTTGTTGTTGTTGTTGTTGTTGTTGTTGTGGTGGTGGTGGTGGTGGTGGTGGTGGTGGTGGAGGAGGTGGTTGGTTTCGGGTTTTGATAGCTTAAAACAATGCTATCAGAGTGTGAACATTCAAACAAAAAAGAGAAGATGACCACCCTGAAAGTTAAGCCTGTAAAAGACAGACAGTCATAAAGATTAGAAACGTGTGTGACAAACCAAAACACCCATCTCCATGTCGCTACACGATCCACACACCAGCTGCCTTGGACCTGAAAGTAGCCCGGAAGCCCACGATGGGCTCCAGATAATCTCTCTTTACTATCCCCGCCAGTGTCTAACTACAGACTGGGTGGGGGACATGTCAGTTTTTAGCGGATTAGTAAATCCCCCTTTACCTGTGTTGCTTTATCTGTCTGGCCGGACACGGTGAGTTTACTGCTGGATGGGGCGTCCTGAAATGGCACAAAATGATAGTGTTCTAGCAGGGAGCATTTGATAAGGGTATAGTAAGGGGGGTGGGCAGAGAGAGAGAGAGAGAGAGAGAGAGAGAGAGAGAGTATTTTCCAAAGGTAGAAGATGTTTTACTTTGAAGCCATTTTCTCACGTATGCCGTTGCTCCTGTACAGAATAATATAGTAAATGAGAGAGAGAGAGAGAGAGAGAGAGAGAGAGAGATTTTATTTAGTATTTGTATTACGGAGCTGAATCCCTTGGCGTAATTTCACATTTTGTATTTCTCTGCGAGTGTCTCATGTTGGTGGTTATCTGGTAACTTGCAGATTTAACGTCTTTTTCCACCATATAAAGGCGGTAACAAAGACTTGAGCAACGAGAGAGAAAAAAAAAAGCACAAATGTTAGCTCCCAGCCAACATTCAAACGCGATCCGAAAATTACAAGTGAAACGCTTTACCAGTTACTGAGTTAGGCTGTGCATGTTTCCTTTAGCCGGTAAACTTGACAAATCAAGAATATTTGTTATCTACCAGAAACTCTTCGTACCAGTCGACATCAGTTCTATACACTTTCCAATCTTGATTTGTATTGGATGACTGACGTCTTCAGTCGATGTGGAATGTGAGAGTGTGGGTCAGTGGGTGACTGTTGAAACAGTTGATCAGACAGGGAGCGGCGCAGCGTAAGCTTCAGTACACAGGGGGAGTTTGACAAACGGTGTCCTCTTTCTCTTTATACTAATTACTCTTCCTTATCCACCATGCCCACGTTCTGAGATTGCCGTCACCCAGTTTACCGACGCGGCATCGCTTGACTTCCACTCCCCCAGTTTCCAGCCGGTCTTTAATTCCAGATTGTTAGATTTTCAAGTATCTCTTACTGTCGCGTTCAAACTTCGGTTTTAACCTTTCGCGGTCTGTGTAAGAGGGTCAGAGTTGAGAAGCGGCAGGGTCGGGGGTCATCAGGAAAGGTTAAATGATATCGGGAAGGGGGTGGGGGAGGGTGGTGAAGTGTAGGGGTATCCATGGAGGTGTCACCGGTATTCAGACTAATTAATCTTTGCGTGAACCAGCAATGTGAATATTTGTGGCGGATACCATCCAAGTCATTCGAGGTGTCAGCGGTGAATTAGCCAACCGAGACTGGCGAACTAATTACAAACGTCGCTAAGGTCTGCTGAGGTAAACATGAGATATATACTACACTGCAATCACAGTGCGTATGATTCAGCAAATTGCCCCAGGACAAAAAATTAAAGAATTTTCAACACCCCCCCCCCCCAACTCTTAGGCATTTGGTGGACGCGCCAAGATACTTTGTATGTTCAGGAGTGCTATTCGCAGAATGCCGACGGGGGGAAAAGGGGGGGGGGGGCTCCCCTCCCCTCCCCTCCCCTCCCTGGCTGTCAAATTTCAGGGACCCTCCACACTAATTTCTCCTTATTAATCAGGCCAGCGATCACAGGTGAATTAACTCTTCCATATCAGCGGTCTCGAATGGTAACGGGGCGGTTGAGGGTCGGTTTGGGTGCATGTTTTGACAAATCAGTATTGAAGACCACAGCTGGGTGTCTCATGAAAGGTGGAGGGGCCTCACGACTGAGCCACAGCGGTAATCCTTTCACCTGTCAATCAGAGGTTTATAGACGGGAAGAGCGTTTGTGTAAGATGTCAGTTTCAGGGTGGAATTAGAGCTCGTAGTACTAACGTACACTACTGAGTGGTTGTGGTTTACTACTGCGATTCAAACGTTTATGAATTGTGTCATAACATTTTTATAAGTATATGGTATGGTATGGTATGGTATGGTATGGTATGGTATGGTATGGTATGGTATGGTGTGGTATGGTATGGTATGGTATGGTGTGGTATGGTATGGTATGGTATGGTATGGTATGGTATGGTATGGTATTCAAATTCAAATCAGAAATACTTTACTATGTATTAAAAGCAGCTATAAAATGGAAATTCGTCTTTGGACTCATAGGAATGAAAATAATTATGGGAATGGGTATGGGAATTGCGTGGTATGGTATGGTATGGTATGGTATGGTATGGTATGGTATGGTATGGTATGGTATGGTATGGTATGGTATGGTATGGTATGGTATGGTACACGTAGTGCAACGTAAAATAACGTATCGAAACATTTGATATGATGGCACATGGCGGCCACATCGTGCTTCAATTGTGACATACATTCCTTCTCAGACATATGATACATACAGAACTGAACGTAAACTCACACACACACACACACACACACACACACACACACACACACACACATCCATGTCTTTTGTGTGATGTGGGAACATTCGTCCAACGAATCGTTGATGTAATAAAGGAACATGCCTTAAATTATGCGTCTTTTCAAATTTGCGTTATATTTCCTGAGACAGGATACCTTAAGCCATATTAATATATATCGATCTTTCTTGTAAGTCAAATACTTTCAGATATACAGAGGGGTTTTATTTTGGACACAAATTTTTGATGTGATAAAGGAACGTCCAGGCTGACACAAACAGTAGGTGTACTCTGGGAACCGAGCAGACACAAACTGCAGATTCAATCCGGGAACATTGACAATAACACGATAAATCAACTTTTGTAATCCTTTAAACCGAGTTTGTCCTTTACCAACCATGCTGAAAACGTTTTCATATAGTGATTTTCCTTGTATGTGGAAGGCTATAGGATATACAGAGGGGTGCATGTTGGACACAAATTGTTGATGTGATGAGGGAACATTCACGCAGACACAAACAGGAGGTTTAATCTGGGAACCGACCAGACACAAACTGAAAGTTCAATTTGGGAACCTAGACTATGGATCGATAAATTATCTTTGTAATGCTTAAACTCGAATGTTTCATGACCAACCATGTTGGAAACATTAAAAATCATGTGTCATAAGTGGACACCAGCAATAGGTTATGCATTCACCATCAAATTATTGTTGACAAATCACAGTGGTAAAGGCGTACCATCCAAGATACCTATACAGGTGCGAATTGACAACCTGCATTTGGTCGGCTGGTTTGCAGATTGGTTGGCTGGATTGATGAATGGTTGACTGTTTGGTTGAAGTTTTAATATCGCTCGCCGAAAAGATGGAGACGGCTCATTGGGCGATGGCTTAAGCGTTGTGTATTGTGTAGGCTTTTAGCTCTGCCCAGCCCCGCTTTGTCCAGCCCGATCATGTAATTACAGCCTTTCAGCACGAGTCCCACGCGCCTATTACCTAGGTGCGTAGTGCCGCGGGGGGAGGGGAGGTGGGTTGGATAACTGCCGTACTGAAAAGATGTTTAAACTAGTCATGTACTGCCTTTTTTTCGGTTTTACCAGAGAGAGAGAGAGAGAGAGACTCTGGCTACAGAGAAAGAGAGAGGGGCGGCATTGACGAATAAACAAAAGATAGTTTCTTTTAGGGTGAGGTGAGTGTGTGTGTGGGGGGGGGGGGGGGCGGTCTACTGACGAGAGAGAGAGAGAGTACTTTCTTTCGATGGAGCGTAGTGGTGGTGTTCATGGTAACGTTCTCACTCGGCCATGAGAAAGTCTCACTTAACTGTCACCAGGGCCCGCAGGTAAAAGTCGAGGTAAGGGATTTTAGCCCCGGGTTAAGGCCTAACCTCAAACTAAACTGACTCTAGGGTTAAATATTCTGTTGCTGTTTTGTTTTAAATCAGAAGGGGGTCCATTCCGGCAAAGTGAATATGCCGTTATAAAAGAATTTTTCTTCTCTCTTCGCTTCCTTTTTTAAAATTTTATTTTATTTTTGGGTCTCTTTTGTCTTACTCTGGGTTAGGCCAATAGTCGTGGGTTAGATTAACCTCGAGTTTTACATGCAGGCTCAGGGTAATAACTGAAGTAACGGCCAAAACTGGTTCAAATGCAAGAAAAGGGAATAGAACATATTTTGTAGAATAGCGTAATTTTCGAAATAAAGTACCGATCCTACCCATCTTTCTCTTCGCCGCCGCGCCGTGCACCCGGCAGTCAATCTATGTATCTGGCGACTCCAACTTGTAACCTCTTTCTACGTACCTCTGACGCCAGATGCCACCTTGTGTCTTACATCATGACATTCAGAATGGATTCCCCTACACCACTATGACCGTTTCATGCCGACTGAAAGTCATCAGGCAAATTCTCCCGTTTGCTACCGCAGTGAAGCCATTTCACCGAATACAGTATCTGTGCCGTTAAACCTTATTTTCCACTACTCCGACGGCTACACTATACTGATGTTGTATACCATTAGATTCTCTAAGCGGCTGAACGGCACGTTTTCCTCTGATATACTTTTTATCCCGACTTCATCAATATCCCCGCGGCAGTCCAGTCTGTGTATTTGCCGACTCCCAACTTCTAACCTCTATCTAAGTACCTCTGACGGCTGACACCACATCATTACATTTAGCTTGCATTTCTCTACACTACTATTACCGTTTCATACCGGCTGAAAGCCATCAGACAAATTCTCCCGTTTGCTACCGCATTGATCAGCAATTACACTGAATCCAGTATCTGTTCCTTTAAACCTTATTTTCCACTACTCCGACGGCTACACTATACTGATGTTATATGCCATTAGATTCAGCAGTCAATTCTCGTTGTGCATCACTAGATGACTAAACGGCTCTACGACCAGTTATCCTAAAATACCCCCCCCCCCCCCCCCCGATCCTACCCATAATTATCCCGCCGTTGTGCACCCGGCAGTCAGTCTTATGTATTTGCCGACTACCAACTTCTAACCTCTTCCTACATACTTCTGACGACTGGCACCATCTTGTGTCCTATACCATGACATTCAGCATGGGTTCCCCTACACTACTATGGCCGTTTCATGCCGGCTGAAAGCCACCAAATAAATTTTTCGCGTTTGATACCGCACTGATCAGCCATTTGAAAATGTTCAGCCCACCAAATTTGGATAGGTTCAGCCAACCAAATTTGAAAAATAAATGCAATTCTAAATTCCGAAATTTAAATAGCTGACTGTCCCTTCGCACAACGTGATTGTAATGTGTTTACGTCCAATGTGTGAGAGAATGCGTGTGATTCACGTGAGCGTGCGTGGTGGGTTCAGTTCACGGTGCTTTGAGCCAATTCACGAAATTGGGTAAAGCGCCTATACAATACTCATTATTATTATTATTCTTTCACGGAACCCAGTACCTGTTTCTTTAAACCTTATTTTCCAGGGCCAGGACCAAAGCATCTCTCTCTCTCTTTCTCTCTCTCTCTCTCTTAAGACCCCAGCAATGAGCGGCCACACATATAATTTTATCTGTGTGCCGTAAAATCCACACTCCACAAGTGGTATCTGAAGCAGACGAGTGGGTGAGGTGTGGGGGGTTGGGGGTTTAACGTCCTTTTCCACCACATACTGGTTATATCAAAGACGGAGCAACGATGAAAAATCAGCACAAATATTTGGTCCCAGCCGGGATACGAATTCACGACCCGAGCATTAGAAGTCCAACGCTCTACCATTCGGCCACCCCGAAAGCAGACGATAATAAGTCCAATTAGTGCCTTTTGCACACGAGAAGGTCACATAGCCGCTTTGAGTACTGCTTCCGAGACCACAAAAAGAAGGCTTAGGAGCCGCCATGGTTCAAAAGAAAATTCTACTCTGAAAAGGACGATACTTCTCGCAAACACGTCACGACTCTTACATCAACATTCACTTTATGCCGAGTCCTTCGTTTATGTACACTGTACAGCCCATGCCCCATTCAAGTTTCCAAAAAACTGACGAATGTACACGTGCTGTTTTTGCTGATTTTATTCCCCCCCCCCCCCCCCCCCCACGCGCGCCAACGGGTTTTGCTGATACGATCTTGATTGCACGAGAAGTATCGCACGGTGTTTTGCGGAACACAAACTGCTCCCCGTTGCTGAACGCCGAGTCCGGTCGGTCCACATGGTGTGAGGACGTTCGAAGAAGAGCTCAGCTTGAAATGATTAGACAGAATATGCGTCTGCGGTAGGCCGGTAGTCGTGTTGAAATGAGGAAACAAAAAGTTTAGTAAGGACATCATGTGAAACATAGGCACGTGTCCTACTAACGCCTGTAGGGGTGAGATTGCGGGTGTTTGCTGATTAGCTATTATATTGATCCATGGCGTGTCGCAGCTATTCAGGGCCAATGCAAGTCTTCACACCTTTCGAGACTGGTGCCGATAGGAATGGGTCAGGGAGTCTTTACCTTGTTACCGCTTTTCCTGATTAGCTGATAATCGACCTAAACCGGGTACATTGTTTTAATTAACAGAGAGAGAGAGAGAGAGAGAGAGCACCCAGTATCCATTTCTGGGTTGTGATGTGTATACACTGGGCCCGCTTGCTAAAAACTAATAAGGTCAACGTGATATATGCCCGCTGGCGCGTGCCGTTTACACTTCTTCACATGTCCCTGGTGTCTGCTACGCGTAACCAACCCGGTGTAGGATCCGGTCCGGTCCCCCCTCTGAAGCAGTCCCCCGGGGGACCAATTCGTGGCAAAAACTGCTCTATAATGGTCCCCCCTTAGACATCCAGCCTCGTTTTCGACTGGTCCCCCTGGGCGATTTTGGTCCCCCCTCGCATCCAAAATAGGCCCCCTCTCGAACTGGTCCCCCTCTTTTCTAACCAATGTAGAGCTATGTCAGTATTTATTTTTAACTTTATTGTTATAGTGTGTGTCAACTCAGTAGAAAACGTGACTCTGGATCTCTCTCTCTCTCTCTCTCTCTCTCTCTCTCTCGCCCCCACACTTTCTCTCCTCCCCCCATCTCTCAAACACACACACACACACACATTATGCACGCACGCACGCACGCGTGCACACTCACTCACGCACGCACGCACGCAAACACACACGCGCACACACACACACACACACACACACACACACACCTCTTTCGTTATATGTATAATTATTTTCATTTTTGTACAGAGATGTTATTCAAGATGATCTTGAACTGGGTCAAGGTTACAGTGTCAAATCTAAACTTTTAAAAGTGATTTAACTTCGTAGATTTGCCGTTCTATGTAGCCTATACTTTTGTTTTTTTATTTTCTCTTTTTTTTTGTGGGATGAGAAAACGGTCGCCACTAAAAAACAAAAGTATAGGCTACATAGAACGGCAAATCTACGAAGTTAAATCACTTTTAAAAGTTTAGATTTGTTTTCTCTTTTTTTTTTTTTTTTTGTGGGATGAGAAAACGGTCGCCACGCTTCTTGACACGTCACGTGACTCGTGTCAAACATGCCTATAATTATAAGTACACGACAATTCATTCCGTACTTGGGCCACCGAGGTTGAGATATTTGCTGCAGCCACCCTCTTGGACACGCCCGTGTATGTGTTCACAAGAGAGGCTCCAGGCCGACAACCTAGGTGGCTGAAATACGGGCCAGTTTGGCAATCGGCCCCATTGAAAACAGACAGAGTAATTTATATAATGAATCTTGGACATCACTTTGCTCCTGTTTTTTGTGTCACTCCTTAGACCAGCCTGAGAACTGTTAGTCTTCTGCTGTTTTTGTTGTTTCAAGGGTCATGATTTGAGACACTGGTACTCAGTCTTGACTGTCTACTTGAAGTACGCTGAAAGCCAAAGGTGGCAACTAGTTTTCATGTCATGGACACTTACTTAATTTTGAAGAAATATTTTTTCTATGGCGTTGTATAGAAAATATTAGATACTTGGTCTTTGATGTTATTCTCTAAATGCTATTTCCAGTTTAAAAAAAATGACAGGAAATGTGGACAGCAAAAAAGAACCAATGCAAAAAAAACAACTGAAAGAAACAAGAACACAACCAAACAAATATATCTCACACACACAAAAATAACAACAAGCACATAAATCGGAAAAAAAAAAAAAAAAAATGTTCCTATGGCCCTGTGCTTTTGGGGACAATAAAGTTTTGTAACAATAAAGTTAAAAATAAATACTGACATAGCTCTACATTGGTTAGAAAAGAGGGGGACCAGTTCGAGAGGGGGCCTATTTTGGATGCGAGGGGGGACCAAAATCGCCCAGGGGGACCAGTCGAAAACGAGGCTGGATGTCTAAGGGGGGGACCATTATAGAGCAGTTTTTGCCACGAATTGGTCCCCCGGGGGACTACTTCAGAGGGGGGACCGGACCGGATGCTACACCGGGGTATTGGAAGCTCCAAGCCACCCTGGCGCCGCGAGCGTGTCCCGTCTTCGGGGTGTCTGCTGCGGGGTATTGGACGTTTCACACCACTGCGATACATGACTGTGAGCGGCGCAGGTGGTGAAGTATTCTCGGAAGTATTAATCCACAAAGAGTGAAAAGACCTCCTTACTTTTTTGTTGTTAAACAAGAAGCCTAAAATTTGTCACGCACCACACAGTTAACTGAAGTAAATAAGTTAAAGATTCGTAACTATCAAAGTAACGACTTAAGGGTAATTAAACAAACAGTGCGATACACAACAAGAAAGTGGAGAAAACTCATATGCGAGTTGAGGTTTTGTGTACAATGTTTGCTTCCTTGGTCAGTTACCATCTCAGCCCCACCTGCCCCCCCCCCCCTCCCTCCCCCCCCCCCCGGCCCCTAAGTTACCAAACACCATGACACCAAGGTGTTTCAGATATATTTGTTTCGTCCGTGCTGTTCAACGGTCGCAGCTGCTCGTACGCCATGATACCTAAATCGTTTAAGAAGGATTTTTCCTTCCATTCTTCTCTTCCTTTTTTATTTTTGTTTTTGTTGGTTTCTTTCATCCATCCTTCACCATTTTCCGACTTCTTTTTATTCATTCGCATGTTTACAATGCGCATTTCATAATAATAATAATAATAATAATGCGTCAGGTACAAGCTGTGCCGTCAGCTGCTTATCCTTTTTTTGTTAACGTGTACACGCACATTTTTATCAGTGAAAAAAAAATTATTGCAGGACGAAAATTTATATATTTAACACTTAATGAGCACAAATAAGCTTTAGCTTATACAGTCTTCACAAAAAGTTAAGGACCAGTCAACATAACGGGTGACAGTTTCAATAAATCAGAAAAAAAATAAACAAATAAGATTTTTCCCGTAAAATTCGGTAGCAAGGTTAAGGGGTAATTAGTGAACATGGCGACCACTGTGTGGATGGCACGTGCGCGTCACACAGCATGCTTGGCGCGTTTGAAAATCTGCAATTCCGGCAAAACTAGACGGAGTTTCAGTGTTCAATGAGTGATACCTGGGGCTTTCTGCACGGAAAAAATGAGATGCAGGTCAAAGAATGCATCCCTGGTTATGAACTGTGCTCATTTGTTTGCCTACATAAGCTGCTGTTTCAGCGATGTTCAGCACTACACCAGCATGCCACCATGACAAAAGTTGAATGATATTTGCAAGTGGTCCTTAACTTTTTGTGAAGGCTGTAGTAACGCTCAGGGTGAATCAAACACAGTGTAACGGTATTGCAATGGCAGACTAAATTAATCCTAAAATCTCATTAATCAATACTAGAGAGAGAGCGGGGGGGGGGGGGTGTCTGTGTAGGTTGACAAAAAGATAAATACATGTATACATATAAAAAGATAAAACAAAATAAAAAGAAATAAAGATCCCCCAAAAGCAAGAAATAAAAAAAAATAAAAAAGATTAAAATTTCCTATGGTCTACACTAGACACAGTTAAGGAAGTATCAGTAAGCAGACAAAATTACTCCTAAAATCTGATAAATTTACACAAAAGAAGAGAGAGAGAGAGAGAGAGAGTGGTGTTGCCAGGAGTTTTTTTGCTGGGCGATTTAGCCAAAACAGCCATGAAAGTTTCGGCTTTTTACAGAAAGTTTCGGCTCTCTCTGCCGAAGCAGTTTCACAAGTTTTTCGACTAGATTCCCTACTGTTACGTTCTTCCTCCACCTCCATGAATTAAAGATGTTCTGTAGATATATATTCCGCAATAAAACAAGTCTTTGGAGTAAAATAACAAAATTGAACAAACTTCATTTCCTTGAACTTTAGAATGCTGTCTACCAAACATTCAGCACAAATCCAAGAAAAAGTGGGACTTTGAGTGTGACTGTCCCTTGGAAATTAGTCCAGCCAGCACAGGAATCTCACAGAAACGGACATAATCGAGCCGATTCACTCGTGAAAACTTCGGCTCGGCCAGCCGACATGACAGACAGATTATCGGCTTTTTTAAAATAAAAATAAAAATCGGCTTTTAGCCGAGATCCGTCCCCAAACGACATCCCTGGAGAGAGAGAGAGAGAGAGAGAGAGAGAGAGAGATTGTGTACTCACAAAAAAAATAAATAAAAACGTGATGGTGTGGAGTGGGGTTTGCAGGCGCACAAATGTGGTAGTGAGGGAGTCAACGCATGGTTTTATGCAAAACAGTTTTTAATACCACTATAAGGAGCGGTGTACTATGTTGGTATTCTGGTGCAGCGTGGTTGCAGTGAAGGCTAGATGGCAAAGATCGTAGATGGACAGAGCAGAATCGAACATTCGCAGGGCTGAATTGGGACTGTGCCCCGCGGCGTGGGGCTGGGGTACTTATAGGGAGATCACGTGCAAACCATCAAAGCAACCCTAGGGTGCGTAGCTGGAGGAGAGTAGATTCACGGCTAGAGGGGAGAATCTGTGTTTGTCAGCACATGGAAAACTGATGATAGCGGGCGTACTATAGCAGCTAGAACTTTCAAACAAACGGCAGCTAAAAGGCCTGAAAAATACTTCAAAATGGCATACGTTTGGAACATCACAGAGATTTTCCTATCACCGATTGAAGAGCGTAAAGCCAGGGACCACGCACTGAATTGAAAATGGCAAAATGCACCCGTAAAACTATGAAACAGCGCTAAAAACAAAACATGATTAGAAAGTAAAAACTCTCCTGAAACTACTACAGCTTACAGGGTAGTGCTAGGTTGAACGACTGTGGAGATATTTAGCACTAAAAGGACACAAACAAACACAGCTAATTGGCACATGTGCCACCGTGGATCTACACACTGCGCGCGTGCCTGACTGGGCACGCGGCGGCTCGTGGCATAGCGCTGGCCAGAGAACAGAGGGGGTAGTGGGGCCAGAGACCAAAATAGTGGCCGAACGGGTGGGAACCACTCGGCTAAAAATAATAAATAATAATAATAATCGCTGGGCTGCGCTAGACACTGTTAATGAAGTATCAATATCTGTATTTTCTGGTAGAAACAGTTCTTGCCAGTAACCAATGTTTTTGAAGACATTCTTTCTTCCGAATGACCCGGCGCACATGACGTATGGCAAGGACTGAAGTTATCCAACAGAAACAAAATCCACGTTTCGAGCATGCGCATCGAAGGCATTTCCCCAAGTTTAAATAGATTGCCGAGTAAGCTCGTCCACGCTCTGGCTACTCCCGCGTCACGGGTCTGCCTTCAAACGTTATGAACAAGAGGACAAAAGGGGCTGTTTCGCAGATCAAAGGCGCCGCTACAGAGGGGCGGAGCATCAACTCCCGCGCCACACCCGTGCTGTAAGAGGCGAGGGGACATGGCGGCTCTCAGACGATGAGATCAAAAGGAAGTGGGCGGAGCTTCAGTTCCCCTGAGACAGAGCGCGCACCCACTTCAGGGCTGCCGTGACGATTGCGGCGACAGCTTGACAACAGAGACAACGATTAAGCGGGTATTCCTTCTTGGCGGCCGGGACAGGTAGCCATACCGGAGATCGATCTGGCCTGTTTTAGCGGCTCCAACGCATAGTGACGGAGGAGACCAAATGACCGGCTGAGTACAATAATGTTTTAAACCGGGCACTTGCCTTTTGCTAGAAAGCCAGTAAAGATTTGACATGTTTTATAGTTTAGCTGTTATTTCCCATCAAGCCGAGTATTTTGATCCAAGATGCAAATCAACACCGAGCTTTACCTCAGTAAAGGCAATTTTTCCGCGAAAAAGCAGCCGTCAATTCCCCCTAGGGCCTAGGTATAGGTAGCATGACGCTTTCACTGTCACTTCGCGGAAAAACACGCGGTTTTTTTTTTGGTTTTTTTTTTTTTTTTTTGGGGGGGGGGGGGGGATTTCTAACCTCGGCCTGTGCTGCTGTTTCTGCAAAGACTTCTATAATTTATACATAAAAAGAAAGGACACTGTCTCCTCTTTTCAACCATTGTATTTGTATATTTGTGTTGGCCGAGCCTACCCCCCCCCCCCCGGGTCCTTCCCATTTCTGTCTTTCGGGGATCACAGTAAAGAACTTCAGTTTAAAAAGGGGGTTTTGTCGGAAATGCTCGTCCACTGGCCTTAAACTGGAAAAGGGAACACAAAAATACGCGGTACGGATGCTGCTGTACAGCATCTAGTCAATATTAAGTACAGAATGAGGGACAGTGCAAACAGTGCTATTGTTTGCCACTGCAGCTTCAAGGGAAGGGTTCACTAAACGGTGCACGTGAAGCGTTGGAATAACCAAAACGACATCCCCGCGTTAAATTAGTTTGGCGTCGCCTAGAGATTTCACGGGTAAGTGCCAGCTGGCAACTTGTGTACTGAGCCACGCACGCAGGAGAGCGAGTTGTCATGTGAGGCGACACGGTCCAATTGACACTGCTTGATCTGCACTCATCAAATCAACTTTGCTTTGTGCTGCCGTCAGAGTGGACCTTTAGTCTATTGCTCTGGGGCCAGCACCGTGAGACTGTCTCGTGGCCGAGTTAGAAGGTATCTGCATTACACTCCCTAAAAAAAAAAAAAAAAAACAACGTCAACAATAACAACCAAAAAACCCACAAAAAAACCCAACCCAACTCTCCTTATAAGAAACCCTCTTTCTCAGCTTTTTAAGTGATCGCACTGAAGAAAGTCAGTTTCAAAAACTGTATTAAGCGGCCTGAAGGATGAGAGAGTGGGATACGGACAGGGCCGCATTCCACGCTTCCTGTGATAAATAACCCGGCATTAACCAGTCCCGGGAACTACGGCACCTGTGGTGCCGGCCTTGTAATCATCCACATCATAAGACGTGTCATACCGACGGAAGCACCCCCAAAGTCGCACCCGTGAAGTGGGTGAAGCTTGGCTGTGTGGCAACAGCCTCCCCAATGGGTCCATAGCACACCCACTCTGGGTAGGAGCCGACGTAGGTAGGAAAAATCGCGCTTGCCTCGGCTGGGACTCGAACCCGGGTCTCCCGATCCATAGCCCGAAGTGCTAACCACTACACTA
Organism: Batillaria attramentaria; assembly: GCA_018292915.2. Taxonomy (NCBI): domain Eukaryota; kingdom Metazoa; phylum Mollusca; class Gastropoda; family Batillariidae; genus Batillaria; species Batillaria attramentaria. The sequence continues at coordinate 321,175 of JACVVK020000039.1, read as the reverse complement.
CGGGGGCCGGTCAACCCCCACAGTTTAAGTAGTTTACAATCGCCAGTAGATTTCACAGGTAAGTGTCAATTGCCATGCGTGTAGGATAACGATAAGGTGCGAGTTGTGATGTGAGGGGACACGGTCTACTGGTGCTGAGTGTACTGGTCTGCGCTCAACAAGTCAACCTCACTTGCTATGTAGTGGAAAAGGACATTAAACCCCCAAACACCCACCCAACTTCACTTGTGTGGCCGCCAGTTTTGGCCGTTACTTTATTGCCCTGGTGACAGTTATGTGAAACTTTCTCACGGCCGAGTGAACACCACCACTACGCTCCATCAATAGAAATCTCTCTCTCTCTCTCTCTGTTTCTCTTGTCAGTAGACCCCCCCCCCCTTCCCAAACACACACAAAGACTCGCCTCACCCTCAAACTATCTTTTGTTAGCTTGTCAATGCCGCCTTACTCTTTCTCCGTAGCTAGACTCTCTCTCTCTCCCTCTCTCACTCCATTGCTAATTGCCTGCTCATTGTTTTAATCACTACTTCCATAATTAGCTCTTCCGTTTTTTATTGATTATTGTTTGTTAAATGATTAAATCTACGTAAATTAGGGGGAGCCGGGGTGGTCGAATGGTAGAGCGTTGGACTTCTAATGCTCGGGTCGTGAGTTCGATCCCGGCTGGGGCCAAATATTTGTGCTGGCTTTTTCATCGTTGCCCCGTCTTTAATATCACCCTATGTGGTGGAAAAAGACGTCAACCCCCCCCCCCCCCCCAAGTAAATTAGTGTTTGTCGGGGAGGGGGGGGGGGGGTCTTTAGTGTAGCAGGACATTGTAGACAGGTAATTTTCTATCTTTTTTGAAAGAAATCTCTCCCCGTCACCAACCTCACCACTTCCTCCGCCCCTCCCCCCCTCCCTCCTCGTCTCGCCTAGCCCAACACACCCGCACCATACCCCAGCTCTCTCTCTCTCTCTGTTTTTGTTTATATGTCCAGAATATAAGGAATTACGTGAACAGTACATCCCCTCAAAATTTTACAAAAAACCGTCACAATTTAGATTCTCTGTGATCATGGCAGACAGTAGCCAACTCTTAACCCGCAACCTATCCTTGTTTGTCTATAAAGCTATGGAACACAGGAGTAAGGTACAAGCCATACTTACTTACTTAGGCCCTTGGCTCCATGTGGAGCATAGGCCATCGACAACCCTTCGCCATCGCACTCTGTTCTGGGCTAGTCTTGCCACTCCAGTCCAGTTGGTACCCTGCTTACATAGCTCTGCCTCAGTGTTCCGCCTCCAGCTGTTGCGAGGCCGGCCTCTCTTCCTTTTCCCCTGCGGGTTCCATGTCAGGGCTTGGCGTGTGGTGCTGGATGCTGGCTTCCTGAGGGTGTGTCCAATCCAGCCCCACTTCCTCCGCAGGATCTGCTTGGCCACTGGTTCCTGCCCCGCTCGCTCCCACAGCTCTTCATTCCGGATCTTCTCTGGCCATCGGATGTTGAAGATGCGCCTCAGACAGGTGTTGAGAAATGTCTGGATCTTCTGCTGCATGGTCTTCGTTGTCCTCCATGTTTCGCATCCGTAGAGCAGAACCGACTTCACGTTGGAGTTGAAGATGCGAAGTTTGGTTCTTATGCTGACAACTTTGGATGCCCAGACGTTCTTCAGCATGACCATCGCTGCCCTTGCCTTGCCGATTCTGGCTGTGACGTCTCGGTCTGTGCCTCCCTGTCCATCAACCACACTTCCCAGGTAGACAAAGGACTCTACCTCCCTGATGGGCTCTCCACCGACTGTGACTGGTGTGTTGGCAGTGGTGTTGATCTTCATCAGCTCGGTTTTCTTCCTGTTGATCTTGAGCCCTGTTCCGGCTGATGTGGCTTCCAGGCGCGTAGTCTTGTCCTGAATCTGGCTGTGGCTGTGAGACAGGAGCGCCAGGTCGTCCGCGAAGTCGAGGTCATCCAGCTGCGTCCAGAGTGTCCACTGTATCCCGTTTTTCCTGCCTGCTGTAGTGGTCTTCATGATCCAGTCGATGACCAGGAGGAAGAGGAACGGGGACAACAGGCATCCCTGGCGGACTCCGGTCTTCACCTCGAAGCTTTCTGACAACTGGCCAGCATGGGCAATCCTGCAGCTCATGTCTTGGTAGGTGCACTGGATCAAGGAGATGATCTTCCCGGGAACTCCATAGTGCCTTAGCAGCTTCCACAGTGCCTCTCTGTCTACACTGTCGAAAGCCTTCTCATAGTCTATGAAGTTGATGTAGAGAGGGGAGTTCCACTCCAGTGACTGCTCCACAATGATGCGTAGGCTGGCAATCTGGTCAGCGCAGGACCTGTTCCTGCGAAAGCCCGCCTGCTGGTCTCGGAGCATGGGGTCGACTGCCTCTCTCATCCTCTCCAGTAGAATTCTGTTGAGAACCTTGCCTGGCACTGACAGGAGCATGATCCCTCGGTAGTTGCTGCAGTCCCTGAGGTCCCCTTTCTTTGGCAGCTTGATGACGATCCCTTCTTTCCACTGGGCTGGCACCTCTTCCTTCTCCCAGATCTTGCTGAAAAGGCTGTGCAGCATGTTGACGGCTGTCTCTGTGTCTGCTTTGATGGCTTCTGCTGGTATCTCGTCCGGCCCTGCAGCTTTCCCATTTCTCAGTGTCATGATGGCTTTCCTGATCTCCGCCTTAGAGGGCTTGTCACAGTTGATGGGTAGTTCTGTCTCTGCTGGTGGGATGTCTGGTGGTGTTTCAGGGATGGGGCGATTTAACAGCTCCCTGAAGTGTTCTGCCCATCGCTTCAGCTGTTCCTCAGTTGTTGTCAGTGGGTGCCCGTTCTTGTCCTTCACTGGTTTGTCTGTCTGCTGGAATTTGCCCGCAAGCTTCTTGGTCACCTGGTACAGGTCTTTTAGATTCCCTTGTCGGGCTGCTTCCTCTGCTTGACTGGCCAGGTTGTCGATGTAGTCCCTCTTGTCCTTCCTGGTGCTCCTCTTCACTTCTCTGTCAGCTGCTGTGTATTCTTCCTGTGCCTTTGCCTTAGCTCTTCTTGTTCGGCTCGTGTTCAGTGCAGTTTTCTTCTCTTTCCTAACTTCCAGCTTCTGGATGGTATCAGCAGAGATCCATTCCTTATGTTGGGTCTTTCTCTTGCCAAGGACCTCTTCACATGTGTCGTGCCAAAGTTTCTTGCTGTGTTCCCAGTGTGTCTCGATGTCCATTTCACTGTCTTCTATCAGGTCTTGCAGTGGCTGGAACCTGTTGGAAAGGCTGATCCGGAATGCTGCTTGTGTGTCTGTGTTCCTGAGTAGTCCAACGTTGTACTTGGTCCGTGTGTTGTTGGCGTTGGTGTGCCTCTTAAGCCGAAGTCTCAATGTTGTTGCAAGGTGGTGGTGGTCTGATGATACATCGGCACCCCTCATCACGCGCACATCCCGCCACGATCTCCTGAACTTCCGGCTGATGCAGATGTGATCAATCTGGTTCTCCGTGACATGGTCCGGTGATCTCCATGTGGCCTTGTGGATGCGCTTGTGTGGGAAGATGCTGCCTCCTATCACTAGCTGGTTCAGGGCACAAAAGTTTGCAAAGCGCTCGCCATTTTCGTTCATCTGTCCCAGTCCGTGTGTTCCCATGGTGTCCTCGTAGCCTGTGTTGTCTGATCCAATCTTGGCGTTGAAGTCTCCCATCAGTATGGTCATGTCCTTGGCTCCTCCTCTATCTATCACTGTCTGCAGTTGTTGGTAGAAGTCATCTTTTTTCTCCTCTTCCGCATCATTGGTGGGAGCATAGCACTGGATGATGTTCAGCTTGATGTCTTTTTTCTTGGTGATGAATTTGGCTGTGATGATGCGGGAGTTGACAGGTTCCCAGCCGATGAGTGCCCGCTGTGCCTCCGGTGCCAGCATCAGGGCCACGCCCTCAGTGTGGGGGGCTCCATCCTCTGTGTGTCCAGAGTACAGCAATTGCTCTCCCGATGAAAATCTCAGCTGTCCTGTCTGTAGCCACCTTGTCTCACTCAGTCCCAGTACTCCTATCTTGTAGTTCTTCATCTCTCTTGCTACTTGTATGGTCCTTCCTACTTCATACATTGTCCTGATGTTCCATGTGGCTACTCTCGTCGTTGTCCTGGGTGTTAGAAGGGGGGTCGGCCTTGCAGCTTCCTTTCGGCTTTCACTGCAATGCGTCATAGGTCTCCGGGATGGAGACCCTTCCTCGCCCAGGTGAATGTCTCGGTTTGTTGCTGTCGATGCTTTTGTAACTTAATGTTTTTTACAGGTAGGGCTGTTAACCCTACGCAAACCCGTTTAGCCTCTTGGAGAGGTGGTCCACATTCGTCTGACCTCTACCCTTCGACCTGTCCAGCTTGGGTGACCCTGCCAGGAGCATGTGCTCCTGCTGGCATAGTTCTCTGGGTCATTGAGGTACACAAGCCACTACCCCACGACAAGGGGTGGACCATGTAGGGAAGGTACAAGCCATAGTAAGTTAAATATGCTAAGTATGGAGGATATATACATATGATACATATCATTAGTTACGAAACCTGAATATATGGAGCGTGCGTGCTCATCCTACCCCCCCCCCCCCCCCCCAAATTTTCAGTCTTGGGCCGAAAGCCTACTGAATAAATTGATTTGTCTCTCTCTCTCTTTCTGTGAAAAACTATGTGGCCATAGTTGTCAAAGACATTCTCTGTCTGTCACACTCAGTAAAACACAGTAGCTAATTTTTGTCATGAACCTATGCATCTGAGAGTATAACTCGGGAAACTTTCTCTCTGAAAGTCTCCCTGATACAATTCCGTTAGTTCCCTCTCTGGTAGTATAACTCACGAAATGTTCTCACGTCTCTCAAAGTCTCCCTGATGCAATTTCGTTAGTTGTCAACTCTCTCTCTCTCTCTCTGATATAAATCCATTAGTTGTCAAAGAAAATATCCCTCTCCCCCTCTCTCTGAATAATTATATGGCTTTACTCGTCAAAGAAATTCTGTCTGTTTCATAGAGTAACACAGTTGCGAATTTTGTCATGAACTAAGCATCTGATAATACAACTCAGGAAACTTTCTCTCTGAAAGTCTCCCTGATACAATTCCGTTGGTTGTGAAATCCCCCTCCATTCTCTCTCTCACTTTCTGGTAGTATCACTCACGAAACATTCTCTCTCAAAGTCTCCCTGATGCAATTCCGTTAGTTGTCAACCCCCCCCCCCTCTCTCTCTCTTTGATACAATTCCGTTAGTTGCCAAAGAAACTCTCTCTCTCTCTCTCTCTCTGGATAACTATATGGCTTTAGTCGAGTGTTTCCAGCTTGTGCAGAGTGAGTTTTACGGGCATAAAGCCACGCAAAGCTTGTGCAGAATAAAACCCTGACTAACTAATTAACTGGCTTCAATTGTTAAAGAAATTCGTTCTGTCTGTCACATTGAGTAAAACACAGTAGCGAATTTTTGTCATGAACAATGTATCTGATAATATAACTCAGGAAACTTGCTCTCTCAAAGTCTCCCAGATACATTTCCGCTAGTTTTCAAATGCCCCCCCCCCCCCCCCCGTCTCTCTGTGTGATACTATTCCAGTAGTTGTCAAAGGAAATCTCTCTTCTCTCTCTCTCTGACTTGGTAAACCACAGCATTTTGTTGGAGAAATTATCTATATACATGTACATCCCTGATCCTAAGACAATCTCCTTATTTTGTTCATATCTTCAAGGTAGAAGGCAGAAAGTCTACCACAATGGTGCGTTTTCTGAGGAAGGTGTTGTAAGCTCGGTATGCCCCAGAGGCTCTATCCTTGGCCCAGTTTTCTTTTGTTTATTCATCAATGATATGCCCCTCTCCATCTCAAACTCTAATGTAAGCTGTGATATGTTTGCTGACGACTCCACGCGCCATGCGTCGGATATGGATGAGTCCAAAGTAAACGAAGTATTGCAGCATAGCCTCATTGAAGTCTCCCAGTGGTGTAAAAGTCAACCACATGGCAATCAATACCTAAAAAAACCAAAAAAAAAACCCTAAAGCATGCTAATGACAACGTGCCAAAATCAACAACGCAAACTATCTCCTCTGCGGTTGTCAGTTGGATCGGAGTCCATCGAGCAAGTCTCAAACCACCGTCTACTATGTGTCATAATTGACGACCAACTCTCCCTGATGCAATTCCGTTAGTTGTCAAAGAAATCTCTCTCTCTCTCTCTCTCTCTCTGTGTGAATGATTATACATGTACGTCTCGCATGGTTAAAAAAAAAAATCTCTCAATCTGTTTCACTCAGTAAAACACAGTCACGAACAGTATCGTAAACTATGTATCTGGTAATATATAGCTCACGAAACTTTCTCTTCCAAAGTCTTGCCGATACAACCCCCCCCCCCCCGCCCTCTCTCTCACTCGCTGCATGATTATACGTCTTTAGTAGTGAACGAAATTCTCTCAATCTGTCTCACTCAGTATAAAATAGCCGGGAACTGTGTTGTGAACTTTGTATCTGGTATTATGACTCAAAACTTTCTCTCTCTTCCAATGTCTCCCCAAGACAATTACATCTTCCCCCCCCCACCCCCCTCTCTCTATCTCTCTCTCTCTCTCTGTGCGATACGATTCCGTGAGTTGTCAAAAGAAATCTCCCTCTCCCTCTCTCTTTGAATAATTATATGGTTTTACTCGTCAAAAATTATTCTGTCTGTTTCGCTGAGCAAAAAACATGGTCAAGATGCTCAAGCCCCCCCCCCCCCCCCCCGGCTCAGTGAAAGAATTCATTAAAGAGTCCTTTTATAAGCAGAGCGGAAGGCCGAGTCAGTACTTGCTGAGCGGACAGATAAAGGAAGAGAATTCCAAATAGTCGGTGCTGCAGAAAAGAAAGACCTTTCTCCAAAGGTTTTAGTGAAGACACGTGGTTTGCAGAGTGTGAGAGTGGATGAGCGAAGTGTTCTTGTTGGTACGTAGACTAACTCAGAGAGATAAGAAGGTCCTGACTGACTAATGACACGGTAGCACATGCAAGCAATCTTAATGCGAGCCCCTGGGGAGCCAGTGCAAAGTGCGGAGGTGTGGGGTGATGTGATCTCTTCGCGAAACTCTCAGAACTAGGCGTGCCGCATTGTTTTGTAACCTTTGGAGTCACTGTAAGAGATCCTTCGGGCTGTTTACAAGGAGACCATTACAGTAATCCAAGCGTGAAAGCACAAAAGCTGACACAAGAGTCTTTGTAGCCTAAACTGAGAGGAAATGACGAATAGAGCTAATACGACTGAGCTCAAAGTTCACAGTAGGGATGATGTTCACTACATGGGCATGCATAGTCAAGTGTGAGTCAAGAACAACACCAAGATTCTTAGCTGATTTGGCAAATGGAACAGTAGCATCACTGACAACAAGAGTATCAGGTAATGGACCAGCGGACTTAGCTAAGGCATATAACTGATATCCATAGCCAAAAGCTGTTTATTAATGCACACATAACCTCTCATGTTAATTATGCCTCCACTGTTTGGGATGGGTGTTTTGATTTTGTTTTGTTTGTTTTGTTTTGTTGTTTTTTGGTCGTTAGTGTTACATGATATGTTCTTAAAAGAGTCTAGCACAGCCCAGAACAGACCCCCCTCCCCTCCTCCCACGACCATTGCGAGTACACATAGAGCTCCCCCACCTCCCCGTCACTCTGCCATCGCAGTAACGTCACACTTTATGCCTTTCCTTCGCAAGTCCGCTTATAGACAGATTCAAGAGTCACCATTTTCAGCAGTGTGGGAATCACGGGGAAGCCGTTGTATGCACGTCATTCGTGACGAATTGCATACCGGTGTGGGCATGGCGCCACCATCTTGTTGATACAAACATCTAAACTTACGAAAAACAGGGCTGCAAAACTGGCAAAGCACGTGGGTTTGAAAGATGTCGGTTTGCCAGTTATGCTGCTTTTCGTAAGTTTAGATGTTAGTATCAACAAGATGGCGGCACGATCATTACGTAATAGGGGTAATCATCGAATTTTGTTCAATATCCCGGGGAGTTGTGCAGAAAGTGAAGATTAGAGTGTAGCAAGATATGTAGATTTGGACAGCGGTTTTCCTGATACCATCGGACATGCAGAAGAGTTGGAAGAAAATAACTTTGATGATGGGAACGAGAAGGTGATCAATCAACGCTAATCGAGTGCCAGTGGGAGGTGGCAGATGTGTTCTGTGTGGGGAGGCCAGGAAAGTCGGAGAGGAGTAGAGGCAGTACTGGGAGGCAACGGAGTGAAACTAGAGGGAGTGCTGCGTTAGATCTGAATCTCACGGCTGTTTGGATAAACATATACACAGACAGTAACCAGTCTACGAAGGTGAGAATGGTCCTGCTGTGTTTCCCCCTGCTGATTGCATCATGATAGACTTTTAGGATATTCTTTTCCCTGGACTTTGTCATGTTGTTGCAGAGCACTGAACAAACCTGTATGCTAGACAGAGGTGTGTGCATTGGTGCAGCAGGAAGGGTGGAGGGGTGGGGGGCCCGAAAAGCTGGGCACACTGTGCATTTTGCTGTGTCGCATGTGCTCATTGGTCTGTACATAGGTGTTTCAAGTATGACCTCAGGCAATATAGAGATAGATCTCATGAAAGACATCACCAGCAGTAAATGCAGTAAGCCTGCAGTACAGCTGAAGTCAGTTGCATACCAAAGTGTTCTGTGTGTGTTTGAACAGTCTGTGAAATAACATGCAAGGTCAGTACAAATGAGGACTAAACAGAAACCATGCACAGCATCACGAAATGTTTTATCTTTTGGAACTGACTCGCAGGGTAAATCTGCACACTGGTGGATGAAATGTACATAACAAGGTTCAACTTTTACTTTCACTGCTTCAGGATGAATATTTCCATAAAACTGGCAAATATGCTTTGAAAATCAAACATGAGGCTAGAAATAGATGAATGGTGTCCCTTTGGGATACAGTTGTCTCCCCGTTTGTTTCCATTGATGATAAGTTTGTGCTCATTGCATTCTGTATTCAATATCCTTTCAGATATTATACTGTTATTAATATAAAATGAGGGGTATGTGTACAGTAAACCTAAGACTGATTGTACCCACAAACTGTCATTTGTTTCAAATAGTTCTGCAAAGGAAAGGGTTATTTGTTCCACCTGAGCATTACTACAGGCTCTTGATTTTGCTTAGTAATTGTTGTGTTAATAAATCCGCTCTGGAAAAACAAAAATCTCTTTCCGTCTCTCTCTGACCACCCATATGGCTTTAGGTGTCAAAGAAATTCTCTGAGTAAAGCACGGTCGAAAACTATGTATCTGATTGTATAACTAAAAAAAATCCAACAATAAAAAATCAAAACATACAACAACAACAACAACAAAACACATTACTGTGGAATTTGACATGGACTGAAATCAGTATGTGTACTTTCATCATATTAAGTCACCAGAAAGTGTCTTTGCTTCAGGTGGCGTGGGGGGGGGGGGAGTGGGAAGACAGCATAACTTTCAAGCATATGCCAGTGTTACGAGCGTGGCTGTGCCTCTTGTTTATATTTTGTTTGTATGCTGTAGGATAACAGCTGTAATGCTTTTTTTGTAGCTTTGGTGAGATAGAGAAGTCGCTTTGTTTAGTTTATATTCTTTTATAGTAATGTAAATCTGTTTCCCGTGATCCAGAAGTTTCTTTTGTTATCACGAGTATTCGAGAAGTGGTGACCTTGTTTTGGCTGCCCCCTTTTACCCTCGGGCGACGGTATGCACTTCGGGCCTAGGGCTCAGTCGCTCGGAAATCTCGTGCAAATCGCTTTGTTCTGACCTGTTTACGATTAGAAGGTGTTATATAACGCGCCTAGGTTCGGCGGGCAGGTACTTGATTATTCTGGATTCTTCTTTAGTTTTAAAATAGCAATAATGTGATTCACGCTTTGATTTTGATTGGTTCTGTTATAAGAGTGGTCCAGAATGTACTAGAATGCCGTTACTGTATATAAGGCCCGGAGATGTGTGTGTGTGTGTGTGTGTGTGTGTGTGTGCACGAGAGAAGCTTGTAATTGCGAAGCTTGAAAGTGCTGTGTAACACCAGAGGTTATTCCGAAAATGTATTCTTAGCAACATTCAATGCAGATAAAGCAAATGTTCTACTGGTTGTCTTATTTCCCTTTCATCCCTATTCCTGTGACCTTGACCCCTCAGGCCAAGGTTACCCACATTATGCACATGGAAGTATTTCATACACACTGCATGTGTCGTAAGCATCCTATTATGGCACGCAAATAACAAATCCCACACCCTTAGACCGCGAAAACAGTAATGTCCCACCACCAGACAACCAAAACAAAACCCCCAACAATTCAGCGGCTGGGTGTTTGGGAGTTTTCCGCCATATATGGGTGATATCAAAGATGGGGCGATGAGAAAAAGGCAAGCACAAAATATGGTCGAAGCCGGGGTTCAAACTCACGACCCGAGCATTGAAACCCCAACACTCTACCGTTCGGCTATCCCGTCCCCCTATTTACTGGAAATCAGACAGACGAAAACGGGGTATAGAAAGTGATTTCATGCATTGACCATTGGGTGGTGATCTTTTATTTGCAGGCTCTTAATATAATATCAATTTAAGTGTTACAGTGATTTTGTCTTAGTTCTTTACCTGCACCCCAAAACAGGAATTAACAACAGTAGCGGACTGTTTCACACTGCCTTAGAATATAGAGCAAACCTGTCTCTTTAAAATAATATTTTTGGAACGCTGGCCATTTTCTTATCACTTCGTTGTGGTGGGGTCGTTAAATCCCAATTAACCAACCATATATGTGAAGATCAAAATGACTTTGAAAGAGACAACTGTGCGAAAGTGGTTGTCCATTAGATATGGTGGTGTGTTATTGTGGTGACTGGATTGTAATATTGTTGCACCAGACAGCGGGGGTGGGGGGGGGGGGTAATTGGTAGACAATGGCAATTGGATTACTTGTGGGGATAGTTTTAAGTGCTGTTGAAGGAATGTAGGAAGTGATTGTTGGGTGTCAGAAGGTGTTATGCCTGTAACAGTGGGGTGGTAGGCTTGTGATTTTTTAATGTTTCTTGCGCCTGCATGGGTGTCGTTAGTGAATGTGTTCTTGGGTATAAGTGGGGTACGGTACTGAAGGTTTGTTCTGTCATTTGTGATTTGAGTTAGGAGTTACCAGCTTACACAAGTTTGACTGTAGTGTTGGTTTTAACCGTGCGATTTTACATCAAATTATGCACTTAGTTTGTATGTCTTTTAGGCGGGTTGTGTTTTGTATGTGAGATAGAGTTCTGGGGAGGGAAATATAGAGGGAAAGAGTCTGTGGTGTGGAGTGGGTGGTGTTTGCGAGTTTGACTGTGGCGTGGTGGGGTGTTGGGGGTGTGGAGGGTGGTTTGAATGCAGTAATAATGGAATGTGTGAATACCGATGAAGCTGAGACTCATAAGGAAAACAATAATAATATATTATTTTTACAGTCAAACCTGTGTACGCTGGTCACCCAAGGGACTGAGTCAAATTGACCCGGCTTAGACAGATGACCGGGTTATCCAGGATGGCATGTCAACAGCTAGTATGTAACCCAATGGGTACTTAAGTGGCGCTCAGCTATTCCCCCGCCCACCCTCTCTTTTTTTCACTGACCACAGACTTGCATTAAAATTAGAGACAGATTGAGCCCTTCACGTTTATTTAGCTCTGTGCCGGTAAGCCTCGCTTGCAGCAATCTGGTTGACTGACTGAATCGTTTGCAGCATTACTAAAGAGTGCGATGTAACTAAACTGAGGGTGGGTGGATGTTTGGGGGTTAACGTCCTATTCCACCACATAGGGTGATGTAACTAAACTGCAACAACCCATAGACAAGGTGTGTGTTAAGAACAGAGAGACTCAAACACAGAATTTTGATGTGAACACAGAACATTCCAACTTTACAGCATTGGGTTTAATCGCCAGTGCGGATGACTGCTTTCTGGCTAAGTATAGTTCTCCACATAGACCATTTGGCCTTGAATGTATGTCTGGTTGCAGCATATTAAGTGTGCGATACAAATAACCTGAAATAATCCATAGGAATATGTGTGTAATAACAGATAAACCCCAAACACAGAATTTTGATGTAAACACGGAACGTCCCATCATTACATACAGCATTTGGGTTTAATCGCCGGTGCAGAAAACAGTGTTTTCTTGCTCAGTATAGTCCTCTACTGAGACCATTTGACTTTGAATGCATGTGTTTTGCAGGATGTTAAAGTGAGGGATGCAAATAACCTGAAATAAACCATAGGCAAATGTGTGTAAGAACAGAAAAACCCAAACACAGAATATTGATGTGAAGACGGAACGTCCCAACTTTACATACAGCATTTGGGTTTAATCGCCGGTGCGGAAGGCATTGTTTTCTGGCTAAGTGTAGTTCTCCACATAGGCCATTTTGGCCTTCAGTGTATGCCTTTTGTAGCGTATTGAAGTATGCGATGCAAATAACCTGAAATAACCCATAGGCTACAGGGTGTAATAAGAGATAAACCCAAACACAGAATTTTGATGTGAACACGGAACGTCCCAACTTTACATGCAGCATTTGGGTTTAATCGCCGGTGCAGAAAACAGTGTTTTATGGCTCAGTATAATCCTCTGCTGAGACCCATTTGACTTTAAATGCATGTGTTTTGAAGGATATTAAAGTGTGCGATGCAAATAACCCGAAATAACCCATAGGCAAATGTGTGTGACAACAGGGAAATCAAAACACAAAATTTTGATGTAAACACGGGACGTGTGTAAAGTGTTTAAAAGTCACACAGTCGCACAAGTGCAAAATGGGGACATTTCCAAATTTTTGCAAACAATCAATTTTTTATACGTTTTTCAGGGCGTAGAACACGATTTTGCACTTAGTACAATGTGGGAACGTTCCATCATACACCTCGGTTCCCTCTTTGGAGTTGAGATTTGTGTCTCAGTACCATTATTACACAAATGACACGTACACACACACACACACACACACACACACACACACACGCACACGCGCGCACGCGCACACACGCACGCACACACACACACACGCACGCACGCACGCACACACGCATGCATGCACGCACGCACGCACGCACGTATACACACACATACGCGCACACATTGTTTTTTGTGTGTTTTGTATTGCAATTTTGGCATGTTTTACTGGTTTGTAATATGTTACACATATCTTCGCCCAATTCCTACAGGTAAGTTTGAGGTGGGTGTTTTTTGAGTTTAACGTCCTTTTCCACCACGTATGCCAAGTAAGTATGGGGTTTGTAGCAGTGGCCTCATTAAAAAACAAACAAACACAAAGTCGGGGATTTAATTTGAGCTCAGTGGGAGTGTTGCATTTTAATGATAGTCGTGTTTGCTGCAATAAGAGCCGTCAAGGAACCGTTAATCTTTGGCCATTTTCACACACAGGGCCAAAACCGAAAAAGACTAAAGAGGACGTGGGATACTCGAGCGCGGTACGGAATGTGCTACTGCTGCTATGCTGAAAAGCCCCCATGCAAAAATCGCGTTTTTACTTGAAATCTTCAGATCAGTAGGAGCCACTTCAAGCCACTATTATGCAATCTGCACCGGTCTCGGGCCTAACCGGAAGGCCCACGTCTTGCGTAACAGTGGCTTGAAGTGGCTCCCACTGGTGTGTAGTGGATGTTTCTTTTTAACCAGTCGTATAGCGGGCATGGGGCGGGTGGCCTTGCGCTCTTGAGAGATAAACAGAGTAGACAAAACTCATAATAACATACCACCAACCAAACAAGGAGAAATGGTCCCATCCCATAAAATTGTTTCTCCAAATTACATGCTGTTTTGTCTGTTTTGTTGGGGCAGATTTAGGATGGAGCAGATTTCGATGCGCGCAGCAGCAAGTTTCAGTGATTTAAAAAAAAACAAAAAAAAAAAAAAAACAAGACTGTGACGTTTCTCCAGACAAGACATACTTTCACGCAATGTTTCGTTCACGGATTTGACATCATCATCTCTCTCTCTCCCCTTTACCCCCCCTCCCTCCCCCCCCCCCCCCCCCCCATTTTAGATCCACTATAGCCTGGCGGGTCTAATGTCTTTGGTAGGTCTTACACACTTGAAGAGAGAAAGAAAAACAACAACTGAAAACAACAACAAACAACAAAACAGATAAAACAGCATGAACTTTGGAGAAACAGCTTTATAGGATGGGGCCATTCTTCTTTGTTGTTATTGTTGCTGGTGGGTTTTTATTTTGGGTGTTTTTTTTTTTTTTTTCTCTCTCTCTCCTTCTTTTTTTTTTTTTTTTTCTCTTTTCAAGCCTGTAAGGCCCACCAAAGACACTAGATCCGTTACGCAGCAGCAAAGTTGCACGTAAGGTGCATATGACGCAGATTTCGTTACGTCACTGTGTGCGTGAAAGTATGTATTGTGTGGAGAAACGTCACAGTCTTGTTTTTATCACTGAAACTTGCTGCTGCGCGCAGCGAAATCTGCCCCATCCTACAGACTTCAACATAAGTCAAGGACCACTTGCAAATTTGGCTAAAATTCCTGGAAGATGTCCGTGCAGCACATGGTGGTTTTTCAGCTTCAGCAAGCTTTACAGGATGCATTGTTAACCCTTTAACACTTTCACAGCAAAAAATTTTGAAAGCTTCCTTGATCTCTATTTTTTTGTGAATTTTTAAAAATTAGACCTGTCTGTCAAGGTGGTCCTTGACTTATGTTGAAGTCTGTATAAAGTTGTTTCTCAATGGAGAAACAACTTAACAAAAATGAGCAACACATGAAAACAAAAGCAAATTATGATTTATTATTATCACATCTTGGACCCTGCCTTCATGATGAAAATTTTGCACTGTTCAAGCCGAAAACTGCTACAATTCAACAAACATGTAGAAGCCTAGAAGGCGACGGGTTGGTTGAGACGACTTGTTTTCGTTTCTGGTCTTTGGCCTCAGTCCTTTTCGATGCTGAGAAAAAACTCAAAACACATTCTCACATCGGCTCCTCCTTTCTCGTACATCATCAGTTTGAGGTAATAATCGCCCTGAAAAAGAATCAGGGCGCCTTACAATCAACACGCACTCGCTCACCCAGAAACACACGCAAGATGTCTCAACACATACATTAAATACAAACACATAATGTGCAGCATCATACACGGCCTCCCATGCTCCAAGGTTCTACACACACACACACACACACACACACACACACACACACACACACACACACACACACACACACACACACACACACACACACGACTAGAAAGGCGATGATGTGGCAACAGCTTTCGGCTGAGGTCAGCGAAGAGGTGGGTTTTCAGATTTTGCTTGAAGGATGCTTTTGTGTCTGCATATCTGATGCTGGGAGGTTACTGATTCCAACAAGTCGGACTCTGGTACAAAAGGCTAGAAGGAGTTTTGTCTTTCTTCGCTTCCTTTTTATTTATTTATTTTTTGTTTGTTTCTTTTGTCCTAGTCTGGGTTAGGCCCGTAGCAGTGAGTTAAATTAACCTCGAGTTTTATATACGGGCCCAGGACACTAACAGCTTCCGGGGCATGTAGTATCAACTACGCCAAATGTAACACCAAATTGTTGCCTCTTTAAATTTGTGTGCAGACTAAACAATGGCAATCTGGGGATTTTTCTTGGTTTTGTAAATAGCTTTCATGCCAGATAATAGAAAAATTAGGGAATATATGAGCCTGGCTTTTGGACTATTTGTATTCATGCGCGGCTGGCACAAGAGCTAGCAGACGACAGAGGAATGAGGGGGTATGTGGTCGCTGCTAACATTGCCAAGAAAACCGGAATACTGGAATTTGTTGAAATTTACTCTACACATGAGTCTTTGGCTGCTGGATTTTTGTGAATTTTTTTGGTGAATTTCAATGCATTTCTAGGGTGTCATACGCGACGTTATGTTTTACAGCGTTTATTTGAAATTTGCAACAGTGTCCTGTAGCCAAAGCTGAAGCAAATAACAGACATGGAGGACAGAATAAGAACGTTGATGGCGTTGACGGTACCTCTGTTTCTTCAATGATACTTACGGTTTCCAGCCAACTGTAGGCTGGGTCAATTGCTGGCCATGATATCGGTCTGTTTACGAGGTCCATGGAGTCCCCATTGTTGATTGTAAATGGACATGTGCAGGTCTTGTCAGTACCGAACGCCGACGGGCATGTGCCGTTCTTGAAGAGGGTTTGTTGGAAGTCACACACGTCCGCGTACCGGCTTAAATGGCCAAAGATGAAAAAAAAAACCCCACGAAAATGACACGTTTTGTAACAAAACAAAGCAACAACAGATTTTATTTATTCACTTATATTTATAAACAACGTTGAAAAGCGTTATCACAAACAAGATGGCCACCAGCCCAATATGTTGTTTCCATTTAATCACCTGCTGTCGTCACGGTCGTTCTTTTGTAATGCCATGTATTCGGGAGGACACACACACACACACACACACACACACACACACACACACACACACACACACACACACACACACACACACACACACTACACACTCTCTCTCTCTCTCTCTCTCTGAATGGAAACAACTGACCGGGCTTGTCAGACCAATCTTGGTTTTGGAAGAGAGACGTCAAGTTGTTTTCTTTGAAATCTATGACGTTTTTCCTCATTGGGATGACGCATAATACATTTGACGTAATAACTTTGACTCGGATACAATTTTTGCAATGAAAGCGGCCCCATGAATATTGAAGTGTTGCTGCTGCGCAGTGTAAAGATCGAATTTATACCGGCTCAATGTGTTTAACAGACAAGTCTGCGCGGCGAACGTTTTTTCACTATGTGTTATGTCTGCTGCGCGCGCGCGCACACAGACACACACAGACATACACGCGCGCGCACGCACGCACGCACGCACGCACGCACGCACACACACACACAGAGACTTGCGCGAGCCGCGTTTGTGCATGTGCTCCATTGAGACCTATGTGGTGTTCTCTCACTCTACCATGCTATTGAGTGAGAGTCAGTGGAAAAAACAAAGCTCACTACATCAATGAAACTCCCGCTTTCCCCGTCTACAAATAGAGAACTTCCGAAAAGTGACGACACACCCCCAAGAAATGCCAGCATCACGTCAATCAAACATGACGTCGGCAAACTGACGCTGATACAGTTTTGCGTCAGTGCGTGTGTGCCTTTTCTGCGATGTTTGTGAGGCGTGTGGCTTGTGTAGAGGAAATGTGCTTTGAGTACAAATTTTCGAGTCAACTGACGATAACGGCTGCAGTGAATTTTTCTAATTTATTTGTATATTTTTATGGCACCCCAGGCTCATTATCTATGTATAGTAGGAGCGATTTTGAGATCTAAAGTGTGTTCACCAGCACTTTCACTAGGTACGGCTTACGCCAAAAGTATAAAAGCGACAACCTCCAAAATTCACTTAGTTGAGAGTCCGTATTCATGCTATGTATGTCCAAAAAATGGAGTGGTTTAGGTAAATACATGTATTACGCCTTTAAACGCCAGAAAGCCACTTTTTTTTTAAAAGGGCGATAACTCGCAAATCATGTGTGCAATCGTACCTGGATCGGGCCTTCTATTCAACAATCTTGATTCATTTAGAAACCCCAAATTTGAAATCGATCGGTTCAGTATTTTCGGAGAAATAGGCATCTGAACTGGGTTCACATGCAATGTCAACTCAGGCTCGGTTTACATGAAAACTATAAGAGCGACCATTTTCTAGTAGTGACTCTGTTCAGAGTCCGTATTCAAGCTATCTACTGCCAAACAATTGAGTGATTTAAATAAATATTACGCTTGTAAACGAAAGACAACCAACTTGTCTCAAAAGGGCTCCCAAATCACTTAAGCAATCATCACACGCTTGGTTCCTCTAATGTAACACATTGATATATTTGGATACCCCAAATTTGAAGCCATTCGGTTAAGTATTTTCGAAGAAACGGGCCCGGACACAATTCACACACACACACACACATCCACACAGACGGCACTCAGTGAGGAGGAGAAGCGCGTTCGGCACACCATACATGCCAGCATCGATGACGCGCGTTTTCTTACGTCATTGTCAGAGTTACACTTGCATAATCGTCTCTGCGGGAGATCGGCAGTGACGTGCGTTTGTACCACAGATGCTTGCCCATGAACGTGGAAAATTTAGCCCGTCCTATGATGTTGTTTCCATTACTATGGAAACAACATAAAAATGAAAACCTCTGATGTGCACTGATGCAGAAGCACGCTTATCTCAAGATTTGAAACAAACAAACAAACAAACAAACAAAAACGAAATACACACACACACACACACACACACACACACACACACACACACACACACACACACACACACACACACACACAAGTTGTCTCCCTTGCCGCAACAAGCACGCATTTTTATTTTATTTTTTATTTTGGTTTTCTTTTTGTTTGTGGCAGAGCACAAAGTGCCCGAAAAATGCATGCATGCTGCGGGTCTGTGTATGCACGGGGGGACAACTCATTCAGGCTATAATCTCGAAACAGGCTGAGAATGTACTGTGCCGGTGACTACGACAGTTTTTACCGCTTCTGTGCACACTGTGAAATAACACGGGGACCTCAAAGTTGTTCGCAACTGTCCACTTTCCTTGTCACCGAGTATGTTTGTTTTTTCCTTCTTAGGTATCACTTAGCTCGGCTTGGTCTCGGTTAGCCCGACTTGGCCGTCGTCGCAGGGGTTTAGAGTTATCGACGGACCCGGAACAGGGTTGGCTCTGAAGTTACTTAGCTCTTCCGTACTGGTTCTTGCTCATACTCACCACGTGCCAAGATCCACTGTGCAGGGCATAAGGCTCCACTTGCTCAGTAGCTGCTTGTAAACAATCACGTCCAGGACGACATTTTCATGGATATCGTGACTGACTTGTCCTTGAAGATTGACCTGTCCATCACCAGGCAGGCGAAGAGGGGATGGGCTGACGTTAAAGTTTGACATATGAACCCAGGAACTGGTCGGCGCTTTGGAGCAAAAATAAAATAAACTGGTCTTAACAATCTTTTTCGGAGGCATGGAAAATTACTGATAGTCAAGAACGAGATGATTTAAAAAAATAATCAATTTTATTCTCTTTAGACAAACAAGACCACGGAAAACAAACTGTTCTGGTTTTGTAACGGGTATTTCGAATGGCCAAGCGGCCGTGTTATAAGTCTGTTTGTAGCACGGCTGGAGATAAACATAAACATAACTTTATTGCCATAATTATGTATAAACATTAGGAATTCGTTGTGGTTTAAAAGAGCTGCTTTGCAATCACACATACATGCTTGCTGTTACTTGCTCACTTATATTACAGTCACTTGAATGCTAATAAAATCACATTAACTTTACAAAAAAATGCAAAGACCTAAGAACATCAAAACAGACTAATAAAGTAATTTGATAAAGTACAACATCATGTTATCACATATCAGCTCAGGGAGGGGTGAGGGTGAGGAGGCACACTTCACGGCTGTAGGACAGAAACTGTTTCTGAACCTTACTGTTTTGGTCTTTATCGCTCTATACCGTGCTCGTGAAAGCAGAACTTCGAACAAGATTTGGCCGGAGTGGGACGGATCCTGAACTATTGAAGCAGCTTTTTTTTTAGCGGTGCGAGTGAAGGGAGTTCTGTTCCAGTGATCAGGACAAGATAACGGTATAATTATAATCAACAATCAGTACATTGGATTTCTGATGCACTAAACATTTTTTTCCTGTGTGCTTTCTGCTGTCAGTCTAATGATGGTCATTCACTGGTTCTCTGCCCTGCAGTAGTTTGTTGCCACGTCATCATCTTGCTGGTCGTGCGTGTGTGTGTGTGTGTGTGCGTGTGCGTGCGTGCGTGCGTGTGTGTGTGTGTGTGTGTGTGTGTGTGTGTGTGTGTGTGTGTGTGTGTGTGTGTGTGTGTGTGTGTGTGTGTGTGTGTGTGTGCCGGGGGCAGCGCGGGAGGCCGTGTATGACGCTGCACACTATGTGTTTCTGGTATCATGATGTATGTGCACAGGCATGTTGCAAGTGTCACAGTTTCATGGTGAGTGTGTGTTGATTGTAAGGCGCCCTGAGCTCCCGCGGGAGGGAGGGCGTTCCTTAAATTATTATTATAACTCAAATGATTAAGAAAAAGATGCACCTACCACAATCACGCCATTGGATCCCGTGTGGACCATCGTGCAGGAAATGGGACTTATCACTGGGAGGAAGAGGTGCTTGGGCAATTGGTACAGCTGTTGGCCGCGGGGTTGTCTGCGCGCACCAGCCACACACAAATAAACTCAAGATAACCACCAGACGAAACATGATTTCTGGCTCAAGTGACAGGGAGAGTACCGAAAGAAGATGAGAACAAAGTAAGTGCCCCTTTTCCTTAATATATACCGTTTTCTTGTCCTGTCTTCCTTTGTTGTGCGTGGAAGAGTCCATTGTGAAGAACAAAGGACGGACGTTCACACACACAAAAAAACCCCCACACAGATGACGAAGCAGATAAGAAGCTGAAATTCTGGCGTTCCATATTCCATCTGGTGCAGTGTGTGTGTGTGTGTGTGTGTGTGTGTGTGTGTGTGTGTGTGTGTGTGTGTGTGTGTGTGTGTGTGTGTGTGTGTGTGTGTGTGTGTGTGTGTGTGATTTCAAGTGTTTCATCAGAATGATCTTTCTTTAATTCTGCACA
This sequence comes from Batillaria attramentaria, assembly GCA_018292915.2. Classification (NCBI taxonomy): domain Eukaryota; kingdom Metazoa; phylum Mollusca; class Gastropoda; family Batillariidae; genus Batillaria; species Batillaria attramentaria. The sequence continues at coordinate 300,502 of JACVVK020000039.1, read as the reverse complement.
GAAAGGATCTTCGACCAATAATGGGACATGTGGCTTGAACTGAACTGAACGGAACTGAACTTTAACCCTTTCATCGCCAGCCATTCTGATATGCAGCACTGCTCAGCGCCAGGTGATTCTCGCTAACTGCAGACTCTGCACACCTGTTGCAACTTTTTGCTCATCTCCGTGCACGCCGAAATGCGACATTGGCGCCGAAGGGGTTAAACAAGAGACTGATGTGCCCCTCGTGAGATGAACTATGACTGATGATGATGGTGGATGGTGGGCAAAAAAGATCAACAGTGGTGTAGTGGTGAAGACGTCGTCACCAATGCGAGAGGTCAGGTTCGAGCCCACTCGGGGCGAAGAAGTTTTCTTTCTCGTCTGTGGCACCGTTTATTCGGTCCGGCGACCGCCGGGGGGTTCTCTCCGGGTACTCCGGCTCCCCACCCCTCTGCTTTGGAAATGTTCAGCCCACAAAATTCGAAAATAAATGTTAATCTAAAATTCCGAAACTTAAATTACTGAGCTGGCCCTTCGCAACACGGGATTGTAATGTGTTAATGTCCAGTGGCTGAGAGATTGCGTGTGGTTCACGTGAGCGTGCGCGTTGGATATAGCTCCCGGCGCTTTGAGTCAAATATTTGGGATAAATCTCCTATGTTCGGTCCTACTAATTACCGAAAACAACCGAAAACGACCGAAAACAACCGAAAACAACTCTTAATACGGGTAGAACGCGGTTAAAACATAGAAATAACAACACACAAACATAATAACAACACAAAAACATGATTTAAGGTGAAAAAGAGGCCTTCAAAAAGCTAAAAAGAAAAAAAGGTGACATTGCAGAAAATAACCAGTCCGGACCAGACGGAGTCGCTTCCCTTGGGAGACACGTTCATTTCGTCCTGTTCTCTTGGAGTGAATAAGTACTTTTTTCCCTTTTATCTAGTTTAAGGCCTCTTTTTTCACCTTTAATCATGGTTATGTGTTGTTATTTCTATGTTTTAACTGCGTTCTACCCGTATTAAGAGTTGTTTTCGGTCGTTTTCGGTTGTTTTCGGTAATTAGTAGGACCCCCTATGTATATTCCACTATACTCACAAGATTGTGTGTGGCATCGTGGTTAGAACGACGAAAGACGTAAAAGGCTGTGAACATAGCATCTGGTGATAAAACCTCTCCTCGTTCTCAGGTCGGTACAGGTTTAAGAAACTATCATTGTAAGTTTTTAGGCCGTCCAAGCCTACATGTTGAGATAAGGTGGCTTCCAAAGTTACATTCGATTTAGGTCAGTTGCACGACGGCAGATTTTTTTTTTCTTGCCGAAAGCAAAGACCTTAGGCAGCGTAGCTGAATGCTGAACACCTGCTACAACACTGCCGGCACCATGAAGCCCCCAGACAAGAAACACGGCCAGAACCAGTACCGCTGAGGGCCAAGCTGTATGGCCACCTGGAGGACGTTCTGAGGACAACGGCATTCGTGCTGGCGACTGGCATCTCCATCAGTAGTGAACAACGACGACGACGACGAAGAAGAAGAAGACAGAATAGCGGACCTAGGGTCTTTTGTGAAAGTTACCTGACATTTGAACTATTTTAATTCGTGGATTTTTTTTTAATTTTCTTTTTTTGTGTGTGGAATATTACATATATACATACAGACATTACACAAACACATACAGACAAACATATATGTACAAAATACATACACTGCATACATACACATACATGGCTTACAAATAGATTCTACACGAGTATCGAATCATGGCACAAAGCCATCAGCGGCAGTGCGTGAACAATATCATTGCCTAGTGGCATCAAATCACACCTCGCACAGAGAAGGAGAGCGCTGAAGTCGGCTAACTTGGCCAAAGGGAGACAACATCGGACATTAAAAAAAGAAAAAGAAAAAAAAGTTAAGCCCCTTTCTCTTACTACTTAGTCTCACTCCGGAAGCGGTTTGTAAGGCAGCCAGAGCTGTTCAAACGTTTCTCTTTTGCTCTGTCTGCGTGAAAGGGCTTCTTCAGTCACAAATCTGTACACTAGCTGGCACATGGAGCTCTGACGAGCCCTGGAGTTTACACTTGTATAAATTCGTGTCAGTATTGTTAGTCAGTGTGGATGCGAACTGAAACACTGTGACACACTGACAGACTTAGACAAACAGACAGACAGACAGACAGACAGACAGACACACACACACACACACACACACACACACACACACACACACACACACACACACACACACACACACACACACACACACACGAGTATGGACTTGCTTTTGCTAAGACACATGTAAAGCACGTTGCTCCAACTTCACGTGTCTTTATTCAGACGAATGTTTGCATACTATGCCCTCCTTTCCTACCTGTCAGCACCATACTTTCGCCTGTGGCTAGGTAAGTCGCCAATGGTCCAAGCCAGGCTTCAGTTTTGTTGTTTGCCCTAGTGGGCTAGGGTGCTGACTGGCAGGTCGGGTTTCAGCTGTCATGCACGACAAAATTTCTCGTAGCACCAGGTTGGCACACTTCTCTGATCTTGGCATTTTCTGGTCCACATTAATATGATCAGGCTGTACCATTTTGTGTCAGGTGGGAACAGCACAATCGACAGATAGAAGAATCGGGCGGGGTGTAACGCTTTGTAAGCACAATTTGTATCTGAGCCTAAGTATTCAAATCCTGTTTTTTTTTCTTCTTTTTTCTTTTGCCTCGTACTCATACTGTATTTTTCTTGTACCCCATTCGTGTTTTCTGGAACGACAGATGCGAAGACAAAATTTAATACAATCACGATGAGAATGATTTTCACTCTGTCAGAATACGCGGCATACTTCAAAAGAAGGAAAAGCCTTTACAATTCACGAGCAACCTTGACCTTTAGGCTACCAGAGGTCACTGAGAAAGGCATTGTCACCAGCCGTACATGTGCAGAAGGCAAATATTCTGCCCAGACGACCCTTTCTGAAACTTCTCCTCAGTTGACCAAAAGGCCTTTGTGCCAGCTATACATGTGCCTAATTTGAGTTGTCAGATGCTTATAGTTTAAAGTTGCTGAGTAAATGAGAAAACACATTTTTGAAACTTTCATCGTGACTCTGTGACCTTGCCCTTCGGAAGAGGCCATTTAAAATGATATGTTTGGAAAGGCCTTGTCACTAACTAGTTCCCATGATTTATAATTCCCGTGAAGAGTTAAAGAATTGTTAAAGTTTGTCACAGACAGACAGACAGACAGACAGACAGACAGGCAAACAAGCAGACAAGCTGACAGGCAGGCGGACAGACAGGCAGGCAGGCAGGCAGACAAACAGACAGACAGACAGACAGATGAACAGGCATATAAACTCACTTAGTTACAGACGTGAATCAAATTTAGACTCGGTTTGAATGCCTCGTTATATGTACCAAAGAGCTGACTTTGTCGAGGCTTTATTGCTTTATCAGGGCGACCTTGTCCTGTGAATACCCGATCCGGCCTCACATTGTGTATGCACCGAAAGTGATAAGAATGTTTGTGGCACGCAAGATGGGTCCTTCCACTGCGTCTGAAGTCCGAGGGTGGGGTGGGAGGGTGTTTGGGGCTTTAACGCCCTTTTCCGACACATACTGGTGATATCAACGACGGGCCAACGATGAAAAAGCCAGTACAAATATTTGGCCCCAACCGTCTGAAGTCCGAAAAAGCCTGCTGAAGGAAACAAACAAACAAACAAACAAACAAACAAACAAACAAACAAACACGAAAGCATACAGGTCTTAATAAGTATTTTCATCTGATTTCTTCTCACCCCCACCCACCCACACGCACGCACGCACGCACGCACGCACGCACGCACGCACACGCACACGCACACACACACACACACACACACACACACGTCCCTCTCTGTCAAGTAGTGTCACTTAGCAGGCCAGGGAAGTGCTGAGGGGAAAAAAACAAAAACAAAATCAAAACAGACTGAAACCTACCCCGGGGTGCAGATAGAGGAAGCGCCCTGGTGGGGGACCACGGGGGCAACGCCCCGCTCAGAAAACATTAGCATTTTTAAACACACTGAGTAGCCTGTTCTGGCACCCAGAAGTAAATTACTGCCTTGGTAGTTGGTACTGACACGTCCCTCTCTGTCAAGTAGTGTCACTTAGCAGGCCAGGGAAGTGCTGAGGGGAAAAAAACAAAAACAAAATCAAAACAGACTGAAACCTACCCCGGGGTGCAGATAGAGGAAGCGCCCTGGTGGGGGACCACGGGGGCAACGCCCCGCTCAGAAAACATTAGCATTTTTAAACACACTGAGTAGCCTGTTCTGGCACCCAGAAGTAAATTACTGCCTTGGTAGTTGGTACTGACATGCAAGTCTTCAAAAATGAGGTTAGGCTGTCGCATGTGGCATATCATGATACATTTACTGTGTGTGCACCCCCCCCCCCCCTTTCTTTTCTTTGGCTGAAAGGGTAGGAAATTGGGCCGAAAATTGCCAAATGACTGAAAAACTGCTCACCCTGGTTAGGCACAACCAAAAATGGCAACAGAGCTAACAACGAGGGGGAAAAAGCTAGGAGAACATTGCTCCTTTTTTTTTTTCTCTCTCTTTAAACTGGACTCCTGCGACCGACTCTGTCAGAGTTGCAGTTTTCAGCGTTTCGGAGACCCTCAGAAAACCAGAGCGTGAGTTTGCAGTGACTTCATTGTGCTTTTGGTCAGTGAGCCGGCGAGACGCATCGCTACAGCGTCTAGCGGGTGTTGTGTGCTGCACGAGAAGACTAGCCACTGCGATCTTTCTCGCTCAGTGTCAAAACGCAAACTGAGCTGTGATATCAAGCTGCCCTTGGCTTTTATAGGGGTTTCAGGGACGCTGAAAAGTCTGTAATCGTGACAGAGTTGACTGTGAATTTTGCACAGTCGGATAGGTTCTTTAAAAAAAAATTAAACACACTGCTTGTGGCTTTTTGTTGAGCTCAAACAAGTGCTCAGCTACAGTTTCATGGTCATTGCACCTCACTACATACTGAAAACCTGCCTTATATACTCCAGCCGACTAATAGGCCCAAGGTCCTCCAACACGTCAGTATAGTTGACTCGCGCTCGAATCTTTGGGTCGATGTAGTAGGTTTCGAGGCCAGTTGTGCTTGAGAAGTCCCCTCCTGGATGTTGCGCACGATCGGCAACATCGGGGTTCACATCAGAGTGACTGTCCTTGTCCCGCCAAGCGAAAAGGGCTTTTGGTTGAGATGAGTCCCTGGAAAAAGAAAAAGAAAACAGAATAATTAGCAAGATACAAAAGATAAATAAAAATGAATAAAAAGATACATAATGATCTTTCGAAAGAAGAATGACGATCGCAGATCAAACGGTAATGATCTCCCTTCCAACCGACTTCCAGCCCCCAACCTCTCTCTCTCTCTCTGTCTGTGACACAAGACGATAGCTGTCAAAATGGAAAGGTCATATTTCCAAACATGCTTTTGTTACCCAGATGCAGAACGGTCAACGTCGGAGAAGATTCCAGAACCCATAATCCTGTCGTCTGCCAGAACGTTGGCCACCGCTTCAGCTGACAGCACCTTGTCACTCGGATATTTGTCCATCTGTCGCCATGGAAACGGAAGAAACGAAATAATAAATAAACGAACAAATAAATAATAATTTAAAAAATAGTGGAGGAGTTGTTGAACTCACTATACTCACGGTTTCCCGTCCTTTTTTCAGTTCAAGGGAGAAAACCATCGCTGTAGTCATATTGCAGGGAAGAAGTTGTTGCCCCTTAAACTGCTAAAACTGCAGTGTGATAGCTGTGACTTTACACCGCATGTCTTTGGTTTAAACATTTTTATTCGTTGAAACCGCATGTCTTTCTGTTTTGTCACACGCCCATATTTTCACCCCTTGTTTGATGCCGCTCGTCAAAGCCGTCGTTATATACGTACGCGCACGTACAGGAACACCGCACTAGTAAACGCCGCCACTGATATTGATCCGCCACGTCAGAGTCGTGCTGGAACTATACATGTCGGCGTCAGGACAAGGCCTACATTGATTCACGTTCCCTCGCCCCCCGCCCCCCCCCCCCCCCGACCCCCTTCCACATTCCAGTCAAAGATATCGTTAAAAACATGACATGAACACACTCAAGTTAGCACCGCCATATTGAGGGTCTCCTGGTAAGGCTACATTCACGTTAGTTCAACGTAGATCCCCCCTCCCCCTCCCTCTTCTTCCACACTCCCGCCCTCTCCACCACCACCCTTCTCTTTCTTGTGTTCCCATCACCCCCCCCCCCCCACACACACACACACACGCCGACCTATTTCACCAGTTCTGCGTCAGTAACCGTTGGTCACTGGACATATCAGCACGTTGTAATTGTAATTATAATTACCGTGAATTGGTATTCACAGCCGGCTATTGTATTACAAATCTACACGGCCAGCAGGCGCCGTCATAATAATAGCGACCGGTTCAACCGAGTGCCGGGTAACTGACTCACGGTCTTCAGCAAATTAAAGATGATGATGATGATGATGATGACTGATGATGATGATGATGATGATCATGATGATCATGATCTCCCGCACGGACGTAGGCGATCGTCGTAGCTTCCTAGATTGGCTCACAAACTGACCCCGAGGGGTGTAATCAAAATGGAATCCAGTATTTCCCGTGCTACCACCACGTCAAAAGTTTCGACTTAAGGTCGCTCTCACGGCAAAACTCTTTATTTGAAATACGAACATGCATACGTCTTTGCATTGTAGTAACGCTCAGTTGGTATAGGCCGCCCGCTGGCGGAAGGGGGGGGGGGAGGGGGGGGGGGGGGGGGGGCGGTGTAATTGTATACCAGTTTTATGCAGTAGGAGAATGTGTACTCCAGCCCTCTACTCAGCGGGGCGGTTGTATCCCGTCCTTCAGTCGCCGTGCTATTTTTATCGTAAGCGAAAGCGAAACGGTTGCGAGGTGGGTGGGTGGGTGGGGGTTTAACGTCCTTTTCCACCACATACGGATGATATCAAAGACGGGGCAACGATGAAAAAGCCAGCACAAGTATTTGGCCCCAGCCGGGAGACGAACTCACGACCCGAGCATTAGAAGTCCAACGCTCTACCGTTCGGCCACCCCGGCTCCCCGCGGAAGGGTTGCAACTTATGACAGATACTATACACGCACATATAGCATCGCCATCTGATGGCTACATTCGTCTAATGCTTTCGTTTAAGTTAATAATAATAATAATAATAGTATTGTATAGGCGCTTTTCCCAATTTCATGAATCGGCTCAAAGCGCCGCGAACTGAACCCAACACGCACGCTCACGTGAATCACACGCATCCTCTCACACACTGGACATAAACACATTACAATCACGTGGTGCGAAGGGTCAGCTCAGCTATTTAAATTTCGGAATTTAGAATTGCATTTATTTTTTCAAATTTGGTGGGCTGAACATTTCCAAAGCAGAGGGGGAGGAAGCCGGAGTACCCGGAGAGAACCCCCGATGATCGGCCCGAATGAACGGTGCCACATACGAGAAGGAAAAATTCTTCGCCCCGAATGGGACTCGAACCTCTGACCTCTCGCATTGGTGACAAGTCTCTTAACCACTAGACCACCGACCGCCCCATTTCATAACTGAAACGAAGTTAGCCGTCATGTGACTTTAACTCGCGAGACCCACACCCAGGATACATTTGCACCGCCTAACAGGCGAACCACACCAACTGAGCTGATTATCGGCCCCTTCCTCAGTTTCACGCCGACAGACCGAAGTCCGTTGGAAACACTCGGGGCCACTTAAATTAGAACATGGGAACACACGGTCCTGCTGTCTGGAAACACTGTGTCCTGAAGGTGCTATGTTTGAAGCTAGGTAGCACCGGAAACACTCGATTACACCCCGTGAACCCGGGACGCTGAGCAGGCATTCACTTCGCGCGTAATATCCAGCATTGGACTCTTAATGCTCGGGTCGTGAGTTCGAATCCCAGCTGGGGCCCCATATTTGTGCTGGCCTTTTTTCTAGTTGCGCCGTCTTTGATATCACCCATACGTGGTGGAAAAGGACGTTAAACTCCCGAACACCCACCCACCCCCGCGTATTATCCAATTTACGTCGACATCAAACTAAATATTGTTGCCGTGGAGTCTCACAGCCCCGGCGCTCCATCCGGTCAACCTTTCACATTTCTCGAAATTAGGCAGGTTCCATTACATCTGATGTCAGTGTCACCCCCCCCCCACCCCCCTCCGCCCGGATACTTGGACTTTCAATGCTCTGGCCTTTTGTTTGTATCACGACTGGAGCCAAATATTTGAGCTGGCCTTTTTCTCGTTGCCCCGCCTTTGATATCACTCACGCTTGGTGGAAAAGAACGTGAAACTCCCAAACACCCCCTCACCCCCTCCCCCGCCTCCGCGTAGCTTAATGAAGCGTTACTTTGAATGCTCAGGGCGAGTTCGAATCCCGCCTGGGTACCAAAACATTATGCTGGCTTTCTCCTCGTCGCCCCGTCTTTTGGTATCACCCTCATGAAGATCTTCGGCTCGGCTGAGTGTCTCCGACGGAGAGAGTCCTTCATCAGGACTACTGGCGTGCCTGTCTGAGTGATCGAGGAAGAAGAAGAAGAGTTACAAAGTTTCCACGTTCAAGAAACGCCTGTAAAAGCCAAGGGCAGTCTGATTTCACAGCCGGCTCAGTTTGCGTTTTGACATTGAGCGAGAAAGATCGTGCAGCACTCAACACTCAACACCCGCTAGATGTGTCGTCTCGCTCACTTACCTACGCTGGGGCAGTTTTTATTATGCATGATACTGAGGATGAGGATGATGGAATAATAATAATAATAATAATCGCATTCATATAGACTATACGTTCTTTCAGTCAAGAGCTCTAGTAAGGGAGGCAATTTGTGACTGGTTCCCGACCACTCGACTCTCGAAAAATCCTTTTCTCACATATTTTGTCCAGCGGCCTGACCACATTTCTTATCATCAGATTCATAATCACTGGGTACTTCTAACTTCTTCACAACCCTCCATCCTTTGTTAGTTATCTGACGGATCACCGCCCACTCCACCGATTGCGTTTTCCGTTCTACTAAAGCCTGGTACTAATTAAGCGATTTCTACCGAAGAAAATTCGACCGAATTGCTGCAACCGATGTCATTCGGTGCGAATTTCTTCGCCGTGCCTTCTTGATACAGCGAACACGCCACAGGCATGGGTTCTCCTCCCAAGCATCGATGAATAAAAACATATCCTCTGCAGTTAGCACAATAATGTCGCACCCCGTCTCGATCACATCTGCCTCGGAAGCCATTTTTTCTAGATAGTCACGTGACTTCATTTAGCCAATCAACAAGCTTGTTCGCCGAACTGTCTGAAAAAATCGTGGGTCCCGCCAGGCGAAGAAAACATCGCCCGATTTGCCACCGATGTCCGCATTTCGCATCGGCCGAAGTCGCCGAAGCGATTTTATTCGGTGAAATCGGTCTCAAAATCGCTTAATTAGTACCGAGCTTAACGCTCAGTTGGTATAGTTCGCCCGTTAAAGGGGTGCAAATGTATACCAGTCAATTCCGTCGATATTTCGCATAAAGTCGTAGAACGAAGTCAGCGGCGGCTACGTGACTTCACCTCGCCAGACCCCGGAGAACATTTGCAACCCCTCCCGTCTCCGTTAGTGGACGACTGGAGTTTATTTGCACCTCCTGCGCATGACTGGTGTACATTTGCACCCCGTAACGGGTGAACTATACCAACTGAACTGTACTAATAGGCGTAATGGGCATTCAGTGAGTGAGTGACTGAATGAGTCAGAGGCAAATGGAAAATTACCAGAATAAGCTGTGACAGATGATAAATGGCAAACGTAGGCGTATTATCAGAATAACAAGCCTTGAGTGGCCATGGTAAATGTTACGCAATGGCGCAAAGTGAGGGTGGGCTTGCGTTTTTAAATCGCCACAGTGCAGTCAAAGCGCAGACCTGTTTTGCTTCCACTGTCTGGAACATCGTGCAGTCTTCGGGCTAGGCAGGGAAGAAACGAAAGGAGAAAGCCTAACAAGATTAGTTTTCTACGTCTGTCCGCACAAGAAACAATGAATTTTGTCTGTTCCTTCGTTCTACTGCTTGGAGCCTTACACGCATCATGCGCGAAAACTGCGCCCCGGAATCGCAACTACGAAGCACCGATCAGAAGAGAGAAGGAGTCAGCATCACTGAGCGTTCAGACCCGGGGCTCCAACGGCGTGTTGCCGGGTTCTGTCAACGCGGAATCGTGTGGGGCGATGACCCCGTCACACCTTGAGCTTGACCAGGACGAGAACGGCGCCATCTTGGCAGAGGTTGGGCCTGAGACTGATCTTTCCGCCGATGAACCGACGCTGGCTTTTTTGTACGCCAAGAGCTTGGTCCGCAACAGGGCGGCTTTCTTCAGTCTCACGTTGCAGGTAATGTCCAGGGGAGTCGTTATAATTATGTGGGATTTATGAGTCAGGATGATGATGTATTCATTTTATTTTCCCATTCTGTGGGGGTGGAGGATGTCTCTAATAATATGCATACGTGTGTAGCATGTAACTCAAAATTAAATGAAAGAGTAATGTTTACAGCGAGAAAACACACACACACACACACACACACACACACACACACACACACACACACACACACACACACACACACACACACACACACACATCAGCATCATCATCATCATCATCATCATCTTCATCGTCATCATTATTGTCACAAGCGAGCTAGGTCGGGGGAGGGGGGGAAAGGGGGGGGGGAGTAGTCTTTCTTTTTTTAATGGAGCGGTAAGTTAGTAACGGTAAGGGGTTTATTCCGTGCAGTTTTTTTTTCTTCGTTTTCTTCGGGCCAGGCCTCAAAGTCTTATTCGCTGACTGCCCCGCCTGGGCCCGCATGTAAAAGTCGGGGTTAGGGAGCCCCGGGTTAGAGTCTAACCTCGAACCAAACTAGCTCTAGGGTTATTTTTTTTTTTAACATGAAGCGGGTCCACTCCAGCAAGATGCCTATGCCGTTATAGAAGGATTTTTGTATTTCTTTCTTTGCTTCCTTTTTTTAAATTTAATTTTGTTTTGGGGTTTCTTTTGTCCTAGTCTGGGTTAGGCCCGTAGCCGTGGGTTAAATTATCCTCGAGTTTCACGTGCGGGCCCAGACTGATCACGTGCGTTACGTGTGGCGGTGTTGTTTTGGTCAGTCCCCGTTTTGCTTGCCGTACTCAAATTTCTCGTGAAGAAGGTGAGCTGTTCGGACTGGCCAGGGGGGCTAGAGCAGCAAAGGGTTCATTTTAGCGAGCGGGATTCGGGCGAGCGTGGCAGTTTGATGCCAGCCGATAGACAATTCTCACCGCTGTGTGCGTGCTTAGGGTGGTTTGGTACTTGTGTTTCCTGTCTTACTGGATGCAGGGATTATGAAAAGACTCGTCCGACAGCCCACAGACTAGTGAAAATACCATCGGACTAGTTAAATTGTCTTACCACTGGCCCGCCGGACTAGTTGAGATTACGAGGCAAAGCTTGCTCTATTTTCACAGAGCTGAATGCACAAGGTACTGTCAGCGAGCCCCCCCCCCCCCTCTCAGTTTCTGTTGTGACGCCGGGGTGAGAGTATTTGTGATGCATTAAAGAACATAACAGTTATCAAAGTGTTGTGAATCTTTTTTTTTTTATTTACGAATAGGTCTATATTTGACAAAATGTATTTTTGGGCTAGTGAAAATGGTTTCGGGCTAGTTGGTTTTAAATCTTGCTAGCCCGAAGGACTAGCAAGATTTTTCAGCTTTCATAACCCCTGGGATGGAGCAGGAAGGAGCAGCGGCGTTTGGAAATGTTCCTCGATGTTGGTTCGGTATCGTCACGAGTCGAGGTGTGTCCGAATGTTGGCTGTAAAACACTGAGAAAGTAGACGTGCATTGCTCCAGTGAGGCCTGAGCAGGAAGTGAACATTCAGTTTTCTAAACCCCTGTCAGGTGCGTGCCTTTGAATGGTCTGTTGATGGTAGTAATTGTAGATTGACGCATATTTAGGGGTGACTATGATGCCTGAGGCTACTAGGGAATACCAAAAGTATAGGCATTTTGAGGCCCTGTGTATTTGTGTCCTTCAACCTGTTGTGTCATCTGTTTTCGTGCTAGCTTAGCGGTTACTTGTTAACGTTGTGGGACTGGGAGTGGGACGGAGTTTGGGGGGGGTGGGGGCGCGCGCGCGCGCGCACGCACACACACACACACACACACACACACACACACACACACACACACACACACACACACACACACACACACACACACACACACACACACACACACACACACACACACACACACACACACTCTCTCTCTCTCTCTCTCTCTCTCACACACACACACACACACACACACACACACACACACACACACACACACACACACAGAGTCATAACCTCTACAACTACTACTAACACTGACTGGAAGCTCTTCATACCACTTCAAAACAGATGACACCTGAACTAAACTGTCCCCCTTTCTGTTTCAGATGCTCAACGGTAGTGAGGATCGTGATACAGTATATCTAGGCAGAAAACGGCTGGACGAATTCGAACAGCAACCTGGATTCTTCTACCACTACATGTCAGCCGCTACAGCACTCGTAGCGGGCCCTTCCAGCATGGCAGCATCCGGCCTCTTTTTCGACACCCACACACACTACCCAAACTGGTACATATACCTGTGGAGGTCGCACTTTCATGTTAATTCTGTCGCCGAAAAATGCAGTATATACACTTTTTATATTTTTTTAGTGTGTGTGTGTGTGTGTGGGGGGGGGGGGGGGGGGCTCGCTCTTTTCATCTATAGGCATGGAGATTCTTTGTTGTTGTTGTTGTTATGATAATGATGATGATGATCATCGTAAACGAGTCTACACGTGATCTTGACACGATTCGGAAACGCAAAATCCAACCAAATTCCTGCCCACAAGCGATTCAAACCAGACAGCTCAGAACTGAATCCGAAGTCGGATGCAACTAGACCACTAGACCAACTCCCCTGTTTAAGCGCTCATATTACGTGGTTACCAGGCTTCACAAAAGCCAAGTTGTGTTTTGAAACAGTTGAGCGTCTGTGGAAAAATTGGGCATAGCGGCCACAGTGAGAGCGGAGAGTACAAGGGTTGTGGGTGCTTGGTAACAGCGTCCTCACGCGTCAGCACCCGGGGTCTGGGTATGTGGTTGGCAACGGTATGCAAGGACTCTGTGCAAACGCCGGGTGCATGGTCGTGAAAAGTGAGTTAATCGCTAAGTTTCACTTTGTTCCACAGGCATCAGAATGCAGGGTTCAACTCCACCCTTCCGCTGTTCGCCCCGCGTGCGGTTCACCTTCAGGAGTCTGTGGGGGTGCTCGACTACGGTGCTGACGCCAGCTTGAACTACACGTCACGTGATGTGTATAAGACAAATGATTGGTTTGAGGACTGGGGTTTTCCTGACAACAGATACGGAATATTGAAGCAGGTTTGTTGGTTTGCCTTTTGTTCTTGTGTGTGTGTGTGTGTGTGTGTGTGTGTGTGTGTGTGTGTGTGTGTGTGTGTGTGTGTGTGTGTGTCTTTTTTTTCAGTCATGGACTTGAATCATGAATATGTGCAGGAATACAACCGGAACAGGGTGTTTTGTTAAACTGTTTTGTTTTGATAATACTCTGTTTTGTCGTGTGTGTGTGTGTGTTTCAGCGATCTGTGAGCATTGAATTACAGGGATATGGGACTGTTACTGTAGGCGATAATGTGATGCAGTTCAATAGTGTACGATGACAGCACAAGCATTGCACAGCATAATATTCTCAACTCAACGTTTTCATACGCGTCACTCTCTTCTCCTGTTTTACAAAAGGTGTACGCCGTTCAAGTGGAGGACCGTCGTGTAGCGTTCTACGGAGCAGCGTCAAATGACGCAGTGCACGTGAGTCCCGTCTACTATGACTGTGGCCGCACCAATCGATGGCTACTCGGTGTCTCGAGTCCTGTAGTTGAGGTGCTGCCCAGATACTGCGCATATCAGCACTTGCGTCACCCCAGGTAACTACAGGATTATCAAACGTGCTATTGTCATGTTTACCGGGCTTCAAAGGAGCCAGCATGTGTTTCGGATCAGTTTCGATGATGAGTGCTCTATATTAGTAGCCAAATTCTTTACCTACAAGTGCTGACTAAAAGAGTCCCGGCCACCGGTCCCCGTAGTGTAGTGGTTAGCACTTCGGACCATGGACCGGGAGACCCGGGTTCGAGTCCCAGCCGAGGCAAGCGGGATTTTTCCTACCTAGGTCGGCTCCTACCCAGAGCGGGTGTGCTATGGGCCCAGTGGGGAGGCTGTTGCCACACAGCCGAGATGTACCCACTTCACGGGTGGGGTGCTTCCCTCGGTATGACACGTCTTAATTATGATGTGGATGATTACACGGCCGGCACCGCAGGTGCCGTGGTTCCCGAGCCTGGTTAATGCCGGGATATTCTTGACAGGAAGCGTGGAATGCGGCCCTGTCCCGCAGTCCCAAACCACACGGACCTCCATAGCATCATCCTCATCTCCATCATCATGCATAATAAAAATTGCCCCAGCTTCCGAGCCCACCCATTACCTGGGAGGAACACCACTGGAACTGGCAAAAGAGTAGGGGCAGCAAAAAAAAAAAAAAAAAAAAGTCCATGCCGGACGTTAGAGCTTTTACAAAGTTAGTCAGTCATTGGTTTACTATAGAAAGATATAGATATGGTATTGCTGGGCAGTGTACAAAGATTTGCAGAATATGGCTTCTATATGAAGCAATGAAACCTCATCTTGTCTGTGCCTGGTACATCAGTGACACTTCAAGGCACTGAATCTTTTTTTTTTTTTTTTTTTTAAAGAGTAGTTGTAAGCCAGCAAAGCTGTGTGTATGTGTGAGGGTATGAACGAGTGTGATATAGATGTGTGTGTGTGTGTGTGTGTGTGTGTGTGTGTACTGCTAGTATGCCAGGTGTCAATTTTGTGTTTGTTTTTTGTGGACGTGATTGGCTGAATTCTGGTTGCTCGGCGCTTTTGACTCGTCTGCCTGTCTGCTCATCTGTCTTAGCCGCGAATTAGGCATTGTTGCTTGCGCGGCGTTTAAGCCTCAACAAACTGTTCATCTGTCTGTTCATTTGGCTGTCTGTCTGTCTGTCTTTCTGTCTGTGTCTGTCTGTCTGTCTGTCTCTCTCTCTCTCTCTCTCGTTCGAATCGAGGCTGGGGCCAAATGTTTGTGCTGGCCTTTTCTCGTTGCCCCGTCTTTGATATCACTCTTACGTGGCGGAAAAGGACGTTAAACTCTCAAACACCCACCCACCCCATCCTACCCCCCTCTCTCTCCCCCTCCCTCTCCCCCTCCCTCTCCCTCCCCCTCCCTCCCCCTCCCTCCCTCCCTCCCCCTCCTCTCCTCCCCCTCCTCCTGCCATTGCCATCCCTCTGTGCTGTATACGCAAACTGTTGTACTCGCCTACACTGATAGACTGTGAATGTAAAGAGGTGGAGGCTGTGTACGGGTCGCCAGGCCTTTTGCCTCCACAAGAATATCTTGTGTGTACAGACATCAGCGAAATGAAATTGTTTTTGAACCAAGGTACGTAGCCGTGGCCACTGCAGACCTTGACGTAGAGGCCTTGCTGTCTGACGTTCCGTCACGGTCCAGTGGTTCCCCCAGCATGCTTGAATTCCTGCCGAGTGACGAAATGGATTGTCAGAACGTGCCACCCACTACTCTTGCAGACTCGCTCCCGGAGAGTTTCTTCAGGTGAGTCGTCAGTAACTCTCCCCCTCTCGTCAGTAACTCTTCCCCTCTCGTCAGTAACTCTCCCCCTCTCGTCAGTAACTCTCCCCCTCTCGTCAGTAACACCACCCCCCCTCTCGTCAGTAACTCTTCCCCTCTCGGCAGTAACTCTTCCCCTCTCGTCAGTAACTCTCCCCCTCTCGTCAGTAACTCTTCCCCTCTCGTCAGTAACACCCCCCCCCCCTCTCGTCAGTAACTCTTCCCCTCTCGTCAGTAACTCTCCCCCTCTCGTCAGTAACTCTTCCCCTCTCGTCAGTAACACCCCCCCCCTCTCGTCAGTAACTCTCCCCCTCTCGTCAGTAACTCTCCCCCTCTCGGCAGTAACTCTCCCCCTCTCGTCAGTAACTCTTCCCCTCTCGTCAGTAACACCCCCCCCCCCCTCTCGTCAGTAACTCTTCCCCTCTCGTCAGTAACTCTTCCCCTCTCGTCAGTAACTCTTCCCCTCTCGTCAGTAACACCCCCCCCCCCTCTCGTCAGTAACTCTCCCCCTCTCGTCAGTAACTCTCCCCCTCTCGGCAGTAACTCTCCCCCTCTCGTCAGTAACTCTTCCCCTCTCGTCAGTAACACCCCCCCCCCCTCGTCAGTAACTCTTCCCCTCTCGTCAGTAACTCCCCCTCTCTCGTCAGTAACTCCCCCTCTCTCGTCAGTAACTCCCCCTCTCTCGTCAGTAACTCCCCCTCTCTCGTCAGTAACCCCCCCCCCCCTCTCGTCAGTAACTCCCCCTCTCTCGTCAGTAACTCTTCCCCTCTCGTCAGTAACTCCCCCTCTCTCGTCAGTAACTCACCCTCTCGTATCATTAACTCCCCCTCTCGTCAGTAACTCTTCCCCCCCCCCCCCGCACGCGCGCGCACACACACACACACACACACACACACACACACACACACACACACACACACACACACACACACACACACACACACACACACTGTCTCCTCCTTTTACTGGTACAAACACGTGCCACATGGCAAATGCCCAATTGCCAATTCTCTTCCTTCGCTTACCAGAGAAACTAACCACAAGTGGAATGCAACATTTCTTCCTCCCTAATTCTTCGATCGCTCCCTTGACCAGGTCACTTTACCCGCAGTCCCGTCTTGCTCTGCGCATGGCCCACTTCCTCAGCGCGTTTCTACAAACTCGTGACCCTAGCGGCTGGGACGCAGCGGTTGAGGCGGCTTGGGATGACTACCACAAAGTGGTTCAACAGTACGTCGACGCCCGCCAGTTCGACCAGATCCCTCCACCCCCGGGATGGGTAAACGTAAAGGTGTGTCATGTAAAGGACCTCCATAGCATCACCATACCTTCACCCTCATCCTCATTAAGTATTGCCCCAGCTTCCAGACCCACCTCGGATTCCAATCCGTGACCTTGAGTGAACATGGCAAGAAGCGAATAAATGAATGAGTAAAATAGGATGCGTAGCTGCCAACTTAAAAAAAAAATCTTGAAATTGGTTGCTTGATTGGTTGTGGGTTAACGTCCTTTTCCATCTCATGAGGGTGTTATCGGAGACGGGAGAAAGCCAGCACGCTTTGGTACCCAGCCGTTATTCGAACATCTCGACTGAGCATTCGAAGTCCTACGCTTTATCAGGAAGAAGTGGAGGAAAGGCGGACGGGGAGGGGAGTAGCATGTGTTCCTGTCACGCTTTTAACGATATCTTTGACTGGAGTGTGGAAGGAGGGGGGGGGGGGAATCAAAAGTGAACGTGAATCATTGTATCCCTTGTCCTGGCGCCGATATGTGTAGTTCCAGCAAGACCTCGCGGATCATATGGCGGTGTTTAGTGTGTTCTTGTCATACGTATAACGACGTCCTTGACAAGCGGTATCAAACATGGGGTTATAATATGGGGGGCGTGAGAAAACGAGAAGACAACAGGCGGTGGAAGTGATGGATACACTCGACAGTTTTAGCAGTTCAAAGGGCAACAACTTCTTCCTTGAAAAATGACTACAGCGACTTTTCTCCCTTGCACTGGAGAGAAGACGAGAAAGGACGAGTTCAACATAAACTCTTCCCATATTTTTCATTATTTGTTTATTTCGTTTCTTGCGTTTCCACGGCGACAGATGGACAAATATCCGAGTGACAAGGTGCTGTCAGCTGAAGCGGTGGCCAATGTTCTGGCAGACGACAGGATTATGGGTTCTGGAATCTTCTTCGACGTTGACCGTTCTGCAGCTGGGTAAGAAAAACGTGTTTGGAAAGATGACCTTTCCCTTTTTTTTTAATTTTTTACAGCTATCGTCTTGTGTCAGAGAGAGAGAGAGGGCGGGAGGGGGGGGGAGGGGGTGTTGGAAGGGAGATCATTAGATTCATTACCGTCTGATCAGAGAACTTTGTTTCGTCTTCTTTCTTTCTTTTGTCTTCTTTCTTTCTTTCGTCTTCCTTCCTTTCTTTCTTCTTTCATCATTTTCCCAGGTCACGTGGGCATCCAAGGAAACAGGTGCGCTGACCGGGCTGCGAACGCTGCCCGCGATGGCCCTGTGGAGGATGAGTACATGGCCTGTTCAGATTTTAAGCCTTTAGTTTCAAAGTTTGTTCAAAAGGAGTGGCAGACCCAATGGGCTGCTCTCCCGGAGAACAAACTTTTCAAGATCCTTCCAAGTATCTGTGATAGTCTCCCTCGCTGCCGACCCAATCGGCGCGAGGAGACAGTGCTCAGTCGATTGCATATTGGACACACTTACATCACCCATTCCCATCTGTTGAAGGGGGAGGACCCCCCGTGGTGTGTTCCATGCCACGAACCATTCACAGTCGAGCATTTTTTAATCTCGTGCGTTGACCTTGCGGAGATCCGCGACAAGTACTTCTCCGTGACTTCATTGAAGATGTTGTTCAGGGATGTCCCCCCTGACAGCATCTTCAGTTTCTTAAAGGAGACAAACCTGTTTTATCAAATTTAATTCAAAATCCATAGTCTTTCATTGACCTCCGTCCGTTCAATATTTTAAGTCTTGTAAGAAACTTCTCATTTAAACCCAGTAGATTTTTAGCATATATTTACATCCTGTTTTATTGTATGCCCTTTTAGTTTTAATGACATGGCAGAAAGGGACCTCGCATAGCCGCGAAATAGTCTTTGTAGCTTGCGCGGCGTAAAGCACTAAATAACTAACAAATAACTAACTCTTTCATCATTTATTTCTTTATTCATGTACTCATTTATGTATTTAGCTTTTATCCTTCTTTTTCCCCAGAGACTCATCTCAACCAAAAGCCCTTTTCGCTTGGCGGGACAAGGACAGTCACTCTGATGTGAACGCGAGAGTTGCCGATCTTTCGCAGCATCCAGGAGGGGACTCGTACCTACAAGCACTACTCATGAGGGTGCTAAGAACGGACTGGGGCGACCTGTCAAGCGCAAATGGCCTCAAAACCCATTACATCGACCCAAAGATTCGATCTCGAGTCCGCTATGCTGGCGGCTTGGATGACTTTGGGCCTGTTAGTCGGTTGGAGTATAAGGCAGGTTTGGTGCTGTGAGATGCAATGCTCATAAAACTGCAGCAGAACCCTTTTTGAGCGACCGACCGGTTAAATTGAGAGACCGCCTGCCATTATGGAACAGTGTTACATTATGACACGGGGTTTCATCTTCTGGATGTTTGTGTCGTTTCGTTTATGACCATTTCCAGTTGACCAACGGGGTGGTCGCCCAAGGCGGGTCAAACTAATTTTCAAATCTCGTCTTTCGTGTTCTTGCAAACTTGCTTACAAAATTGTGTGTGCGTGTACGTAGGGTGTGTGTGTGTGTGTGTGTGTGGGGGGGGGGGGGGTGTAGGGTGTGTGTGTGTGTGTGTGCGCGCGCGCCTTGCCTGTCTGTATGCATGCGCCCGAATGGGGTCCATGGGTAAAAGACACAAATCTTTTTTTTTTTTTAAAAACCTAGATTTTTTTCTTTTGGGCTTACGTTCCTTTGTAATTTGTTTTTAATCACAAGGCCACAGAGCTGCGGACGAACTACTGGACCGTGCCATACTACAAGTGTGACGGGCGTGTGGACGAGTGGGTGATGACGTACGCCGCCCCCTTCTTCGGTCCTTCAGAGCACCCAGACGGCGGACAAAGCCTTGTGTTCAAGTAAGCTTGGAGTTAATGCAAGCAGCACTGTGCGTCTCGCGGTATCTCACGTTTCTGCAATATTGGTGGAACAGCGGCAATGGTCAAAGAATACAAATGCAGGAGGTCTCAAACTGCCTGTATGTTCCCTAGTAGCCACCCCTAAATATGCTTCAATCTTCAAAATTACCGTGCACAGTTCATTTAAATATACATCACTATCACTCATAAGTATAATCATCACTTCTTATTATCGTTATTAGTTACTATTCAATATGCTATATATATATATATATATATATATATATATATATAATATATGCGAAATCTAGCTTCAAATATGCTTCAGTCTAGAAACAGAAGTTACCATGCACAGTTCACTTAAATATGATAATAATAATAATAATCGCATTAATATAGGCGCTTTATCCCAAATATTTTGGCTCAAAGCGCCGCGAGCTAAACCCAACACGCACGCTCACGTGAATCACACGCATTCTCTCACACACAGGACATAAACGCATTACAATCACGTGGTGCGAAGGGTCAGCTCAGCTATTTAAATTTCGGAATTTAGATATGCAATTATTTTTCAAACTTGGTGGGCTGCACATTTCCAAAGCAGAGGGGGAGGAAGCCGGAGTACCCGGAGAGAACCCCCGACGATCGGCCCGAATGAACGGTGCCACATACGAGAAGGAAAAATTCTTTGCCCCGAGTGGGGCTCGAACCCCTGACCTCTCGCATTGGTGACAAGTCTCTTAACCACTAGACCACCGACCGCACCGAGTGATATACATCACTATCACTCAGTATAAGCATCACTTCTTATTATCGTTATTAGTTATTATTATTACAGGGGCATTGTGACGGTGGACGTGAAGGTCTCGGCAGACAACTTGAACGTGTAACATCAGTGGTAATCTCTCAACGTGCGTGAAACATGAATCTTTTGTTGATCTTGTCAGTTGTTGATGCGTTTCTTACATGGCACTGTCCTTACAACTTGGGGGTGAAATCCCGTCGCCAAAGCCCCCGATCTTCCTATTATTTTCTTGTCACAAGTTGTTGTCAGCTCTGTTGCCAGTTTCGGTAGTGTGTAGCCAGGTTGGGCAGTTTTTAGTCATTTGGCGATTTTCAGCCAAATGTCCTATCCTTTCAGCAAAAAAAAAAAAAAAAAAAAAGGCTCGGCAAAAGGAAAGGGGGGGGGGGGGGGGGGGAAGACGAAGACTGCACACACCGTAAATGTATCATGAAACATGCCACAAGGGACAGTCTAATTTCATTTTTGAAGACTTGTATGCCAGTAGCAAGGCAACAGTTTACTTCTGGGTGCCAAGAGCCTAGTCGGTGGGTTTAAAAATGCTAATGTTTCTTAAGTGGATCGTTGCCCTCGAGGTCCCCCACCAGGGCGCTTCCTCCATCTGCACCCCGGGGTAGGTCTCACTACTCAGTCTCTTTTTTTTCCCCCCTCAGCAATTCCCCAGCCTGCTGACATAAAACCACTTGACAAAGAGACATACGTGTGTGTGTGTGTGTGTGTGTGTGTGTGTGTGTGTGTGTGTGTGTGTGTGAGCGCGTGCGTGCGTGAGGGTGGGGGTGAGCAGGAATCAGACGAAAATACTTATTAAGTCCTGTGCGTTTTCGTCTTCCTACCTTTCTGAACTCCTTCATTGTTACACTCCATCCAGGCAGTTACGCAGCTCCTCTGACACTAAAGTTCTGTGCACCCCCCCCCCCCCCCCCCCCCAGTGAGAACTAAAACATATGGTCAGAGATCCTTTTCCTTTCAGGCTGCAGCTCTCTGGAACCAACTTCCTAGATCACTTAGACACACACAGTCCAGTGCCAGCTTCAAACGCTGCCTCAAAACCCACCTATTTAAAACGGATTACTGATTTACTCTGCCCTTCCACACCGTGTCAGCCTACTTGTTGTGAGATATTGTTTAACTTTGAATGTTCCCTGTGAGTCTGTGTGTATGAAAGTGGTGTATGTAGTTATGATGTACGGCGCTTAGAGCCTGTCTTATTTCAAGTATAGGCGCCTTATAAATCGTCATTATTATTATTATTATTGTTCTTCTGCAGGCTTGCACAGTCTTCAGGCGCAGTGGAAGGACTGTCGTTGCATGCCACAAACTGTTTTCACTGTCTTGACCCTTCCGGTGCATGCACAATGCGAGACCAGATCGGACACTCACAGACAAAGGGCGTCCTGATAAAACAATAAACTATGCTCTTCGGTAAGAATATCGAGGCATTCGAACCGCGTCTGAGTTTTGACTCACGTGTATGACCAAGTGAGTTTATATGCGTGTCTGTACGTTTTGTCAGTCTGCCTGCCTGTGGCAAACTTTAACAGTTCTTTAACTCTTCTTAGGAACCATAAATAGTAGAAACTAGTTGATGACGAGGCCTTTCCAAGATGATTTTGAATGGCCTCTTTCGAAGGTCAAGGTCACAAGGTCATGTTGAACGTTCCAAAAAATGTTCTCATTTACTCAAGTATAAACAATAAGCCTCCGACGACACCAACTAGGCACATGTATAGTTGGTACAAAAGCTTTTTATGCATACATTTTAGGTCAGCTGAGAAGTTTCAGAAAGGGTGGGTAGTTTGGGCAGATAGACGGCTGGTAACAGTGCATTTCTCAGTGACCTCTTGTAAAGGTCAAGGTCGCACGTAAATCATAAAGGCTTTTCCTTGTCTTGAGGTATGCTGAGTGTTCTGACAGAGTGAAAATTATCATTGCGATCGTATTAAATCTTGTCTTCGCATCTGTCGTTGACTGATTCGAGAAAACGCGAGAAAATTCGAGAAAAATACAGCGACTTATACGAGGCAAAGTGAAAGGAGGACTGGACCTATCACATTAAGTTGTTTCTCAAAAAAAACATGCTGTTTCTTCTGTGGTGATGTTGCTGTTAATGCTTGTGTTGCTGTTTTGTTATTTTCCTTTTTTTGGTTTTCTTTTTTTGTTTTTGTTTTTTTGTTTTTCTTTCTCTCTCTCTTCAAATCTATGGCGGTGGTATTTTTTATGGGCCGGGACGGGACGGGAATTGTTTCGTCTTGCGTTTCGCGCAGAGATTAGGCTTTGCCTCATGGCGAGGTTGAAAATCCGATATATATATATACGGGCTCATGTTGAGCGGGAACTGATTGATCACTCAGCTAAAAGGAATGCACTGTTCTAGACAATTCATGCATCTCAAGAACAAACGAAAACAGACCTTTAGGTAAATACGGAGCTTGGGTGAATCGATCCATTGCTCAAGCGATCCTGGTCCTGTTAATTGAACCGTAAGTCCGGACTGAGGGGATCCGGTGATAAGAGAATCCCTGTCCGACCGACTTTGATGGCAACCTTCCACCATACCTTTCGGCGTCACTCGTCACCTATCAACCGTCGCGAACCCTCCGGTCGTCGTCCGAGAGGCTTCTCAAAATTCCCGAGCGCAATTTGAAATCCTTTGGCGAGCGCTCTTTCAGTTTTGTCGCACCAACCTTATGGAACTCTCCTGCGAATCTGAGAAATGCGCCCACTCTTGGAAGAGCAATCGCAAAACGTGCTGATTGATTTTAGCAAAGCTTCCCAGTAATTTTCTGAGTTACTTGTCATTTTCGCCAGTGCACGTCTGTCCATCTTTGTAAAATTTGCGTGAGTGTTAGTGAGCGATCGGCGCATTGAGTTTTTTCTAAAGAAATGCGCTCTACAAATAAAATGTACATGTATTATTATTATTATTATCATTATTATTATTAAAAAAACAACTTAACGGTATTGGATCGAAGTAGAGTACCTGGCACAGAGGTAGATGAGCGTATCAAGCAGGCTGCGTCTAACTATGTGGCTTCTGCAAGCGACGGGTGTCAGCGAGAGATAAAGTTAAAAGGGTGCATGGGAGCGGGGAGGAGTCGGCGGGGTGGGTGTTCAGGGGGGGGGGGGTTAACGTCCTTTTCCACCACATATTGGTGACATCAAAAAACGGAGCAACGAAGAAAACGCCAGCACAAATGTTCGGCTCGTAGCCGGGATTCGAACTCACGACCTGAGCATATAAAGACCAACACTTTACCGCTCGTCTGCCCCGGCTCCCCGCGGGGCAAGGAGGTGGGGGGAAATGTGAACATGGAAACATTGGGATAAGGACTTGGTGGAAGACTTAACGACTGAACTGAATTACGTGCAGTATCTATGCTAGCGGTGTCCTGCTTTTAACGATTGCGCACGCTTTGCAGTGAGGACATGGATTTTTTTTTTTTTTTTTTTTTGCTGCGATGTGGCAATCGTCTGAGTGTTTGTACTTGAAATGCACAAAGCCCCTGGATCTGGCCACGGAGAAATGCAGGGCATATATCCAATATTTGTCATTATCGGAATAGGTTCCTGAGACACACAACACTTCGATTCAGGTTGCACTGCTGTGTGTGTGTGTGTGTGTGTGTGTGTGTGTGTGTGTGTGTGTGTGTGTGTGTGTGTGTGTGTGTGTGTGTGTGTGTGTGTGCGCGCGCGCGTGCGTGCGTGCGTGCGTGTGTGTGTGTGCGCGCGGGAGCGGGTGTTTAAGGGGGGGGGGGGTGTGCTGCGTATACCTGTCTGTTTCATTTTTTAAAAAATACAAAGCGGGGAGCGGGGAAATGCACAAAGCCCCTGGATCTGGCCACGGAGAAATGCAGGGCATATATCCAATATTTGTCATTATCGGAATAGGTTCCTGAGACACACAACACTTCGATTCAGGTTGCACTGCTGTGTGTGTGTGTGTGTGTGTGTGTGTGTGTGTGTGTGTGTGTGTGTGTGTGTGTGTGTGTGTGTGTGTGTGTGCGCGTGCGTGCGTGCGTGTGTGTGTGTGCGCGCGGGAGCGGGTGTTTAAGGGGGGGGGGGTGTGCTGCGTATACCTGTCTGTTTCATTTTTTAAAAAATACAAAATCGCCGTGTCCTCTGTTTTCATCTCACCTTTCTTTTTTTAAATCTGTTTTTATCTCTCCGATCATTATCACACCAAACTGCCCAAAACAACAACAACAACAACAAATCTAAGACGACTCCATCGGTGTTATGTGCAAATGACATGTTAAGAACAAGATGACCAAAACCTGCTTCAAGGGCAGAAGAAACTATGGGTACTTCGCGTCATATCTATGATTTTCGAATACGATTTTCGAATCCCATAAGAAGGTGAAGGAATTGTCAGTTGCTAGTGCTACTGCGCTAAGCCGGCACTTAACTGGGCACTGCGGAGCGCCACAGTGCTGTCCACAGTTGACACAGTTGTGATTCAGTTGTGATTTGGGGGGTTTCCGCCGCTGTGGCGTCCTCACAGCAACCTGGATTTCAAATAGCCACAACTGTGACTGTGGTTTCCACAACAGATTCTGGTTGGCTGCACTACGTCACTCGGCGGGCAAACATGGCGGACAGTGCATCTTCATTCGGGTTTGTCACCGAGCACAGCTATGTTCAGGTTTGTAGTTAGTAGAGACACCGAGCGCAACGACTGTGATGTGTACATGGGTAATCTTGAAGAATAGTATACGAAATTACCCCAGTAGTGATGACGTGCGCATGTGATCAGCAACCAAAATGGCGCATTGGATTTGTGTGCATATCCCTACTTGTGAAATGAAATAAATTATTTGCGGGGAAGGAGAGGTCAAAGTGAGCAGGTGGGGGTGTCTTACGTCTCTTTGCATCGAGCAGAACCGAAAGCACCCGAAAAAGTGCGTGCAAATAGCTCCCAGAATTTCGTATACTATTCTTCAAGATTACCGTGCACATATGTGTATCGCGCGCTGTGCCCAGTTAAAAGCAGGCTTTAAGTTTAATTTTTTTTACACGGTCCCTGCAAACTCGTAATGACACCAAGCCAAACTACGTACGCGATAGACGTCACAAACAAGCGGCCGAACCCACGGGGGATGAAAGAGAATGGACGGGCGTTTTTCCGGTGCTGTGCCGGTCCAAATCGTTGCACTGTTGCACTGTCAATCATGGGGTTCCCACGCGGCCATAGCACCGCGTTTTTTTTTTTTTTTTTTTTTTTTTCAAATTCAAAAAGCCACAGCACCGGAAAAAGAAAAAAAACGCTTTGGGTTTTTAGTTGTCGGTTAGAATGATTAAAAGGGGTCGTTTACCTTCCAGAGCCCGACTTCTATATAATAAGCGGCTAGCGTCTGTGTGTGTGTGTGTGTCTGTGTCTGGGGTTGGCGTCCAAACGAGTCGGCCGATTGCCACCAAATTTGCCATGAGCCTAGAAGGACACTTTGGGGGGGGGGGGGGGGAGAACATAGGATAAAGAAACAAAATAAAGTCTATCAAGTTTGGTGAAATTAATTCTGAATTTAGTTTTGCCACAAATAGTGTTTGAAATATGAGACCGACGGCATTAAAGTGGATTGACACAAGTAACAACAAGTAAACGGGTATGTATACCCGAGCGAAGCCGGGTACTCTGCTAGTGACCTGATAAGTTACCACAATCTAAACTTGTGCATATGCTCACGTTTTAAAATAACGGCTTTAGATGAGAACAAGCGTCGTCGGAACTTTTGAAGCGGCATAGCAACGGGGAAAAGGGGGTCCATTTTGATAGCTTGAGGCTCGAAGACAAGTAGCAAGTAGTAAGGCAAAAAAAAAAAAAAAAAAAAAAGTTTCTGGTAACATGGCAAAAAAAAAAAATTAGGGTAGGTAGGTAGTTTTTTTTTACCCCCCCCCCACACACACACATCCAAGAACAAAGAAACCGGGTATTAATAAGAAATGATGCTCTGTGAAACTGTATTTAATATTATAACACACTATCTTACCAATTTCGTTCTAATCTTGGGTCCGCGATGGCGCACAACTTCCCTGACGACAGGCGCATGAAAACCGAAACGGGTCGTGCTTGTATTTTTTCTTCCTTTTTTTTTTCCAGCAGCCAAAATTTTTTTTTAGGGTCGGGGGGGGGGGGGTAGGGTCGGTCGGGTTACCAGAAACAACAATAGTTTTTTTTTTTTGCCTAATGTTTGCATACACTTATAACTCGGCAAAGCTAAGTCATTGACTTGATGCCTTTACGTAATTATAATCGAAGTTGAACGTCATGTAAAATGTGCCAAAAGCACCGCACATACAACTAATTCATTGATGCTTTATCGTCCGGAGTTTCGCGCTTTTCTGGTAATGGCTAGAGCGGAAACCCGCAGATTGGGCCAGTAACGCCGAAAGTTGACAGCGCCCAACGCGAGGCCCGCTTCCGTTCGGTATCCAAGAGGCACTTCACATGATGCCACAAATGCCCTTTTCAGCCTCTCCAGACTTGGCACTTCCAGCAAAGATCCTCTATACAATTTATTGTATAGAGGATCTTTGCTTCCAGTCAAGTCGTGTGGTAGAAATACTGCTTACAGGCTTACCTCCCTGCAAGGTCTGTCTGTCTCTGTCTTTCTGTGTGCGCGGCCGTAAAAAGTGTGTGTGAGTGTGTGTGTGTGTGTGCGCGCGCGCGCGCGCCGGTGTGTGCCGTTGTGGGTGCACCTGTGGTGTGTGTGTGTGTGTGTGTGTGTGTGTGTGTGTGTGTGTGTGTGTGTGTGTGTGTGTGTGTGTGTGTGATACTGCGCTTACTATTACCCCGTACTGACTTATTCAAAACAAGCCTTTCCTTCGCTGGAGCATTACAGTGGAATTCACTCCCTTCACGCCTGAAACAAAATATATCTACTTCTACGTTTAAGCGTGCACTCAAACAGTACCTGATGGATCGCACGTAACGTACGTTACGCGGCAATCTGTTATTTTGATTTTCTATTTTACATCATTTCAGTGATTTGTGTTTACAAAGGTCGCACGTGTGTGTGAATGCGTTTTGACCTGATGGACGATTTTCTCTATGGTTTTGTTTCTTGTAGTTTAGTGCTATGATAATTTTCTGTGTTGAACTCTCTCTCTCTCTCTTTTATATTTTGCTTCCTTTTTTCCTTAGTAGATAGTCTCTGTTTGTTTCTTGTAGCTGAGTGCATAATTTTCTCTCTCTCTCTCTCTCTCTCTCTGGGGAGCCGGGGTGGTCGAATGGTAGAGTGTTGGACTTCTAATGCTCGGGTCGTGAGTTCGATCCCGGCTGGGGCCAAATATTAATTTTGTGCTGGCTTTTTCATCGTTGCCCCGTCTTTGATATCACCCTATGTGGTGGAAAAGGACGTTAAACCCCCAAACACCCACCCCACCCTCTCTCTCTCTCTCTCTCTTACATTTTGCTTCCTTTTTTCCTTAGTAGATAGTCGCTGTAGTATTAGCAACGGCAAGTTCGCAAACTGTCGAATTTCTGTCAAAACTTTTCATCATCATCACCATCACCATCACCATCACCATCATCTCTCTCTCTCTCTCTTTCTCTCTCGCGCGCGCGCGCGCGTGTGTGTGTGTGTGTGTGTGTGTGTGTGTGTGTGTGTGTGTGTGTGTGTGTGTGTGTGTGTGTGTGTGTTTGAAGTTTCTTGTTCCAGGTTTACGTATGTTCGATCATTTGGCTTTTTTGTTTAAGCTTAGTTGTTTGTTCTTAAAAACGGCAAGTTTGAAAATTGGTTGCAAGACCAAAACTTCCACCGTTTTCAAATAAAGTTATTTCAATTTCAATTTCTCTCTCTCTCTCTCTCTCTCTCTCTCTCTCTCTCTCTCTCTCTCTCTCTCTCTCTCTCTCTCTCTGTGCGCGTGTGCGTGTGGGGCAGCTCTTTGCACTCTCGTTCTCGTGTCACGTGGTAATCTCTTCCGCCGCTGCCATACACTCACTGTCAGCGTGTGCGGGAGAGACCTTGCCACCTGCACGCGTTATTGCTTGCGCCTGCCTCTCAGCCTGGCAGCGTGTGCGCGACCCTTAAGTTCTCTCGCCAATACCTGCTCATGACATCATCCTCCAGAAGCTTGGGTGTTACTGTAGCACCAGCCGCAATCACAAACTATTTATTTGCGGCTCGTCCGGCTGCAAGCTCTGCTTCTAAAAGTGCCGTGAAAATTGTGATAACCAAACGCAGAAATATGGCTCGTGCGAGTGGAGTGTTCTTGGCGGTTGGAGACATATTGGCCTGTGTGTTGGTTCTTTTGACGTCGCCATCTGGAACGGAAGGCAAGAAAATATGTATACTCATATCGTTTTGTTGGGCTTTTTAAAATGTTCGTTTTCCTTGGTCTCTCTCTCTCTCTCTCTCTCTCTCTCTCTCTCTCTCTCTCTCTCTCTTCCTCTCTCTCTTCGTTCAAGTTTCTCCCTTCCTTCCATGTTCTTTCTTTCCTTCATTCCTGTGTTTTCCTATAACAAACTGTTAAACTTGGTCACCGCTCTTCGACGATTGGCTTATGATTAATAGTCTAGTTGTTTAATTAAGGATTTACAAATTTCGAAACGTGTACATTAATGCCATGATGATGATGATGATAATGATGACCGTAAACGAGCCTACACGTGATTTTGACTCGATTGGGAAATAAAAAAAGCCCATCAAATTCCTGTCCATATCATTATTAATATTAAAACATTAATTTTGTAGAAGGCGCATATAACAGAATCTTGTACATAATCTGAGAGCGTGTTTTCTGTGTTTATTTGTACCTCTGTGCAAGTTTCTCAAACGCTGAAAGCTTAGTGGGGGAGCCGGGGTGGCCGACTGGTAGAGCGTTGGCCTTCTTATGCTCGGGTCGTGAGTTCGACTGAATCCCGGCTTGGTCCAAATATTTGTGCTAGATTTTTCGTCGTTGCCCCGTCTTTG
Organism: Batillaria attramentaria; assembly: GCA_018292915.2. Taxonomy (NCBI): domain Eukaryota; kingdom Metazoa; phylum Mollusca; class Gastropoda; family Batillariidae; genus Batillaria; species Batillaria attramentaria. Next base: position 270,867 of record JACVVK020000039.1, on the reverse strand, counting down.
ATATCACCCGTAAGTGGTGGAAAAGGACGTTAAACCCCCAAATACCCAAACACGCACCCTGAAAGCTTAGTTTTGTGTTCCCTTTAGTTTGTCTTGTTGTTGGTGTTGTTCTTGCACGGTTTGTTTGTAGTGTGCACTTATTTGTATGCATTGGAAGATGTCGTCTAAAGGGTCGGGTTGGGAAGGGGGTGGTCCAGTGGATAAAGCGGTCATCTGCGGGACCCAAAGTGCTGGCCAGGTTCGAATCTATTGAGGGACGTGGAATTTTACTGTGTATTTTTTTCCTGACAAAATGGAGTTAGATTCACGTGCTGTCTCTTTTACGATGCCTCCCTTGCCTTTGGGTATGTATGTAGAAGTCTCCAGTTTTCACATTAATCAGCGTCCGTGCCCGCCGTAGAATCCACACATGACCTGAGGGAAATACCATTGGATTTGGCAAAGAGATGGGGCAGCCTAGCCACCCCCACCGCCACCCCCTCTCCCCCACCCTAAAAATCAAACAAAACACCAACAAACACCCCCCCCCCCCAACCAAAACAAAACAAAACAAACCTACAAAAAACAAACAACAAAAAGTAAAACAACACACACAAAACAACAACAACTACCCCCCCCCCCCCACAAACACGCACACACACACACACGCACACGCACACGCACACACACACACACACGCGCACACACACACACACACACACGCACACACACACACAGACACACACACACACACACACACACACAGACACACACACACACACACACACGCGCGCGCACACACACACACACACACACACACACACACACACACACACACACACACACACAGACACACACACACACACTCTCACTCACACAAACCCCGCAAAAACACCTAATAGAAAACCATCCACATCATCATCATCAACAACAACCACCCCCCAAGTAACAAAAAGCAACAACAACCACCAGATCCCCCCAACTACCCCCCCCCCCCCCCCAAAACTAAACAACAACAACAACAAAATCGGTCCTACCGCCGAGGTATCGATCCGGTCAGCGCCAATCTTAGTGTGCGGCAAACACAGTTTCTGGCCAGGTCGTTGGAACCACTCAGGTTCAATGGCAGTATTACGAGCTTACTGACTCAGTAGTCAGGGTTCGTCGCTTCTCGAGTATTCACCTGAACTGAATGTAGGCCGACATTTAAAGACTTTCTAAGTATTCACGATACACTGAGCATGTAAAACAGTTTTGATTTATTTAGATACGCACTTGGCAGCCCTTTTTTTCCCTGTGATTTTTTAGGGGCCATTTCGTTGGTCCTCTTTCAAGACAGGCTCTTCAAATACTTTGAAACAGCCAGGCAGATCACATCCGGCTTGCCCCTGTACAAGGAATGGCACTTTACCCGCTTTCTTATTTTCTATTGATAATGTTGTGTTGAGTTTCCCCGCGTCGCTAAGTTTATCGACTTGCTATCATAGCTCTTCGATAATTTTGCTCTCCTTCACACTTTATTTTCTCATGCAGGTAATCCGATTTCAAGATTAGCCCTTTTATGTTCGATCATTTTACTGCTCCCAGCTTTTTTTTTTTTTTTTTTTGCGCTGCCCCAACTCTTTGCCAGCTCCAGTGGTGTTCCTCCCAGGTCATGGGTGTAATCCACGGAGGGCTCGAAATCTGGGGCAATTTTTATTATGCATGATGGAGATGAGGATGATGGTGAAATGATTCTATGTAGGCCCGTGTGGTTCAGGACTGCCGGTCAGGGCCGCATTCCACGCTTCCTGTCAAATATCCCGGCGTTAACCAGGCCCGGGAACTACGGCACCTGCGGTGCCGGCCGTGTAATCATCCTATATCATAAGATGTGTCATACCAAGGGAAGCACTCCCAAAGTCGCACCCTTGAAGTGGGTGAATCTCGGCTGTGTGGCAACAGCCTCCCTACTGATTGGACCAATAGCACACCCGCTCTGGGTAGGAGCCGACATAGGTAGGAAAAATCCCGCGTGCCTCGCCTGGGACTCGAACCCGGGTCTCCCGGTCCATGGTTCGAAGTGCTAACCACTATACTACGGGGACCGGTACCTTTTTTTTTTTTTTTTCTTTTTAATAGATTGCGGTGTTTTGATTATCTCGGTTTGCCAAGTTTATCGACGCATTGTTGCATTCTCGCTACTCGTCTGCTGTCCTTCCCTGACCAAGCTTAAAATGCGCTGTCAATCAGGACAGTGCAATAAAAACACAAAAGAAAACAAAACAACACACACACACACACACACACACACACACACACACACACACACACACACACACACACACACACAATAAACCCCAACCTTTTTTTTTTTTTTTTTTTTGGTTCAGTAAGCTTTCTTGGCGTTCAGCTCTTTTAAGTTCAATCGTTTTATTGCCACCGGCTTTCGTCATTGTTGTTGTGGGTCTCTCGCTTGGTTGAGATTATCGACACAGCATTGCATCGATACATAACTTCTCCATAATATTGTGCGTTCTTTCCCAAACAAAGCTTTTAAATGCATTGGCACTCAGGCCAGACTTTTGTTTTTGTGTGGGGAGCCGGGGTGGTCGAATGGTAGAGCGTTGGACTCTCAATGCTCGGGTCGTGAGTTCGATCCCGGCTGGGGCCAAATATTTGTGCTGGCTTTTTCATCGTTGCCCCGTCTTTGATATCACCCTATGTGGTGGAAAAGGACGTTAAACTCCCAAACACCCCAACACCCACCCTTTGTTTTTGTGCCCAGTAATTCGACTGTACGGTTAGCCGTTTCAGATTCGATCGGTTTTTTTTTCTTTCTTTTTTTCTTTTTTTTTGCTACTCTGTTGTCTATAGATTGTGGTGTTCTGAGTATTCCGCTTCAGTAAGGTTACTGACGCACCGGTGCACTCATACATAACTTCTCCATAGTATTCTGCACTAGCAAATCACGCACGAAATGCACTACAGATTATCTGCAGATTGTGTTGGTTTTGGAAGTCTCTCGCTTTGCCAAGTTTATCGCCGCATCTAATAGCAATCACGTATAGATTCTCAATAATTCTCCTCTCCTTCCCAACCCAAGCTGGCAATCAGGACAGGGCAGGCAAGAAAACTGCTTTATTGTCCAATAACCCGTCTTTATAAGGTTAGCTATTTACGCTCAATCGCTAGCTGATGGCTATTTGCACGTCTCTGCCCTGCAAAGGGGGGGAGGGGGGGGGGGGGGTCGATGGTTTGATGGCAATGCACGTACGTCTAAGGTGGTCTCACAAAGAGAGTGATAGCTTTTAAAACCTTTGTAATCTCCTTGATGGTCTTTTTCTGTGTTCTGTTTTTTATTTTTATTTATTTATTTTTTCCTATTGTAGCTCAATGGATCTATTCTCAACAGTGACCTGATTTGAAACGCATTTCCTTCTCTTCTCACTTTTCATTCTCCGGGGGAGCCGGGGTGGCTGAATGGTAGAGCGTTGGACTTCTAACGGTCGGGTCGTGAGTTCGTATCCCGGCTGGGGCCAAATATTTGTGCTGGCTTTTTCATCGTTGCCCCGTCTTTGATATCACCCGTTAGTGGTGGAAAAGAACGTTACCCCCCCCCCCCTCCACCCTCTTATTCTCCGGGGACCTGAGACAGCCGAAAGGTAGAGCTTTAGACTTTCAATGCTCGGGTCGTGAGTTCGAATCCCGGCTGGGGCCAAATACAGTATTGTGCTGGCCTTTTTCGCGTTGTCCCTTCTTTAAAATCACCTTACGTAGTGGAAAAGGACGTTAAACACCCCCCCCCCCCAAAAAAAAAAAAAAAAAAAAGCGGCGTGAGCACGCAGTAAGCATGGACGTTTTCGGGCCAATCCTCCTCCTCCTCATCGCCATCGTCTTTATCATTTTCTTCCTCTGTTTCTTTCCTTCTCTGTATGTCTGCCCCTAGCGCCGTGAGCGCACAGTAAGCATGGAAGGTTTGGCTACACCCTACAAATGGCCAATCGTCGTCATCATCATCATCATCATCATCATCATCGTCATCGTCGTCGTCGTCGTATTATTATTATTATTATTATTATATCTATCATGTAAGAAATTCTGTGTTGTTTCCACTAACCAGGTGCCTGCCCCGTGGGTTTCCACGAAAACGCTCACCACAAGAGCTGCCTGAAGATCCTCACCACCTCCACCTCTTGGCACGCAGCACGTGCACAATGTGCCGACCTCGACAGCGCCTTAGTCACCGTGGACTCGCTGGACATGGTGCACTTCATGACGACCCTCATGACCGCCAATGCTCCCAGGTGGGCTGACTCACTTTTTTTTTTTTTTTTTTTTTTGCCTTTGATGGGATTTGGCGTAGTGGTTAAGGCGTCCGCCGTGGATGCTGAGGCGGTACGGGTTCGAATCGATGATGGACGAGACTTTTTCTGTTTTTTTTTCCTTCTTTTTCAGGTCGAGTCAGTGGTGGTGCCTGCCTCGCTCTCGTGTAGGCACGCGTGCACAATATCAACAGTGCACGATAAATTAAAAAAAAAAGTCCCAGGTTCATCTTTAGGAGAAAAGTAGGCTTGGAAAACAAATATTGTCGCACGCACAAGTGAACAGCAGGGTGGAGGTTTGCACATGATAAAGTAGCTCTTAGAAGTAGAGGGCTTTCACCACTCCGTCCTGCAGCCCTACGGCGCAATGAGCGTGTCAGCAGAGACGGATATGTGCGCCGAAGAATACCATGCCAACTGTATCGTACCACACCAAACAATACCATCATGACCAGACCAGACCATACCGCATCATACCATTATAACCCTACCCTACCCTACCCTACCCTACCCTACCCTACCATACCGTATCGCCAGTCAAAATCAATAAAAGTTTGCCACACACCTTGTCGCCGTAACTGGTATGCATCCCAAACAGTTTCACCTTTCTTTCAGCGTCGGTTCCTTCTGGACACCGGTTAACGACCTATGGGAAGAGGGCGACTACCGGTCGACAGATGGAACAGCCGTGACCTACTTTCACTGGTACACGTGCTGCTCGAGCAAGGCCCAACCCAACGACGCCAACAACGAGCAGAACTGTGTGCTCCAGGACGTGATCACGCTCTCCGGAGCTTCACCAGACAACGGATGGCAGGACAAAGCGTGCGCCCACAGCACTTACCCTGTCTGTGAACTCTGGCCGGGTGGGTTGGCTGCTAACACTAACAGGCTACGTGACGGTATTAGCTTCCGGGGCATGTTAACTCGGCTAAATATAGTAGAAAATCTTTGCCCCTTTTAAAATTTGTGTGCAGAGTAAAAAAAAAAAGAAGAAAAAAAAGGCAATCTGGTGCTTTTTGTTGGCGTTGTAAACAAGTTTCATGCCAGGTAATAGTAAAATTAGGGGAAAATGAGGCTGGCTTGTGGACTATTTGTTTTCATGCGCGGCTGGCACAGGAGCCAGCAGACGACCGTGGAATGCGCCTGTGATAAAGCGCCTGTATTCATGCGCTTATGCTTATTATTATTTTTTTTATTATTATTATTATTGGCAAACCACAGTACGTCCATGACGCCGTTTTGTGGGGAAAAAAAAAGGAGTAAATTTAAGATGAAAGGCGTTGATGTAATGTCCTTTTTCCTATGTACCGTCGCGAACCCTCCGGTCGTCGTCCGAGAGGCTTCTCAAAATCCCCAAGCGCAACCTGAAATCTTTTGGCGAGCGCTGTTTCAGTTTTGCCGCTCCAGCCGTTTGGAACTCTCTGCCTGCAGATCTGAGAAATGTGCCCACACTGTCTGTTCAAGTTTCAAGAGCAATCTGAAAACGTTCCTTTTTTTTTTACAAAGCTTTCCAGTAATTCCCTCAGCCGTGTGCTGGTCTTTGTTGCTTGAGCGGCGTGAGGCCACAAATAACGAAAACCAGTAATTTTCTGTCTAACTAGTCAGTTTCACCAGTTTGTCTGGTCATCGTTGTACAATGTGCGTGAGTATGAGTGAGTGATAGGCGCATTGAGTTTTATTTAAAGAAATGCGCCCCACAAATACCATTTATTATTATTATTATTATTAAATGACGTCATACGTGGCGGAAAAGGACTTTAAACTCCCAAAGACGCAGACACCCCCCCCCCCCCCCACACACATCTCAAATGACGTCAATGGACTTACTGCTTTCTTTACGTTTCAGTCATCCCACATTTCCAACGTTGTAGTGTCTGGCAAAAAGCTTGCCAGACCATGCCACGTGTTGCGCTCATTATGCCTGCGGGTCGCGATTGGCTAAATTCTGTTGGCTCGGCACTTTTGACCGACAGGAGTGGAGCGGTCTATTTAGCATCGGTCGATAGGGCCGTTCAGTGCAAATCCGTTCTCGTATAGATTGTCCTGGTTTGTCTCGAATACGCTTTTACTGTAAACTACATAACATGCTTGTGTAATATGTGTAGGCTATTGTTTTCATTTCATTTTCGTTCTCCTACAGTGATTGGCGGAGAGCCGTGGGGGTAGCCCTTGATATACCTCCAAGGGAAAGGTCGTTGATCTTTTGGTAAAGAAAAGGTGATACCCACGTAAACAATGCCCGAGACCCTATCTAAAGCCTACCAGGCTTAAAAAAATCCACTGCCCTTGACATTGCGGTAAACCAGCCAATCAGGTGCGGTCCGATGAGCGCTTGACTTTCGTCTGTTTCCTTGTTGTGAAGCCGTGAAATCGTTTCGGATATAGCTCAGCCGAAATTACGTGCAAACGGTAATACTTGGGCTACAACTTTCTTCTCTGTCACCTCCCGAAAACTACACCTACGGCCCTACCCCCGAAACCCGGCCGGGGAGCCGGGGTGGTCGAATGGTAGAGCGATGGACTGCTAATGCTCGGGTCGTGAGTTCGATCCCGGCTGGGGCCAAATATTTGTGCTGGCTTTTTCATCGTTGTCCCGTCTTTGATATCACCCTATGTGGTGGAAAAGGACGTTAAACCCCCAAACACCCACCCACCCGAAACCCAGCCTATAATAGTATATTATTGCCATTATTACTCGTTAATTTTCACATTTATTCTTTTTCTTCTAGAAAAGAACGTAAGGTCAAAAACCTTCACAGGAATCTCCGGCACGTCAGAGTACAACCTCGACGTCATTGCAGCCATGACGTCAGTCTCAAGACTTCGCTGCGCCGTGACTTGCGGACAGAACTTGCTGTGTGACGCATTTGCTGTGTTGATGTCACAACCCACAAGCGGACCGTGTAAACTGCTGACCCTGAGGCAGCAAAACCCTGCAGAACCACTAGACTGGGAGACCAGGAACCAGATGGCGGGGTTTAAATTGTACCTATCCAGGCAATAGATATCTGGGACCCATTCTTTACAACAACGGACAGTGTCAATTTCGAATTCAAATTTTAAAAAAGGAAACTGTTATGGCTGCGAAGTGGTTACAAGTTAAATAAAAGCGACATAAAAAGACAGAAACCACTTAACTTTCAGAAGGACGGCAAGGATCAACGTTTGGGCTTTCGCCTTCCTCAGGAGACAAAAAGAAGAAAAAAAGAATAAAAAGGGGCATAACTTCAGCAAACACAAGGTAACTCTGTTGACTTACTGAGATTAACACGGCGAAGTTAAACGGTGGGGGAGAAAAGAACAGAAAAGAATAGTAAAAACATCATAACACCCATCCTTTGGCGACGGAAGACCATGGAATGTGTGTGAAACAAACAAACAAAACAAAACAAAACAAGCAAAACCAACGGTGGGATAGTAAAAACATTACAACATCCATCCTTTGGTAACAGAAGTCCATGGACTGTGTGTGAAAAAATGTGAGGGTTAGACTATACTTTTTCGTCCTTTGTGAAAGTTAAATGATTTCTGTCCTTTCAGGTCGCTTTTATTTGTTTGAATTCAAATTAGTTTACTGTACCCCGGCTCTGGAAATTCATTGGGAGGGTTGAAGAGAACAGGAGAATATGAAAGAATATTATAATTGTAATTTATGTTATCGTAAAGAAAGCGCACAGTGTCAAGATTTATGAGTTCACGAGTTGAAATAACAATGTTTCAAGATTCTTCCATTAATCTTGATGTTGTGCACTTTCTTTACGGTAACGTTTGTGTAGCAAATTAATGTACTTTTTTTCCCCAACTTGTTCGGCAGCCATGAGTCTATGCCGTTTTACCATATGATGGCTCAAAGTGATGTCATACGCTGTCTTACTGTACAAGGGTCTAAGCTTCATGAATTGGATAAGCAACTAGACCCTTTTAGCATATGTGGCCCGATCTCACAAAAGGGACCATAAGTCGAAAATTATCAATTCTGAGATATGCACATCACTGCAATCTACTGGTTATGCAGTTTGTTTAAATATAAGAATGAATGCTGTACTACTAAAACTGATTGACAGAGATACCAGCGGTTGAAGTTGGCTACTCACAAGGCGGCCATACTGACCCCCGGCACTCTTTTCGCCTGTAGCGGCGATCGGCCTAGCGCGACTTACGGTCCCTTTCGCGAGAACGCGTCACAATAATGATGGTAGAGGTTACGAGCACGATTTCACTAATTATAGGTGAGTCATTAGACAATCAGCTGCTTGAATTTCTCCAAATTTTGCAATACAGTCAACAAATTGTGGATTCTAATCAGGGGCATTGGTAGGTGTTGGATACAACAGACTGAGTTACAGTGATGACGTATGTTTTCGTTGATGTCATTTTGTATTGTATTGCTAAATCATTCCTAGGGCAGCACGATGATAGATCCCCCACTATTGTAACTGTGTGAAAATACGAAAACACGAAGAAACAAAGAGAGAAAGAAGAGGAAAAATAAAAAGGATCACGAAATCAAGTTGGTTTTCGGATTTTTTTTTTCTTCATTGTAAAACTTGCTAGTGGGCGGGATCATATCCGGATGAAAATAATCTGGAACAAACTATACTAATGTATACATGACGTCACAGGCGTCTAGGCAGCTTGGCCAAATGCGCAGGGTGTTCCCACTGAAAAGCGACAACTGCGCTTGATTTCCGCCAACCGCTGTGCGTCGCCTGTACATCACGTAAAGTGTCCTCGATCTTACCCGTTCCTTTAGGCCAGGGGCAGATAAGTCGGACAATCGGATGCAAAGCGCGGAAACAGTCGACATCCTTTGCACACAGGCCGCCTGCCAAATGCGTTGACACTTTTGGCCTTTGCTACGTCTCTCAGAGATCTGCAAGCTACGCTGTCACTATTGTGTACTGTGCGCATCGCGCTTGCCTTGTGTTAGATTCAGTGTTGTTGAGGGATACTGAAATTAGACTAAACTTAAATAACTCTGACGCACTGTTTCAAATGCAAGTAACTTTACTCTGGTGCAGGTGTTGAATGAACAGACGAAGTGTGTCGAGAAGAAAAACCAGCTGACATGTGTCGTTTCAGTCTTTTCATGACTTGTCTCGCAACCGTTGTGTTGGTGGAAGAATACACTGAAGCACTGCCTCCTTACAACACGTTTCAGAATTATGAGCCACTCGAGAGCGAACCTTCCGAAGGAAAGTCAAGGTCATTCTGGTGGGCTGACAACGCAACCGGTCGCGTAGGCCGGAACCCTTGCGTGCCCCGTAAGGTTCTCTACAGCTTGGAGGAGTATTCGCTTTGTGGGGACGGACGCTGTCTGTGTAGGGGCGACACAGCTGACTGCTCCTTCAACGTTGGTCAACTGAAGTACGTGCCGAAATTGCCGCTAGGTATAACGCAGCTCTTGTTTACCGACAACGCCCTGACTGCTATTCCCAGCGACGATTTCTTCCAAAACGTGACGAACATTTCCTTTCTAGATCTGGGAAACAACGATTTGGAGTACATCAGCCCTGGAGCTTTCCTTCCGCTGACAAATCTGACGACACTGGGGCTTTTACGCCATAAACTCAATTACGTAACGCTTGCGCCTGTTTTGTCGGTTTCTACGCTGAAGCTTCTGGACATTTCGGAGAATCAGCATCTCGGCACGCCGCCTGATGATCTCTTCCACAGGTACCCTCTGCCACATCTTGAAATGCTGTGTCTCTCTTTCGCCGGGATCAGCGAACTTAACATGTCGGTGTTCACGCCGCTGGAACGGCTTAAAGGTCTGCAAATAGGTGGTAACCGTTTGTCTCAGTTTTCGCTGCACACGACTTTCTTGCCACAGATGACAGAAACCCTGATGTTAACCGCAAACGCCTTCTCAGGGTTTGTGGAAACTTGTCGAGACGGTATTTCGCTTTTCCCGAACCTCACCTGGTTGGATCTTTCATTTAATCCGTCGATCATTTCAGCGGAAGGCGCCGCGATATGTTTACCGAACCTTCAGCTGTTGAGTCTGATGAATTCGAACTTGTATCAGATTGCGGAGGGAGCTCTGGGCGAAGACACGTTTCCTTCACTGAAGTACTTAGCTCTCAGCGGCAGTAACGCGCTGACGAGGATAAACAGGTACGCCTTTCGTAACCCTCGCTTGCTTCTTGTTCACCTCAGTCACAGCAGGCTTGATTTTGCTTCAGACAACATACACCCCGACAGCTTGGCTGGCTGCCCCAACCTCAAGATGGTAGACGTGGATGACAACGACTTCAGCGCTGTTACCGAAGAGAAATTTATCCGCCTGTTCGGTCACGTCACTGGCTCGCTTGCATTGAGTCTTAAATCGACAAACATGGCCCGTGTCACGGCTGGTATGTTTTCGCATATTAAGTATTTGCGGTATCTGTACCTGAACTCGAATAAGATATCTGACATTCCAGACGGCGCTTTTGACGCGTTGGAATATTTACAAGAGCTCCATCTGCCAGACAACGGGATATCAACTGTGAGAGAGACGACCTTCAGTGCCGCTACCCGCCGGCGTCTGAAATTATTGGACCTCAGCGGAAATCCTTTTCAATGCACCTGCGAGCTGAGATGGTTTCAAAACTGGCTCCAAAGTCAGCCGTCTCTCTTCGCCTCATTGGACAACTACATGTGTGATAACATGGTTAACACCACGGTGCAGTCTTTCTTCGTAGCCGATCAAGCTTGTCTGTGGAGTCCCGAAGTCTCCAAGTTCATCATAGCCTCCATTGTCATGTTTGTGTTTCCGCTGTTCGCGGGTATCGCACTGTATCGGTACCGCTGGCATATCCGCCTGGTGCTGTACGAGGCGTTCCGGGGTCGCGGCGACAGGTGGCGCCGTCTGCACGAGGAGAACTTCCAGTATGACGTCTTCGTGTCCTACGACTGTGAGGACGTGGGCTGGGTGCAGGAGCACCTCATGCCAACGCTGGAGGGACGAATGGGGCTGAAGCTTTGTATCCATCAACGTGACTTCACGCCGGGTGCTCCTATCGTAGAAAACATCACCGAAGCTGTGGAAGCTAGTAAGAAAGTCATGATGCTCTTCTCGCCGAACTTCGTCCACAGTCCGTGGTGTCAGTTTGAGCTTCACTTGTGCCTCACTTTCATGCTGGAGCGCGAGGATTCGCTTTTGGTGGTGCTTCTCAGCGACATCCCGTCACGTGACCTGACCCCCGCCATGATGGCGGTGATGAAGACCACGACCTACATCGAATGGGCAGACGAGCCCGAGGCCAGAGCCTCGTTCTGGGGACGCATACAACTTGCACTTCATGAAATTGTCACGGAAGTTTGAAAAACTCATGGGCGCATGCAAATTTCATTTTTGGAAACTGTCGGGGAGCAGTAAAAAGGCATTGCTGAATGTGGGTTCATCCGTGCTGGGTTGATACATTGTAAATGATTGTAAGTTCTCGGGATGTTTTTCAAGGACGTAGTTGTATTTTACGTACCTTCATAATCCGACGGACAAGAATTAATACTCGTCATTTACAGTAGGTTAGAGCCGAGCGCAGATTTACAGTCGTTTGTAATGTTACACGATTTCGTGACATGTCTCCTGTGTTTTTTTTTTCACCGGTGCTGGGTTGATGTATTGTGGATATTTTAGAAATATAATACTATACCTATGTCTTGCTCAAATTTTGCATCTGTGAGGAGCTTAGAACTTCTCAGTCTCTTTCTCTCTCTCTCTCTCTCTCTCTCTCTCTCTCTCTCTCTCTCTGAGATTGTCCATTATATGCAAACATTCGACAGAAATACCTCATTCAACACATACGCAGACGCCATTCTTTTCACTATTTTATGCAGTGCAATGATGAATCTGTCACAAAAGTCCTGGGATTCTTTATATTCTTCTCTATTAGAATACGGGGGGGGGGGGGGGGGGGGGAATTACCTGTACAACATTGGCCACATAAGCTAGGCAGTACCGAGAGCGCTTTGACGAAGTCAGTGTAATACAAAATTAAATACACACACACACACACACACACACACACACACACACACACACACACACCCTGTTTTAATCATGGTGACCGTTGTCGCTGGGATTCAGAAGTGTTCGTGAGAGTATACTAGTAGGAAGCACTGCAGACGGCCAGTGAACTAGGGCAAAAGTCTTACCTCCTGAAACTGTCTATCCTTACTGACTGAAAATTCTTCAAGAACTCTTTCGGTTCGTTTTTCTTTATTTTGATAGCTGTTTGCCGTTTACACAGACAAACCGGGACAGGTTTACGTTTACCGACAAAAGTTTGTAAAAAGGAAAGAATATTCACCAGAGAAACAGAAGCTAACCTTCATATACTCATCCGCTCTACGATATTTCTACAGTTTCAGTGTTTGTGTTCTGGGGACGGCACGAATGTGGAAAGGTTTGGGCGAGTGGGTCAATCCAAGAACCCCCTCCAAAGATGGCAGCTGGCCGTCTTCCGGTGGCAGGAAGCGGAAGTGCTGTATCATGGTGGCCAGGTAGAGGAAGAGCTCCATCCGGGCAAGCGACTCTCCAACACACAGGCGCCTTCCTGTCAGAATTTCAGACAAAATTACCAACAACTTGCACTGGACATTCCGATTTAAAAAAAAAAAAATCTGCACTAAATCACTATTCCGAGCGATTGCATTGTCCCAATTGTTTATTTTTGAAAAAGGAAAGGAAAGAGCGTGCAAGATTTTTCGACTTCGAACATTGCAGGTCAAAGGGCGTATTTGTAGAGAGGAATGCAGGGGTACTGGGCGGGGGCGATGGCGGTGGCGGAGTGACAGAGACGGGGGGTGGGGGGGGGGATAGGTGGTGTGCATCATTTTGTTCAGTGAGAGGGTAATTTGATAGGCAGGGAAAATGTTGATGACAGGAACACCGGCTGGGATATAGCCTTTACAAATTTGGGTTCTGTCGGGATTCGAACCTACGACTTTCAGACATTGAAACCGAGACAATGAACAGCAAAGCCGATAACAACAACAACAACAACACTGTGCTAAATATTTATACCTGTAGAAAAGGGAATGAACTCGTCCGGCTTCGTCAGCTTGCCGTCAGGGCCGATAAATCTCTCCGGCCGGAAGCTCAGAGGGTTTTCCCACAATTCAGAATCGTGCAGCACAGATTCCAGAAAAGGTAAGACCATGGTGTCCTTGGGCAAAACGTGACCTTGAAAGTTCACGTCACAAGCGAGGCCGTGCTGCAATAACAAATCACAATTTAAATTAGGCAGGGTAGGGAGTAAGAGAACCTGCATTATTAAAATGAATTCCCCCCTTTTTTCCTGAATTTTTTTAAAGTTGCTAAAAGTTCATTTGACCCAAGGGTTGTTGTTTTTGGTGAAAAGAGGGATGTTTGATGTGCTGAAAAAATGACACCTTTGATTTGAGGGGTGACCTATTTTTGACTATATCCTTGGGTGTGTGCCAGGGCATAAATAACGGAGTGCACAGTTTTGTGTATGGGGTTGGGAAGGACGCCGCATCAACAGACTATGAAAATTACGCTATCGGGGTTTGATTTTTTGGCATGCAGCTCGTGGACACGTCTTGCCTCTGGAAACCATTGTCTGTATTGGTTGGAAAATCCGTTTTCAAGGACGTGTGCTGTCTGACATTTGTAGGAGCCAAAGAGTAGCAATAAACTGTATTCTGTGACCTGGAGGGAGAACGGCGCGAGGTTGGCAAGCCTCAACACCTCCATCACGGTCGCCTCGACGTAGGCCAGTTTCTGCTTGTGGAGCATGGACGGGGCGTTCTCTGTGCCGACCACACGTTGGATCTCTTTGTAACACTTGTCCTGCACCTCTGGGCGGTGGAGAATGTAGACTAGCGCCCAGCAAATGGCCGTTGCTGTGGTTTCAGTGCCAGCGAAGAAGAAGTCTCTGATCAGTTGCTGTAGATTGTCCTCTGGAAACATAGAAAAATGGTTAGCTAGCACATGTTGTAGGATGCAAAGAGAAAGACAAAGGCTTCTGTGTTCGAACGCTTACGGCACAATGTACGCTAAGTACACTTTATAGACAGGACAGAAAGCTTTAAAAAAAGACTTAATGTACCTTCGGTAACGGTTTCTGCCCGTGTACGACAGGCAACCCTTTTTTTTGAACAGACAATTATCTGTTCGGTAGTAAATGAGATCACAGTCTGATAAACACTTGGCGCGCAGATAGTCAAAAACAATATGTTTCTCATCTTCTTAGATGTTTCTACAATTTGGACATTTTTGAATCCGTATTATGTGTCTGATATATGTGATTTGGCTCTGTCTTGACATGAACTCACGACCTTCCGACACAACAACCCCATCTGACACAATCTCTCACTGATACAAGTACACACACTGAAAAAACTGATGGACTAGACACCAAAGGCCTGACGGAGAAAGTGAGTCTTAACTGGGGCAGTGTGGGCAGATAAACAACTGTTTCTTTTTATTATTCATTTATTCAAAACAGTTTTTTTCCTATGATACAAAAGCTACGACAGATCATCGCGAGAAGACAGCTATACCATCTACAGACGTTGCTTGACCACTGTCCCGACGTTTCTGGATTTCAACAATATACGCGTGGATGAAGTCGCTGGTGTTGCCGTTGGTGTGGTTGAGGATGTGGTTGTCCAGCTGTGGCCTCAGGAAAGTCGTCTCTATTAAATGAGTCATGCTCAGCACTTTCTTGAAGTTGAAAAGGTCGCCAGGCAGGTGTTTCAACCAGGGGAAGAAGTTGAGCAAGGCGGTACCTTGGACAAAGATATGGCCAATAATGGACCACTCCACTCCTGTCAATCAACAGGGTCGAGCCCCCAGAATTCAGCCAATCGCGTCCCGCGGCACAATGAGCACCAGCGGCGTGAGCATTTACAGGTCTGCTAATGGTTAACATTTTTCATGATTTTTCTTTTAGAGCATGGGTGTGTGTACCTTGGTTACTTTTGTGCACCGTGGGGGGGGGGGGGGGGAGAGATGATGATGATGATGAAACTTTATTTATCAACGGTAAAAGTTTTGACAGAGAAGGTTTTCGTCAGTTTACAAGGGTGGGTGGGGTGGGTGGGTGGGGGTTTAACGTCCTTTTCCACCACATAGGGTGATATCAAAGACGGGGCAACGATGAAAAAGTCAGTTTACAAACTTGCCGTTGCTAATGCTAAAAAAAAGTAGAAAGTAGAAAAGCAAAACGTTAAACAACATACAAATAGTGGTAAGTAGTAAAACAAAAAGGTTAAACAGCAAACGAATAGTAGTAAGTAGAAAAACAAAAAGTTTAACAACAAACAGTGTAAGGAACCTGCATATAAAGAAAGTGCGCGCGCACACACACACACACACACACACACACACACACACACACACACACACACACACACACACACACACACACAGAGAGAGAGAGAGAGAGAGAGAGAGAGAGAGTCCTCCTGCCTGTGAACTGAACTGTACCAGAACAGAACTGTAGAGCTCTTACGAAAAGAAATCCAGATCACCATCTCATGCAAATAACAAACAAACAAAACAAACGAATAAGAACAACCAAAACAACCTTCTCTTGAAAGTTTTTTTAAATTTTTTTTAAAGGTCTTCCTGCCTGTGAACTGTATCAGAACCGAGCCTTAGAGCTCTTATGAAAGAGAATTTCTGATCATCTTCTTTTGAAAAACCAAACAAAAACAAAGAAACAAACAAAACAAACGAATCAAAAAACCAAACCAAACCACCACCACCACCACCACCACCACCACCACCACCAACAACAACAACAACAACAACAACCACGAAACTTTCAAAGTTAAACACCAATACCTTTTAAACATTTACACAACCTTCCATAGCTTTGTATCTTCTTACCTGATGCCGACTTTAAGGTGTCTGCCACCATAGCAAGATAGCGGGTGAATTCAGGGTCATCGTACTCGAACCTCCGACCAAACAGAATGGAGCAGATATTGTTGGAGATGCTGGCTTTCGTCATCTCCCGTAGGTCGACAGGTTGTCCTTGGTGAGAGTGCAGGGCCTTGATGTACTGAGCGACCTCCTCCTGAATCCTCTCGGCCAGCACGTTCTTGCCCATGCCCAGATGACGCAGGATCTCCAGGGACACCTTCCGCTGTTCTTTGAATTTAACGCCGGATGTTCCAGTAATACCTGGGGAAAGAAACAACAACAATGTTTCGTTGTATAATACTCATGGCATCCCACATTTCCGGGGAGTCGCGATAGCCGAATGATGGAGTGGACTCTTAATGCTCGGGTCGTGAGTTCGAATCCCCTTTAGGGCCAGATATGTGTGCTGGCCTTTTTTCTCGTTGCCTCGTCTTGAATATCACCCATACGTGGTGGAAAAGGACGTTAAACTTCCAAACACCCACCCACCCACCCATTTCTGGAGCCGGGATAGCCGAATTGGTAGAGCGTTGGACATTCAATGCTCGGGTCGTGAGTTCGAATCCCGGCAGGGGACAAATGTTTGTCGGTTGTCCAAACAAGACAAGGAGCCGGGATAGCCGAATTATTAGAGCGTTGGACTCTAAATGCTCGGGTAGTGAGTTCAAATCCCGGATGGGGCAAAATATTTGTGTCGACCTTTTCTCGTCGCCCCGTCTTTGCTAGCACCCATACGTGATGGGAAAGGACGTTAAACGCCCAAACACCCGCCCATCCTACCCCTTCCCGCCATCATGCACCCTTTTAACTTGATTGGGGGCGGTCGGTGGTCTAGCGGTTAAGAGATTTGAGGTTAAGGATAGTAAAGACTATTGAATTGAACCGAACTGAACCCTACACAGAAAACATGCAGTTACGCAGCTGACGTATTTGCGACTCAACAAATGCCCCCCCCCTTCCGCTAACACCCCCTCCCCCCCCCCACCTCGTGACTCAATGACTACAACAGCCGTTCCAAGGTTAAAACCACCATCATACCCAAAAACAGAGAAACAAAATAAACGAGCAAACAACAGCAGCAACAACTGATACAAACCTCACTTACCTCTGTCTCTGCATATCTCAAAAGCGAACGTGTTCGGTCGGTCGGAAAAAGCGTCAGCGTGTTTGACCAGCGCTTCCTTGATGACGTGGTAACCGTTCAACACGACCACCAGCCGCCCGCCCATGTACAGACTGAACACGTCACCGTACTGACGCCGCCATTCACGGAACTTGGGGCGAGGGTCTTTGTCCAGCAGGTGAAGGTGACCCAGCAGCGGCAGGGCGGGGCCAGGTCCCGGGGGTAGGCCCGGGGGTCGTCGTGTCGACATCCACCAGAGGCACAAGATTAGCACGGTTGTCAGCAGCAGTGATGCAGGTTCTAAAAGTATGGCTATTATGGCCATGGCGTCGATATGGCAGTGTTTACTTGAGCAACTGGCACACGTTTACGAGCCGGCGAACTCCTGCTTGTGTACTGCGCGGGGATTGCACAGGAGGTAAGTCCGAAATTAGCGTAATATTTAATATCTAGTCTCGGGCCTACTTTCTAGTCTCGTTTCATGCATTAGACCCATGATAAAACTGATTAATAGCTTTCGTCTCAAATGACATAGAGTTTCGTTTTATCAGTAAACTATACGTGTTTGTGATTTTTTTTAATCCCTTTCGGGAAATTTGGGCTGCTTCCCCCGAGGGAAGCGCGTCGCCGCGGTGCAGCGCCACCCAATACCTTTTTTTTTCTTTTTTTTTTTACAATTTTGCTGGGGGGAGGAAAGCCGGATAACCCGGAGGGAAACCCCCAATGAGCAGCCCGGCAGCCAGGAAAAACCGGTATCACATATCACAAGCTCGACCTGGGCTCGAACCCACGCTTCATCGCCGTGACATTGGTGACGGCCGTTCAGTAGCGCAGCGGCTAAATCCGACGCGCTACCTATTAGACCACTGCTCACCCCATGGGGACGATAAACTAACCAGCCAAACCGCTGATCGTGAACATAGTTTTTAGAGATAACCTACATGTCGCTGGCCTTAAGTTTCTGAAGCTTAGAATCAGGACTAGTAGATAACTTGGTTCCTTAGCTTTCCGTTTTGACATAGATTGTATCTTTGACAAAGACTGCGCGAGCAATGGCGCCTTGGGATTTTCTTCTGGTAGCTGCCAAATTGCTGGTACTTTTCTGGCCATACGGTGAGTGTTTTCTTCTTCATAGCTCTCTCTCTCTCTCTCTCTCTCTCTCTCTCTGTGCATGTGGAATTCACTACCGGCACACATTATTTCAGCTCCAACCATCAACACCTTCAAGGCCCGGTTATTTACCCATTTGTCCCTATCATAAACTCAATAACACCTGCCAAGGGTTTTTTTTTTCCTACAGTTTTCCTTTATTTTTATTTATTATTATTATTTATTTTCTTCTGTTCATTACGAGTTGTGTAATTATGTGTTTGTACTACATGTACATGTATTAGTGTGTGGTGTTTGTTTTTGAATTTTGAAACGTGCTTTGCCTTGTTTATATATTACTGACTATGAGTTCACCTTATTACTGTAGCAGCTGATAGTAGTTTAGCAACCGTGTGTGTGTGTGTGTGTGTGTGTGTGTGTGTGTGTGTGTGTGTGTGTGTGTAGAGTAGCAAGGGCAAGATGTAAGACAGGTCTGCGCACCTAATCTTCTATCCTTGGAAAATAAAGTGTCATTGTCATTGTCTCTCCACAAGATAATCTATACAACTTATGCCCACACTACAAATACTTGTTTGTTTGTTTTTTACCTTTTCATTCTTTACCATCATTTTGATATTATTTCCGCTTGAATTTGTTGAGAGAGAGAGAGAGTACGAATACGAATACGAATGATTTATTGGTGAAGGCCGTCAGAGCCCATTACCAAAAGGGGTGGGGAGGGGTAGGAAGGGGTGAGGGGGGGGGGGGGTGGTTACAAAGCAAGACAAGCCAGTTGTAACATGACATTGCTTAGTAACAAATCTCTAGCAAGGTTAAGCAATTTGCTTCCATGTCAGGTATTTTCAATACTCAAATAGACTTAATGATTTGCCGTGCAGAAAGTTACGATGTACACATCCCATTTATATATATGATCAGGTACAGTTTTACCAGACATACAGTAGCATTGATAAAAATTTTCCAAGTTACTGCACATGAACAACACAAGAGTCTATCCAAGAAAATGGTTTCAAAGTCAAGATCGGCCACTACTTGCTTGCGCTGACTGTCAAATTTGTCACGCTCCGCCGGCGCCAATTGAGAGATGTCATCAAGCAGCTCTATGTCACCAGCGGTCATCTTTGTACGGTCTTATTTGATAAACCAGTGGTTTACACATCTAGCATTACAATCAAACACTATGACCAACATCATCACTGTCACAAAGAAGGTGTTCATACCTTGCGTTATCATACACAGTCTTGTTCCAGTTCTGTTTCGGGTTTTGTCTCTAAGACGACGTTGCAAGTCCCGATCCATGCTTTCTCCGACATATTGTTTCACTTTCTCGGCGTCATATCCGTTTGGTGTCCAGCTCCTCTGTGCGTGAGAAATCCGTGTCCGTGTCGTCTGCTGGGTAAGTCGGTGTGGTGTTGTCTCCGTTCTGCTTCAGTGACGCCAGCGATTCGGTGCACAAATCAACTGCAAGTTATTGTATCTGGGTCGTGCGGGCGAGAATCACGTGCAGTGACACTACACGGCGTGTTGATTAGGTGTGTCACGGCAACATTGTGTACAGTTTCTTCACTTGGTGTAGACTGAGGTGTAGGTGGAACAAGTTGCAAAGTAAGGATGGCGGATTATCACTTAAACCATTTGTCTCTGATTAGCCGCTTGTCTTGCATTTGCCCGCTGTCTGTCTCTGCGTACTTGCGAAGGTGGTTTCCGTCTGAAGGTAGCTGGCTTTGTCATGGTGGTCATGGCGGGCTGAGAACCGGTCAGTCCAAGAATCACGACAGTTGTACCATCGTTTTTGCCGTCTATTTAGAAGGAAGTAATTGCATTTTCCCCCAGCAGAGTGTTCAGAATCTCTTCCACTGTCGATGGTATCCCTCAACAGGCATCGTGACGGAATTACACGGCAAAAACTCCAAGTTATGCAACGAACCTGTAACCGTATTCCTTGCTTTTTTCGCTGCTGCGGGGGGAGGGGGAGGGGGTGGGGGGGCGTCAGTTTACAGAGAGAGAGAGAGAGAGTAGAGAGAGAGAGAGAGAGAGAGAGAGAGAGAGAGAGAGAGTTGAATAGTGATAAGAAACTCACTTAATTGTGTAGCAGTTGCCACTGACTGTCCGGGCGGATGGACCTCCCATGGCGACTCCTGTTATTTTTTCCGAGACCATCCAAGTACATGGGTTGATGCGAAGGTAAGAGGCAAGAGGTAAGACTTGCGTCCTTTCCATGTCTGTATCACTAGAGATTATCCTGAGAGCAACAGGGCACTGCGGACTAACTACATGAAAATGATTACTGTACTTTTTACCAAGAACGACGAATACGAACGTGATGATTGTGTTTAAGTACGACGAGTATGAACATGATAATAATGTTGTGTTTCTTTATGAGCGAAGAACATGAACATGATAATTGTGTTTCTTTGTAAGTACGACGATTATGACCATGATGTTTGTGTTTCTCTAAGACGAACACGAACATGATAATTGTGTTTCTTTGTGAACGAAGAACGTAAACATGATAATTGCGTTTCTTTAAGAACGACGAACACAAACATGATGGTTGTGTTTCCTTGAGAACGACGAACACGAACATGATGGTTGTTTTTCTGTAAGAACGACGAACATTAACATGATAATTGTGCCCCGGCCACGGAGAAGGAAACACATGAATTAGGCCTGTATTATGATAGTTTTTCTTCACTGAGACAAACGAACATGAACGTGACAGTTGTATTTCTCTAAGAACGTCGAACATGAGCATGATGATTGGGCCCCCACGGAGAAGAACAAACACAAATTAAGCCTATAATTATTATGAAAGTTATACACTGACTGTGCTTCACCGAGACCAGCAAACATGAACATGATACCCACGCTTGCCTCAAAACGATAAACATAATGCCCTTCAGAGAGGGACGAACATGAACATGAGATACTCCTCTGAGAGGGACGAACATGAACATGAGATGCCCTTCAAAGCGGGACGAACATGAACATGAGATGCCCTTCAGAGAGGGACGAACATGAACATGAGATGCCCTTCTGAGAGGGACGAACATGAGATGCCCTTCACAGAGGGACGAACATGAACATGAGATACCCATCAGAGAAAGACGAACATGAACATGAGATGCCCTTCAGACAGGGACGAACATGAACATGAGAGTTGTTCGTCAGTGAGACAGACGACGCTACAGCGTAATGCTTTATCCTGTCGTCGTAGGTTCTGTGTAATGCTGCCAGCGGTCATCTCGTGGAAATCGACGACGCTGAGGAGAACAATTTCATGGTTGATCTGCTGAAACAACATGGAGGTGAGAGACATGAGTTTACTCCAATTTCCCCGATGCAAATCGATACTGTTTTCGCAACTGATAGCGAAGCGAAACGTACAGTGATATAGTGCTTTCCCCTCATTTATTTCATTGCGTAAGGGTTCTTCCAAATTATTACCAAATCAACATCAGCTCCACCCCCCCCCCCACCCCTTCCCCGCTCCTCCTCTCCCCCGAAGGAGAAAGGAGCAAACACTACTAATATTACCACCACCATCCCCACAGTCAATTGACAGTTCTTAAAAATATATAAAGTAAACGACAAAATAATGATGAAAAAATAAATAAAAATAACCAATAAAACAAAATGAAATTAACACGACATTCTAACAAACTACCCCTGGCCACCTTCCTCCACCCCAAATTTCACAAACTAGATCATACATTATACATACATACACGTCGTGTCTTCCGACCCGCAGTGCGTAAAGTATGGATAGGCCTGGAGGACATCGTGGTGGAGGGCGAGTTTCAGTGGACGACGAGCCAGGAGATGCCGGAGTACACCAGCTGGCAGGACGGGCAGCCCAGCGACAGCGGGGACGGCGAGGACTGTGGCGAGATCTTCGACGATGGCTCTTGGAACGATGTAGCGTGCGACGATCCGATTCAAAAACGTGGTTTTATCTGCGAGAGAAAGTAAGCTTGATTATCGTGTGTGTGTGTGTGTGTGTGTGGGGGGGGGGGGGGTGTTGTCGCTTCCAGCTGTCTGCCATTTCAACTTCAGGAGCTTATCGGTGGGTGGGTGGGGTTGGAGGGTGAGAGGGGTGGGGGGTGGGGAGGTGTGTGTGTGTGTGGGGGGGGGGGATGTAGGGGTGGGAGGTTGTAGGGGGTTGGGGATGGGCGTTGGGTAGGTGTAATGATAGCATAAACCACAGCAAGTCCACCATATCTGTTAGTTTACTCATTTCTTTTTGTCTTTTTGTCTCTCTTTTTGCTTTCTTGCTTTCTTTCTTTCTTTCTCTCTTTATTCATTCATGTATTTGTTTATTTATGTATTTATTGTTATGTATTAATTTTTTGTGTATTTATTTAGCCTTTCTTTCTTGCTTTCTTTCTATCATTCATTTATTCATTTATTTATGTATGCAAGGCAGTTTTTCTAGTCACGTCTTTCTTCATTTACTTTTGCTTGCAGTTGATCAGGTCCTCTGTTCTCTTATCTTTTCTTATCTTGTATGTAACCTGTTTCGTTGATCGCCACCTATAAAGAGATAGTTGTGTACAAAAGTGAAGAGTGTGGCGTTTGAAAAAAGAAAAGGTCTCTTACAACTCTCTGTACGCGAACGAAGCAAGAGAGCATGGAACTGAACATGCTGAAGTAACGCAGATACGTCGCGTTGATAGAGTTCGCCCCCTTGGGTCATTCGCACCTCTTGTACACACACAGTCACACACTATGGCCGTCTCAACAACAAAGCGATTGCTGTGTTTATGTTCGAAGACTTGTATACTAAGATGATCATGTAACCCGATACTACCCAAGAAAGTGTGTGTGTGTGTGTGTGTGTGTGTGTGTGTGTGTGTGTGTGTGTGTGTGTGTGTGTGTGTGTGTGTGTGTGTGTGTGTTCTTGTATCGTGTTTGTGGCTCTGCTGCTTTTTTGTTGTTGTTGTTTTGTTAGCTATTGCTAGTTTTGTTTATCTTGGAATTTCTCTACCTTCACGTTTACCTTACCTTTTCCGCTTGTGCTTGATGTTATATAGTTACATTGTCCAGTCTTGTAAGAAAATGGCAAAAACAGAATAGTTAAAAAAAAAAAAGATAAAAAAAGCGATTGCACCATCACCACAAGGTGACCCCAACCCTAAAGATAAACCTATCCCTAAATCTAACCCTAAACCGAACTAAGCAGGCAAACTGTACTAAATGAGGATGACTGTGTTGGTTTAGCTCACCCGATACAGCCCAAGGGTGCGAACTATGCCGAAGGTAGTGTATTGTTGTTTTTTTCTTCTTCTTCTTTCCAATGTATTGTCTGGGCTCTTTCTGTTTCAGGGGTGCTGAGGGGTCAGTTATCGGATGAAGCTGCTTGTATCATTTGTTTGTGCCATTGTTGAGCCATGCCTGGCGTCACTGTGTAATGTGAGACGTAATGTACAATGCACTGAACCAGTCTGTTATGAATGATATTATAGTTTAGTAATGTGTTCAGAGCTTGTTGCTTATGCTGTGGATATTCGACCTTCTTGGAGGTCGACATCGTGTTAAAGACCAAAGAAGGACCATAAAAAGATACTGCATTTAGCAAGTCTTCAAGGCGGTGTTTTTTTGTTTTGCTGACTTTAACAGATTGGTAGTAAATTTCGTCTCAAAATATGAGGCGTTCAGTTCCAGTTGTTGTAGGCAAGAGCAAACCCACACTGACTTTTCATCGAGGTTCATTTGTATGATATGTGGTTTTGCTCTCTCTCTCTCTCTCTCTCTCTCTCTTTCTCTCTCTCTGTGTGTGTGTGTGTGTGTGTGTGTGTGTGTGTGTGTGTGTGTGTGTGTGTGTGTGTGTATTTATTTTTTTTATTTTTGCACGGTATTGTGTTTACAATGAGAGAAAAAATGTCCTGTTGATGTGTGTGTGTGTGTGTGTGTGTGTGTGTGTGTGTGTGTGTGTGTGTGTGTGTGTGTGTGTGTGTTGTAGCTGAAGGCCTTGTGTTGTGTTTTCTACCCTAGAACTAACGAGGATCTAGTTCGTTAGACATGCTGCATTCCATTGGAGATAAAATAGAAACGGAAACGGTAATGACTGCGAAGTGGTTACAAGTTAAGCAAATAAAAGCGACACAAAAGGGACAGAAACCACTTAACTTTGACAAAGGACGGCACAGGTCGACGTTTTGGCTTACGCCTTCTTCAGGACATAAACAAATGGGACATAACTTCAACAAACAAGCAAAAGGTAACTCTGCGGACGTACTGACATACACGGCGCGGGGAAAAAAAAAACAAAAAAAAAAACGGTGGGCGAGAAAAGGACCAGAAAAAATAGTAAAATTATCACAACACCCATCCTTAGGTGACAGAAGACCATGGACTGTGTGTGAAAAAAAAAAAAATGTTGGGCAGAAAAGAACAAAAAAGAATAGTGAAAATTAGCAATCACAACACCCATCCTTTGGTGACACAGGACCATGGATTGTGTGTGAAAAAAGTTCAGAGGGTTATGTTACGGCTTTTCGTTCAAACCACCCGGGGCCTGACTTCCCAGGCGCTGAATAATATGCGACTCCATGTCGCGTCTGTCTGTGGCGTCACCGTGCATAAGCCACAGGCCAGTTACTGTCATATTTAAGATGGAGTGGCCTGCAGAATTGAAATGCACGGCAACGGGTTTTATTCTGAACATATCGCCGACACCAGACACAACAGAATAAAACCCGTTGCCGTGCATTTCAATTCTGCAGGCCACTCCATCTTAAATATGACAGTACCAAATGTACTGACGGCAGATGATGGTCTGTTCTGACCTTTTTTCTCTCTTTTTTTAATGTTGATGGGGAGAGCACTTTTTTCACATAGTCATCAGTGAAAGGAACAAGACAAACACCACGCTCTGTGGTTCTGAGTAGTTCGTGTGTATGTGATCTTTTGGACTGTGTCTCCAAAGCTACTCATCGTTGTAGGAAATTGGGCTGTTCGGTCACGTTTCCTCTAGTAGCTGCCGGACTACCGTTCAGCCTCACAGAGTATCGTGTACGTGGTACCTCTCGTATCCGCAGGGTTTACCGCTGATGGGAAAAGAAAAACAAAAACTCACGGCTTTTCACAGACGGTGTACAGATCAGAGGACTCGCAGAAGGTGTCATGCCAATAGCCGCCGTGCTCCACTACCAAGCCGGCACAGTCCTCGCCTCCGTCGTGTGCTGTGTTGCTGTCAGGCTGTCCTGCTGCCCAGTGTACGTAGGCAGGCTGTCCCATAGTGCTCATAAGCACTCACCGTCCCTCCCGTAGGAAATCCACCAGACCAATCCACACCCGATCGTCTGTTACAAACGAACCGAATCAAACCGGTTGTGGAATTGTATTCATATACAGCAAGACATCAGGTACCCAGAGGCCTGATTCGTCTGGCCAATCAATCAATCAATCAATCAATCAATCAATCAATCAACCAACCAATCCACCAATCAACCGATCGATCAATCAATCCTTCAGTCGGACATTTTGTACATGTACCTCATGCATATGAAGAAACAACAAGAAATAAAACACGCCCCCTGTATAGGAGTACTACACGTAGAAGGAAAAATGTGAACAAGACTGATTTACATCCGAGTCTTCTCACCTGAGCCAGGATGAAGTCGTTCTCGGCGGCGGAGTCCACCTCCAGCAGCCGTGAGTCCAGCGTGCTGCATATCTCCTGCATAGGTGAACAAAATAATAATAATGGGGCGGTCGGTGGTCTAGTGGTTAAGAGACTTATCACCAATGCGAGAGGTCAGGGGTTGGAGTCCCACTCGGGGCAAAGAATTTTTCCTTCTCGTATGTGGCACCGTTCATTCGGGCCGATCGTCGGGGGTTCTCTCCGGGTACTCCGGCTTCCTCCCCCTCTGCTTTGGAAATGTTCAGCCCACCAAATTTGAAAAAACTAAATTCAAATCTAAATTCCGAAATTTAAATAGCTGAGCTGACCCTTCGCACCACGTGATTGTAATGTGTTTAGGTCCAGTGTGTGAGAGAATGCGTGTGATCCACGTGAGCGTGCGTGTCGGGTTCAGTTCGCGGCGCTTTGAGCCGATTCATGAAATTGGGTAAAGCGCCTATACAATACTCATTATTATTATTACTATTATTATTATTATTAATGTGTATTATATGGGGGCTTCATCAGCTTAAAGGGCCACACAATGAAAATCATAATTATGACAATATCATAATTCTTATACCTTGGCTGTTGACCAGGATACATCTTCCTTTACGAAACTGTAGCATGATCCTTCAAATGCCATCCAGTCGTTCGGACAGTTGGCTGCCTCTGAAGGAATGTGTTCATAATAGTTAACGCAGTTTTGTACATGTCCAGACTAGACTACTGATGTGGATGTGTATACACATGTTTGCATTAACTACAAACACAAACAAGTCATGAACTACGACACCCTCCCCCAGTAAACGACAACAACAAACAAACAAAAAGCCAACAACAATCCCCCCCCCCACACACACACACACCCACACACACACAAACACAAACTGTAGTTAATCTGATACAGGGTTTTTGCAATCTGACGTTAAAAATTACAAAAGGTAAAGTTTGACTTACTTTGTACAAGACGACAAGATATAAACATTCCAGAAAATACTGTGTGTACATCAACGACTCTCCTTCATCGTAATTTATTTTCTTCCTTCGTTTACCAAAGCACATTCCTGTACATATTTTTTTTTAATCAGTATTACTGATCTATACTTCCAAGAACTGTTCATCGTTTCTTTCTGCTTCACAAAACAGCACACACCTGCAGAAACCAAGAGATGTCCGAGAACCCCCAAAAGACTCGCCAAGGCGAAGATGTGCATTGTGACGGCAGATCACGTCAAAATGCAAACCTTTCGTCAGTTCGTGTTGTCCAGAGCCTTTCAAATTCAGCGATCGTATCTTATCTGCTGGTACTGCTCAGTTGGTATAGTTCGCCTGTAAGGAGGTGCAGCTGTATACCAGTTATTTGTGTGTGTGTGTGTGTGTGTGTGTGTGTGTGTGTGTGTGTGTGTGTGTGTGTGTGTGTGTGTGTGTGTGTGTGTATGTGTGTGTGTGTGTGTGGGGGGGGGGGGGGATGCATACCACTGCGCGGGTCCAAATGTATCCTGGATTTCGGTCTCGCGAGTTGAAGTCACGTGACAGCTAACTTCGTTGTATGGAGTAACAGAAACGACAGCATTAACCGAATGTAGCCAGCGGATGGCGATGATATTATGTGCGTCTATAGTATCTGTCGTAATTTGTCGTAACCGTTTCGCTTTCCGGCAAAGAGCCTTTCGATGAAAATAGCACAGCAATATCGCGAGAGCTGACCGGGCTGAAGGGCGGGATACAATCGCCCTACTGAGTAGAGAGCCGGAGTACATTTGCTCCCCCTGCATATATAATTGGTATCCGTTTGCACCCCCTAGCGGGCGAACTATGCCAGCTGAGTGCTAGTATTCCACTGTTTTCGGCATTGCCTAGTTCAAAGGGGACACAGATTCAACACAACACTGAGAGGTATTTACAGACTGAAACCATGGACCAAACAGCGTTGTTTGAAACAGGAGGACTAGACGAACACGATCTGCGGCAGCGTTTTTCGTAATGGGATCAGAGTTTCTCTTTTATAACCGTTCATCGCTGACAGATGCCTACCAGTTTTTGTTTATTGACGAACCCATGCATACAAGCAGAAACAGAGAAAGCATACACATTCAAACTGGCGTGGACAAATCTGTGCTGTCAGGTCAGGCGATGAGAAAAAAACAAACAAACAAGGAGCTGCCAAAATAATTATACCAAACACATGTCTCAGTCCGTATTCTTCCCACACACGACCAGCTGTGTTCTGTATTCTATACACCAAACCTTATTCCGGCTACTGGGTAAAACTGATAGTTTAATCTTGTCGCTGCTCTCTTTCATTCGTATTGGCGAAATGGCCGACAAACACACGTC
>JACVVK020000039.1:217500-237500 GCA_018292915.2 Batillaria attramentaria | reverse complement strand
ACCAACAAGCACGCCGACAATTTCTTTCCTGGCCGGTCACGTTCAGCCTGGCTGGCATGGCGCAAGCTGTTGTGAACATTGCGTGCCCCTGTCAGTCTCGGCCTCCAACCTAATTCAGAGGGCATGGTGGCGGGATGATAAGTGCATTTGTACCGTAACCACGCCGCGTGTTCGTGGACCCCCCGACAAAACACACACCGCCCTCGAGCAACTGTGCCGTCACAACACCAATGAACACACCGACGCAAGCCTTTCGGTACACGTTCTGACCTTCTCAGTCTCGCGCTTAATCCTCTCTCTCTCTCTCTCTCTGTGGCCACACAAGACAGCACTGAACGGATTTTCAGTGGAAACCACGGTCGTGCCAAAACCTTTCACCGCGCCGGGTTAGGCTCGCCTCAGTCTGGACAAGTCTTAAGTGTCGCCGACAACCGGCCAGTCTTCACCCTCGTCAGTGTAATTCTACCAGCTCTTTAGAGTAGGTGAGTAGTTCAGTTGTTCTTCTTATAAGGACGGTGTCCATTTTCCCTGAGAAGCTTTCATGAAAGATTTCTTTCTAAGGGTTGATGTTTTGGTATCCCGGGGGCAGTAATCAATCGCTACTGCACTGGCAAATCTACTGTCGTTTCTGACTGACTCAGTGCTCGGTCTTCACATCAAGTTAAGTGACTGGTTTGTACTTCTATCATTTGCCTGTAGTCATGACTACCCCCGGCTGTAGTTTTAGTAGCTTTCACAAATGATGTATTTCTCCGGCAACACGGGTTAAATGTGTTGATGTGACGGCTACGGCTACGGTACAAATGAGTGCCTTTCGTACCGTTGCAGCCGTAGGCAGATTATCGGTACATGTATGTATTCGTGCTTGGCGGGCCTGTGGGGTGACTCAAGCACTGTAGACTATCTGAGAGGTCACGACATGGCCAGCGGGCTGTGTGAACTACAGGCTACGTGACGGTATTAGCTTCCGGGGCATGTAGTAACGATTCGGCTAAATGTAGTAGAAAATCTTTCCCCCTTTTAAAATTTGTGTGCAGAGTAAAAAAAATGGCAATCTGGTGCTTTTTGTTGGCTTTGTAAACAAGTTTCATGCCAGGTAATAGTCAAATTAGGGGAAAATGAGGCTGGCTTGTGGACTATTTGTATTCATGCGCGGCTGGCACAGGAGCCAGCAGACGACCGTGGAATGAGGGGGTATGTGGTCGCTGCCAGCATTGCGAAAAAAAGGAACATTGGAATTTGTTTAAATTTACTCTACACATGAGTCTATGGCTGCCTGATTTTTGTGAATTTTTCTGGTGAATTTTAAAGCATTTCTAGGGTGTTATCTGCAACGTTATGTGTAAGAAGAATATATACTGTTTTCCTCCAGATATGCAACTGTGTTACGTAGCCTAAACCAGCATTGGCCCAACAGTCCCAAACACGACACCGGGGAGATGTAAGGGAGCGCGTTTGCGGCCGTGTAGCAAAACAAACTGTTACACCTCGAGGGATTTACTCCGGAGTAAACTATCGCAAAGAAAATCTTAATCCGGAGAAAACCTCTCTTAAAATTTCAGAATAGAAGTGTTCCCAGTAGTTTTGTTGTTGTTGTTGTTGCTTTTAAATGTGGTAAGAAGTTTTGTTGTTGTTGTTGTTGTTATTTCGTTCTATTTTACGCGATTCAAGTTTTACAACGGTAGAAGTTACAGGCATATTCATACCAGTTTTAAAACTTGCCGTTGCTACACTACAGGAGCTAATACTACTGTAAAATTACGTGGTGGAAAGGACGTTAAACTCCCAACCAACCAGCCAACCAACCAACCAACCAATCCTATTAACTTGTTCAAACGCTGAAAATGTTATTAACTAATAGGTCATAGCGCTTTATTATTATTATTATTATCTTTCATCCATACAGAGAGACATTTCAAGACTTCCCTGTGGCTACCATGACGCTACTCACGCTACTTGTGGAACCTACATCATTGCTGGCGGTGGCCGTGCTGGTGTTGTCGTTGTTGTGGTGGATGTCGACACGACGACCCCCGGGACTACCCCCGGGACCTGGCCCCGCCCTGCCGCTGCTGGGTCACCTTCACCTGCTGGACAAAGACTTCCGTTCGACTTTTCGAAAATGGCGGCGCCAGTACGGTGACGTGTTCAGCCTGTACATGGGCGGGCGTCTGGTGGTGGTGTTGAACGGTTATCAGACGATCAAAGAGGCGCTTGTCAAGAATGGCGATGTGTTCTCGGAACGACCAAGCATCTTCGTCATGGACAGAATCGTCAATAACAAAGGTATGTGATACGGATCTAATATATATTTTTTTTTTTATCCTTTTACGTCAAGTCTTAGCTTTGCCTGTGAGTTATCGAAGCAGTATTCAATGTGCAATGATGATCCATAATGATGAATCTGTTTTCAAGGTACGATTATGCCTGTCAAATCCTCCATATCCTGGTACATGTATCGGTGGAAGAAATTGCACATCATATGGTCTTGTGCATGGGGGCGAGGGGGAATTGACAAAAGGCTGTTTTAATGTAAACTTACTGAAACAATCTATCTTTTACAACAGTTTCACTCTTGATGCGCTTGTACGCTCGAAATATTCATAATTAGTAAAGCTTTTAATGTGACACAATGTCGTTTACACTTTGCGCGAGCGGTCGAGCGGGGCACTGGACTCACGGCTGGTCGACTCTGCCGCTGAGAATGATTTCATTCTGGCTGAAATCAGAATGCGAGGATGTAATACAGGTTTTCAAGTGTGTGTGTGTGTGTGTGTGTGTGTGTGTGTGTGTGTGTGTGTGTGTGTGTGTGTGTGTTTGCGTGCGTGCGTGCGTGCGTGCGTGCGTGCGTGCGTGCGTGCGTGCGTGCGTGCGTGCGTGTGTGTGCAGGTGTTGCCGGGTCATCAGGAGCCGTATGGAAGGAACAGCGGAAGGCGTCCCTGGAAATCCTTCGAGAGATGGGACTGGGCAAAAACGTTCTGGCAGAGAAGGTCCAAGAGGAGGTCACTCACTACATCAAGGCCCTGCACTCCTACCAGGGGCAGCAAGTGGATGTCTCGCAGATGACTCACATCAGCATATCGAATAACATCTGCTCCATCGTCTTCGGGCAAAGATTTGAGTATGATGACAGCTTTTTCAACACGCTCTTGGAATCTGTCGACTTGAACATGAAAACGGTTGGAGGTAATGACAATACCAAGGTACTAAATACCGATTTATTTATTTTTCTTGGAATACGTTTAACTTTCAAGTCAAAGAAGGTATTAAGCACGTATGGAAGTGGCAAAGAGTACCAGTAATGATAGTTTCGCTTATTTTATACATCTGTAGACAGTGTCTTCGTTTTCTTTCGAAAACCTATTTTTAAAAGCGAAAGTATATCAGAATTACCTCTAGACATATATATACTACACCCCAGTTGATGCTGGGGAAATTTGACACAATTTTATGTTGCGTCACATTTTCTTATTTACCGATTGTTGTTATGTTGTTTCCATAGTAATGGAAACAACATCATAGGACGGGCTAAATTATCCACGTTCATAGGCAAGCCTCTGTGTTACAAACGCACGTCACTGCTGATCTCCCGCAGAGACGATTTTGCAAGTGTAACTCTGACAATGACGTAAGAAAATGTGCGTCATCGATGCTGACGTGTAGGTGCAGCGAACGCTTCTCCGCCTCAGTGAGTGCCGTCTGTGTGTGTGTGTGTGTGTGTGTGTGTGTGTGTGTGTGTGTGTGTGTGTGTGTGTGTGTGTGTGTGTGTGTGCGTGCGTGCGCGCAGGCCTGTTTCTCCGAAAATACTCAACCGAATGGATTCAAATTTGGGGTCTCCAAATATATCAAAATTTGTTATTAGAGGAAAAGAGCGTTTGGCGGTAGCTTTAAGCGATTTGGGAGTTATCGCCTTTTTTAGATAAGTTGGTTATCTGGCGTTTACAGGCGTGATATTTATTTAAAAATCACTCCGTTTTTTTTATTTTTATTTTTTTTTTTGGGGGGGGGGGGGGGGTAGATAGCTTGAACACTTATTCTGAACAGAGTCACATATTGGAGGTAGTCGCTCTTACAGTTTTCATGTAAATCGTACCTCAGTTTACATCGCAGGTGAACCCAGTTCAGATGCCTGCATCTCCGAAAATACTCAACCGATCGATTTCAAATTTGGGGTTTCTTAATGAGTCAAGATCTTTGAATACAGGGCCCGATCCAGGTACAATTGCACACATGATTTGCGAGATATCGCCCTTTCGGAAAAGTTGGCTTTTTGGTGTTTGAAGGCGTAATATTTATCTAAATCACACCATTTTTGGGGGGGAAAATTTCAATAGGTAGCTATTTAATAGGTAGCATGAATACGGACTCTAAAGAGAGTCAATTTTGGAGATAGTCGCTTTTATACTTTTGACGTAAACCGTACCTCATGAAAGTTTTTCTTGGGGTTGTCTCGCCACTTATTTTTCCGAATTCCTCTATTTGGAGACGTGGTGGTGTATTTTACTTCTGCTTTGTCGCTTTCTTCGTGCAGTCGCAGAGTATACACGGGATACAACAGAATACAACTCCAATACTTTATTTACGGAAGATGCGCGGAGAACAAATTCATGAAAGAAGAAGAACCGAGAACGCTGTGCAGGGCTGCTTACTAAACATTTCAGATCTAGAACATTCCTCCGTTGTCCGCAGGCTCCGTGGTCCTGAATTTCATGCCCTGGTTGGAGTACCTGCCCGGGGACCTGTTCAAGTTTAAACGGACCCTGGCTAACGTTGACTTCGTTGAGAACAACCTGATTCATCCGGTGCTTAAAGAGCACATCGACAACCACACCGAGGGCAACGCCAGCGACTTCATCCACGCCTACATCCGTGAGATCCGTAAACGGGAGGAGAGTGGTCAGCCCACCACAGTCAACAGTGAGTTGTTTCTGCTTGTCAGAATTCAGTCTGAATGTCATCTGCACGACACTGGATCGTGCCTGTTGAAAATATGTAGTGACAGGGAGGGTTTTCGTGATGATCAGTATAAGCTGTTGCCGGTAATAATTATGTTATGATATTCCATTCTTATGTGAAAAGACTTAAATGAGTATAGACTACATATGGAAAGAGGAATAACAACAACAACAACAAACATTAACAAAAACAAGCACCCCCCCCCCCCAAGAATAAAAAGCGACAAAACAACAACAAAAACCCCAAAACACACAAAAAAACAAACAAAAACAAACACAAAACAAAACAACAACAACAACACCAAAAACCAACAAGCTCGTAAACAAGCAAGCAAACAAACAAACAAACATACATACAAAAAAAAACCCAAAAAAACCAACACCAACAACAACAACGTACCGACATAGCGATTAGGGTAGGCAGGGCGGAAGCTCATACGAAGAATTTCCAATGTAGTCTTAGGAACGATTATTTAGAAGACCACAGGAGCCAATCAGAGGTTCTGTCTTTTGTACTTCACATTAATTTGTATGTTCTAGTATACTGTACAAAACTCGCTACCTCTCCAGCATAATAATAATAATAATAATAATCATGTGTTTCAATCGTTTCAGCCTGTTCCTTCCGCTATATGTTACAGCCGAGAATCTCTTGAAGATCATCGGCGATCTGTTCGTTGCTGGGACAGAGACAACGGCCACCGCCATCCGCTGGGCTCTCGTCTTCTTCCTACACAACCCTGACGTTCAGGACAAGTGCTACGACGAAATCCAGCGAGTGGTCGGCACTGAACGCGCCCCGAGCATGCGCGACAAGCCGGAACTGACGTACCTGGAAGCCACCATCATGGAGGTCTTGCGAAGAGGCAACATCGCGCCGCTTGCTGTCCAGCACGGGTTGTCACGTGACGTCACGTTTCATGGATACACCATCCCTAAAGAGGCGATTGTTCTACCGTTTCTGGAGACTGCCCTATTGGACCCAGAAGCGTGGGATGAACCCAGTGCCTTTCGCCCCGAAAGATTTATCGGCCCTGACGGCAAGCTGAAGAAACCCGACGAGCTCATTCCCTTCGGTGTTGGTAAGTCACATGTTTTTTGTAGATGTATAAATATGATGATGTACTTTATTTATTTGTTCTTTTACACTCTTATCCCATTGCTGTGAAATTTGGGTTGCTGGTGTGTGTGTGGGGGGGGGGGGGGAGGGGGGGGGGGGGGCGCCTAGTTCAGCCCCACTCGTGTATTTCCTGTATGAATAGTGCGTGGTGTGTATGGTTCCATTTCGCAGTCCGTCCAATTTCGAATGGTACACGTGCACACTTGATATTATTCGTGCGTGTGTATTAAGGCACAGTAAACGAGTCTGCACGTGGATTTGACTCGATTTGGCAGAAATCCCGCCAAATTCGTGTGTGTGTGTGTGTGTGTGTGTGTGTGTGTGTGTGTGTGTGTGTGTGTGTGTGTGTGTGTGTGTGTGTGTGAGAGAGAGAGAGAGAGAGAGAGAGAGGTTTATAGTGGGGTGGTTCTGATACCTTGGTCTGGATGGAGAGTTGGCACAGCGACTAAAACTTATGAGTACATGAATTCTAGAATTTGTAGATCTCTTCAGTACTTTGCTCCGAAATGGTTCAGTTGCATTCGTGTTAAAATCATCGTTTGTATTTCCAGGTCGGCGCGTGTGTCTGGGAGAGTCTCTTGCCCGGGTGGAACTGTTCCTCTACCTGGCCACCATGATACAGCACTTCCGCTTCCTGCCACCGGAAGACGGTCGGCTGCCATCTTTGGAGGGAGTGCTGGGGGTGACGTACTCAGCCAAGCCGTTCACTGTCCGCGCCGTTTCCAGAAAGTGAAATGTGGAGATACTTTGAACTGTGTCTATGAATGCATGCCAAGTTTGACGTGTAGGCGGGTTCCCATGGAGGGTTCGTCCACAAAGTGCGAAGAAATGGGAGAAAATGCCGAAAAACTGGCGAAATTTTTTAGTTCTGTTATAGCATTATTACTAAAAGTGGCGTATATTATACTATTATAGGCTGGGTTTCGGGGGTAGGGCTGTAGGTGTATTTTGAGGGAGGTGACAGAGAAGAAAGTTGTAGCCCAAGGCCGAAGGCTCTCTGTCACCTCCCGAAAACTCTCTGTCACCTCCCGAAAACTACCCGGCCTACGGCCCTACCCCTGAAAACCAGCCTATAATAGTTTTGTTTTCATTTCCATCTCTCAAAACTGAAGTTTAAAACCAATATTTCGGAAACAGTTAATAGCTTCTCTCTGCAAGCTTTGTTTACAGAAGTAAATCTATGAGGCGCCATTTGCACGAAGCAGACCTGCGGCCGAAGGCTCGTTGTTGAACAGTACATGTATCGCCGCATTATTTGTGTGTGTGTGTGTGTGTGTGTGTGTGTGTGTGTGTGTGCCGGTGTGTGTGTGTAAACCTTCTCCCCTGATCAAGATAAACCTACTCACCAGATTGCCTTTTGTGTAAGGGCTAGGGACAGATCAGTTTTAGGGTGACATTTGGTCTTCTTGTATGTGTGGAAATAGTGTTGATTCCCAACCCGACACTATGATACGCTTTTTTACCTGTTTGCACAGCCGCCGGCATCGGAAATTAAAAATAGTGATTGTCGCTATGTGGTTGTGTACGTTTTTGCAATGATCCCGCTTGTCAAATTCAATAGTGAAGATAATGATAATAATAATCAACACATAGTTGTTTTTTTTTTTTTTTTTTAATAGAGCGCTGCTCTCAGTCCAAGTACCAAGGACTCGCTGCGCTTAAAGCAAGCACGCACGCGCGCGCGCGCACACACACCGGGCACACACACACACACACACACACACACATTGATCCAAATATCGCGCCAGCTGTTTAACTTTGGAAACAAGTCAACCGGGGGAACAGAGGGAAAAAAACAAAAACAAAAAAACAACAACAACAACAACAAAAAACCAACATGCACGCCGACAACTCTTCCCTGGCCGGTTTCAGCCTGGCTGGCATGGCGCAAGCTGTTGTGAACATTGCGTGCCCCCTGTCAGTCTCGGCCTCCAACCTAATTCAGAGGGCATGGCGGTGGCAGGATGATAAGTGCATTCGTACCGTAGCTAGCCTACGCCTCGTGTTCGTGGCCCGACCCCCCGACAAAACACAAACCACCCTCGAGCGACTGTGCCGTCACCACACACCGACGCAAGTCTTTCAGTACACATTCTGACCTACTTTCGCGCGCTCTCTCTAACCGCTCTCAGTGTGGCCACGCAGCGCTGAACTGACAAATTTTCAGAGGAAAACACGGTCGTGCCAAAACCTTTCACCGCGCCGGGTTAGGCTCGCCTCTGGACAAGTCTTAGTGTCGGACAACCGGCCAGTCTTCACCCTCGCGTAATTCTAACTGCTTTTTAGAGTAGGTGAGTGGTTCAGTTGTACTTCCTATAAGGACAGTGTCCCTATTCCTTTAGTGAACTTTCATGAAAGGTTTCTTTCTAAGGTAGGAAGGGTTGATGTTTTGGTATCCGGCAGTGATCAGTCGCTACTGCACGAACAATCTACAGGCGTTTCTGACTGACTGAGTGCTCGGTCTTCACATCAAGTTAAGTGACTGGTTTGTACTTCTATCTTTTGCCTGTTCTCTTATGACTACCCTGTAGTTTTAGTGGCTTTCATGAATTCATGTATTTCTCCGGCAACACGGGTTAACTGAATGTGTTGATGTAACGCCTACGGCCGTACAAATGAGTGCCGGCGGCGGGCGTTAAAGAAGGATTTTTGTCTTTCTTGCTTCCTTTTTTCTTTCATTTTGTTTTGGGGGTTTCTTTTGTCGTAGTCTGGGCTAGGCCCGTAGCCGTGGGTTAAATTAACCTCGAGTTCTACATACGGGCCCAGATTGATAAAGCCGGAACGATGGAGTGCACATTTTTGGGAGGACCCCCGCCGCAGTGCACTAATACGGTACATGCACTTCTCACCCAAAGGGTTTGCGCGTCACTTCAGCTGCAAGGCCGTCAGTCTGGCAAGAGTTGGTCACAACCTGAGTGCATGTAACCAGTCGAAACTGTGACAGCGTTTCCTGTCGCGAATACAAGTTCCGTTGCACTGCCTGGTTAGTGCTTTGAGTACATAAATTGCATTTACGTCAGAAGCAGAACTGCTGGCTTTATGCTACGAGTACACGCGACCTTTAACAAGGTATAATGTACCACCCCTCCTTTCGTCCATGAAGTTACGTTGGTTGTTTTGCCCGTTACATCCGTTTTTATCACTACGTTTCTTTTGTATTGCATCGGTCACGACTGATCTCATTCCATGTAGATAATTATATGTATCTGTGGGTGTGATTTCTTTGTAGCGGAGGTTTCCTAGTTTAGCAAGGACAAGATAGAAGACAGGTGTTTGTATCTTTTTATCCTTGGAAAATACAGTTTCATTTCATTTCATGTCATAGACCTAGATGTGGGCGTTGACTCTCCATCTTTCTCTCCACTCAAATCTGCATGTGATGAGCGACTACCAAATGAGACAGGCTACAAGTTTATGCGTTGACAAAATAAATATATTTTCTTTCTGTATTGGAAGGCAACAACTATTCATTGTGCTTGTTGATAGACGCTTTATATGGTTGAAAAAATTGAATGAAAAATATTCTCTCTGAAATAAATCTAATATACAGCCAAACAGATTGCTGCTTTCTCTCTGCTGCTTAACACCACCAACCCCCCTCCTTACGTCAATCAAAAATACAGTTGTTGTTTTTTAAAAAAAAAGTAAGTTACACTGCTTAAGGCTTAAACTCCCAACCAACCAACCAACCAACCAACCAACCAACCAACCAACCAACCAATCAACCAACCATCCAACCAACCAACCAACCAACCAACCAACCAACCAATCCCATTAACTTGTTCAAACGCTGAGAATGTTATTAACTAATAGGTTATAGCGCTTTAGTATTATTATTATTATCTTTCGTCCATACAGACAGACATTTCAAGACTTCCCTGTGGCTACCATGACGCTACTCACGCTACTTGTGGAACCTACATCATTGTTGGCGGTGGCCGTGCTGGTGTTGTCGTTGTTGTGGTGGATGTCGACACGACGACCCCCGGGACTACCCCCGGGACCTGGCCCCGCCCTGCCGCTGCTGGGTCACCTTTACCTGCTGGACAAAGACTTCCGTTCAACTTTTCGGAAATGGTGGCGTCAGTACGGTGACGTGTTCAGCCTGTACATGGGTGGGCGTCTGGTTGTGGTGTTGAACGGTTACCAGACGATCAAAGAGGCGCTTGTCAAGAATGGTGATGTGTTCTCAGAACGACCAACCGTCTTTATGGACAGAATCGTCAAGAACAAAGGTATGTGATACGGAACTGAGATTTTTATCCTTTTACGTCAAGCCGTAGCTTTGCCTGTGAATTATCGAAGCAGTATTCAATGTGCAGTTGTTTTCAGTTCTTCCGAACTTCATCATCTTGTAAACTTATACTTTCGGACAGTTCCGATTTCGGACCATTCAATTGTTTTTATCTACCCAGTGTATTTATAGTTCGTTTCTAGTTCGGTTGCATCAGGTTCAAACACTCTCTCTTTCCTATGCGTTGTGTACTGGTTTAGTTATATCCGCTAGTTGTGTTGATCTGTTTCACCTTTGGGTTGATGTATCTGGTCCCGATGTTTATCGTTTATTTTAGAGTAATGGTTTGTGTCTGGATTGTGCTGTGGTCGGTCATTCGCTGGCTGCTTTTTGATGTTATTTTGATGATGTTGTTACTTATTACTGTGTTGTGTCTTTCTAGGCACTTTTTTTCCCCCCTGCGTGTATGACTAAACCTAACACAAGTCAAAGCGACTACTGCGTTGAGTCCCTTGCCTGCACACGGTTACATTTGATATCACCCTTACGTGTTGGAAAAGAACGTTAAACTCCTAAACACCCACCCACCCTCATATCCTGGTATCGGTGGAAGAAATTGCACCTGTCATACGGTCTGTTGCATGGGGATGAGGGGGCCTTGAAAAAGCCAATTTCCATGTTTACTAAAACAGTTTTACAACCGTTTAACTTGTGAGCGCGCTTGTACGCTCGAAATATTCAAAATTAGTAGAGCTTTTAATGTGACACAATGACGTTTACACTTTGCGCGAGCGGTCGAGCAGGGCACTGGACTCACGGCTGGTCGGTCGTCGACTCTGCCGCCGAGAATGATTTCATTCTGGCTCAGATCAGAACACGAGGATGTAATACAGCTTTTAACGCGCGCGCGCGTGCGCGCGTATGTGTGTGTGTGTGTGTGTGTGTGTATGTGTGTGTGTGTGTGTGTGTGTGTGTGTGTAGGTGTTGTCGGATCATCAGGAGCCGTATGGAAGGAACAGCGGAAGGCGTCCCTGGAAATCCTTCGAGAGATGGGACTGGGCAAAAACGTTCTGGCCGAGAAGGTCCAAGAGGAGGTCACTCACTACATCAAGGCCCTGCACTCCTACCAGGGGCAGCAAGTGGATGTCTCGCAGATGACTCACATCAGCGTATCGAATAACATCTGCTCCATTATCTTCGGGCAAAGATTTGAGTACGATGACAGCTTTTTCAACACGCTCTTGGAATCTGTCGACTTGAGCATGAAAACGGTTGGAGGTAATGACAATACCAAGTTACAAAGTCTCATCAATCTGCTTCAGTTCAGTCAGTGGCACTGGCCCTCAATACCTTTCTGACCTCATTCACATCTACACCCCCTCCCGACAAATGCGCTCATCCTCTGACACCTACATATACCAGATTCCCTCCTGCAGAACTAAATCATTCGGTCAGCGTTCCCTCCGTTACCAGGCCCCTGTTCCTTGGAATCAGCTCCCTCTTATAATCAGAAACAGTTCAAACACGGAAACCTTCAAGTCCCGACTGAAAACCCATGTCTTCACCCTCTCATGGCCGTGCCATGTTGTCGTTCTGCTGGTGTGAGTGCATGCGTGCGCAGGGAACGTGTGTGTGTGTGTGTGTGTGGACACACACACACACACACACACACACACACACACACACACAACAACAACAACAACAACAACAACAAACAGCAAATAAACAACAAACATGGCGGTTTTTATCCATCGCTGTTACGTTGTCCACAGCTTCCGTGTTCCTGAATTTCATGCCCTGGTTGGAGTACCTGCCCGGGGACCTGTTCAAGTTTAAACAAACCCTGGCTAACGTTGACTTCGTTGAGAACAACCTGATTCACCCGGTGCTTAAAGACCACATCGACAACCACACCGAGGGCAACGCCAGCGACTTCATCCATGCCTACATCCGTGAGATCCGTAAACGGGAGGAGAGTGGTCAGCCCACCACAATCAACAGTGAGTTGTTTCTGCTTGTCAGAATTCAGTCTGAATGTCATCCGGACCACGCTGGATCGTACCTGTTGAAAATATGTAGTGACTTGAAGGGTGGACAGGGACGCTTTTCGTGATGATCAGTGTAAGCTGTTGCCGGTAAGAATTATGTCATGATATTCCCTTCTTATGTGAAAAGACTTAAATGAGTATAGACTACAAATGAAAAAAAAGAAAAGAATAACAACAACAACAAGAAACATAAAGAACAACCACAAACACCCCCCCCCCCCCCGAAAAAACAACAAAACAACAACAATAAAAACCCCAAAACAAAAAACAACAAAAACAGAACAAAACAAAACAACAACACCTAAAACCAACAAGCAAGCAAACAAAACAAAGATACATACAAAAAAAGTACCGACATAGCGATTATATGCAAGGCGAAAACTCATCCGAAGAATTTCCAATGTAGTCTTAGGAACGATTGTTTAGAAGACCCCAGGAGCCAATCAGAGGTTGTGTCTTTTGTATTTTACACTTGTATGTTCTATTATACTGTACAAAACTCGCTACCTCTCCGGCATAATCAAGTGTTTCAATCGTTTCAGCCTGTTCCTTCCGCTATATGTTACAGCCGAGAATCTCTTGAAGATCATTGGCGATCTGTTCGTTGCTGGGACAGAGACAACGGCCACCGCCATCCGCTGGGCTCTCGTCTTCTTCCTACACAACCCTGACGTCCAGGACAAGTGCTACGACGAAATCCAGCGAGTGGTCGGCACTGAACGCGCCCCGAGCATGCGCGACAAGTCGGAACTGACGTACCTGGAAGCCACCATCATGGAGGTCTTGCGAAGAGGCAACATCGCGCCGCTTGCTATCCAGCACGGGTTGTCACGTGACGTCACGTTTCATGGCTACACCATCCCTAAAGAGGCGATTGTTCTACCGTTTCTGGAGACTGCCCTATTGGACCCAGAAACGTGGGATGAACCCAGTGCCTTTCGCCCCGAAAGATTTATCGGCCCTGACGGCAAGCTGAAGAAACCCGACGAGCTCATTCCCTTCGGTGTTGGTATGTAACATGTGTTTTGACAATGATGTACATTCTATGTATTTGTTCTTTTACTTTCTTATCCCATTGCTGTGAAATTCGGCTTGTTGTTGAGTGTGTGCATCAGTAAGCATTTGTTAAACTCCAGATGCTGTCTTAGATGAAGAAATTTGAGGATTTCAAACCTTTGGTCGGTACTAGAATTACCCGAGTGTAAGAGATTGACAGTGCGCCGGTGAACGGAGTTCACCGTTTTGAACTGATTTTCGCTGCACTCGTCCCACAGAGTGGACGCAAAATCCAGATGACTTTGCACGTGGGCATGAAAGAATAGCTTGCATGTGTCAGGACTAACTAAGCGACTTAGTTTAGATAGCAATAATACATTTTTTGACAACAGTGTACAGAGACCATCAACTTGCGTTTCCCCACTTTAGCTGGTCGTCAATTATGACACCTAGTAGACGGTGGTTGGAGACCTGCTCGATGGACTCCGATCCAACTGACAACCGTAGAGGATATAGTTTGCGCTGTTGTTTTTGGCACGTTGTTATTAGCATGCTTTTCGTTTTGGTGGTAGTAATTACCATGTGGTTGACTGTACACAAATGGGAGACTTCAGTGAGGCTATGCTGCAATACTTCGTTTACCTTTGACTCGTGCACATCCGAGAGATAGAGAGAGAGAGAGAGAGAGAGAGTTATGTAGCGGGGTGGTTCTGATACCTTGGTCTGGATGGAGAGTTGGCACAGCGACTAAAACTTATGAGTACATGAATTCTAGAATTTGTAGATCTCTTCAGTACTTCGCTCCGAAATGGTTCAGTTGCATTCGTGTTAAAATCATCGTTTGTATTTCCAGGTCGGCGCGTGTGTCTGGGAGAGTCTCTTGCCCGGATGGAACTGTTCCTCTACCTGGCCACCATGATACAGCACTTCCGCTTCCTGCCACCGGAAGACGGCCAGCTGCCATCTTTGGAGGGAGTGCTGGGGGTGACGTACTCAGCCAAGCCGTTCACTGTCCGCGCCGTTTCCAGAAACTGAAACGTGGAGATACTTTGAACTATGTCTATGAATGCATGCCAAGTTTGACGTGTAGGCGGGTTCCCATGGAGGGTTCGTCCAAAAAGTGCGAAGGAGTGGAACGAAATTCCGACAAACTGGCGAAACTTTCTCAGTTCTGTTATAGCATTATTACTAAAAGTGGCGTATATTATTATATATACTCACTTGTATATGTTCTATCATAGTGTATTAAGTAGTATTTCCTTATACGTTTGCGAAATAGCTTTTTAATCATAGTTTTTACACGGTTATCTCTAGTGTACTGCGTTGAGAAATGAAGAGTCTATGTCAAAGCCTATTATACAAATTTTACATTGTGGCTGTTCCTTGAAACCTGTTTAGAGACAAAAACACTTTTGATAATCGGTATTTTCGCACTAGACAGATCTGAGATAAGTTTATATACTGTATACTGTAGCAATATTGAGCTTTCTGTTAAGGGTAGTATGCCTTCCGAAGATCTAGCGTCCTATATTTGTTTTTACATAAAACCTGCAATTTTTTTTCGAAACCAGATGCACTGTTGAACTTCACGCTTATGTTTGTCTCACCAGTCTACCAGCTACAATCACTGGCGACTGTAGATACAAACTAAATCACTGGTTTCCGTTCTGATTAATAAAACGTTTTATAAGTGTAACAATCTTTGTCGGGTTTGTTCTAAAAACTGTGGCTGGTTGTATAATTCTTAGCAGTAGCAC
Organism: Batillaria attramentaria; assembly: GCA_018292915.2. Taxonomy (NCBI): domain Eukaryota; kingdom Metazoa; phylum Mollusca; class Gastropoda; family Batillariidae; genus Batillaria; species Batillaria attramentaria. The sequence goes on along the minus strand of JACVVK020000039.1, from coordinate 222,390 downwards.
AGATGCCGTACGTTTATTTGCACGCGTCTTACGCAGGCGTAGGGTGCGGGTCGGTGTTTGGGGGTTTAACGTCCTTTACCACCACATACTACGGAGGCGTAAATAATGTCAGAAGAAAAACTATTGCAAGAATGAACATGATCTTAACAACAACAATAACAACAACAACAAACAAACAAAAATACCTATCGGCGTAATTAAAAGAGGCCGAAATGTAGGCATCCGCTCATAAAGTAATTGAAATCCCAACATCATAACATCATCCTGAATAACAGCTTCAACATTATAGGAGCTTTTCACTCAAACTCACGTATTTCTCAATCGTATTAAGATAGATTTGAATGTTGTGTCTTTGGCGTTTGTACCTATTTTTTATTGTATACACGCACTAGTCAGCTGAACCGCCAAATAAGCAAAATTGAAATCTCTCATTGCGATTGAAAGATGTGTGTGTCTGTTACAGCGGACGCGTGTTTGAGCGTGTGTGTGTGTGTGCCGGTGTGTGTGCCGGTGTGTGTGTGTGCCGGTGTGTGTCTGTGTGTGTGTGCCGGTGTGTGTCTGTGTGTGTGTGCCGGTGTGTGTGTGCCGGTGTGTGTGTGTGTGTGTGTGTGTGTGTGTGTGTGCCGGTGTGTGTGTGTGTGTGTGCCGGTGTGTGTGTGCCGGTGTGTGTGTGTGTGTGTGTGTGTGTGTGTGTGTGTGTGTGTGTGTGTAAACCTACTCCCCTGATTAAGATAAACCTACTCACCAGATTGCCTTTTGTGTAAGGGCTAGGGACAGATCCATTATACGAGTAGGATGACAACTGGGTTTTTTTGTATGTGTGGAAATATTATCTACGACAGTGTTGATTTCCAACCCGACACTATGATATGCTTTTTTTTTAAAAACCTGTTTGCACAGCTGCATCGGAAATTAAAAATAGTTATCGTCGCTGTGTGGTTGTGTACGTTATTCTTCAACTGTGTGCAATGCTCTCGTTTGTCAAATTCAATAGTGAAGATGATAATAATAATACATAGCATTTATAGAGCGCTGCTCTCCAAGTACCAAGGACTCGCTGCGCTTAAAGCACGCACGCACGCACGCACGCACGCACGCGCACACACACACACACACACACACACACAGAGTCTAAAAGGCGCCATTTCTCTCCCGTTGTCCTTTTCCGAGTACATGACAATATGGATGTCTAAGAAGATGCTATGAAATCTGTTAACAACACGCTAAAGATGTAAAACTAAACCGACGTTAATCACGCTAGGCTCACGTTTCCAGGGAACTATTTTGCGGATGTGATCAATTGTTGACGTAGTGCTTCGGTTCCAGTTCGGTTGTTTCGTGCGTTTCGTGCTGCGGAGAGGTTTTGGCTGCTTGCGAGTCGACCTCGCAGTGCACGGATATTTGCGGATCGACCTACTTGCGCGTAGCGTTTATCAGCTGTGGCAGAGATGAAGTGAGAGGAGAAATCGGTGCGTGCAGCGTGCAGGCGACTGTGCCGTCACAACACACACCGGCACAGCAGGGACTTTGCCTTCGGACACAGCATACCTTTCGGGCACTGAGTTATATCTCTGGCTGGTTAATCCTCTCTCTCACTGGCCACACAGCACTGACCGCCGGGGTGTTTTCAGTGGAAACTTACGGTCATCTCGACATCTTTTACCTTGTCAGTTCAACCTGTGGCGGACAAGTCCGGTAGCCAGCCAGTCTTCACCAGCCTCCTTAGTTTGCGACTGCTGTTCAACTGAGGTGAATGGTTTGCAGTTTTTTCTTTAACGTTTTCTCTGAAAAGTATGCCTATTCCTTATCATATGGTAGTTTACAATTTGTTGATGAGACGAAAGCGGGACAAAGGGTATATGGAGTTATATATGGTAGTAGCAGCTTTCTTTTGGTATGAAGATGTATTTTGTAGGGCGAAGGACACAAATACACAGGGCCTCAAAATGTCTATATATTCCCTATAAGCCTCAGGCATCATAGTCACCCTTAAAAATGCTTCATTCTAGAAGCAATTACTACCATGAACAGACCATTCAAAGGGACGCACCCGACAGGGGTTTAACAAAATTTGAATGTCTCCTTTCCGTTCAGGCCTCACTGGAGTAATGCAACGTCTACTTTTTATTTAGGCCAGCGAGGCAGTTCACACGAATCCGCTTGCGTAACTTGTGTCCGACCTCTGTGCAAAAAGTCCCAGCTTCACTGGCAGTTTGCCTCTTTTTGTGACCGCCTGCCATGCACCTTGACCTACATAACACAAAAATCACGAAAATCACGCTTTTTCATGACAACAAATATCACTGCAAACTAGCACACTTTCCAAACATGGTCGTACGTGGTGGAAAAGGCCGTTAAACCCCAAACACCCACCCACCCCCACCCTCCAAACATGGTACCTCAAACAAACATCAAACATGACCCCACGATCAATCTGTGTCCTTACGCCTATAGCACGGTTTACGCCTGAGGGATATGTGTGTGTGTGTGTGTGTGTGTGTGTGTGTGTGTGTGCGTGCGTGTGCGTGCGTGCGTGCGTGCGTGCGTGCGTGCGTGCGTGTGTGTGTGTGTGTGTGTGTGTGTGTGTGTGTGTGTGTGTGTGTGTGTGTGTGTGTAACTGCCGTTTAACAGAGGAAATGAAATTAAACAGACGTACAATAAAATAGTGAAATGAGTTGAGAGGATATCATGATGCGCGATCTGCCACCGCCACATACACATTGATATGCATGCACACACATCCGCGTCAGTACCACACACGTGTCCTATGGATCACTTATCTTAGCTATCACCTTGAACACAGAGTAACTGAGAAATGTCATTATGTTAATAATAATAATAATAATGATGATAATAATAATAACACTGAGTATTTTATAAACGCTTTACCACATTTCTTTCACTGGCTCAAAGCGCCGCGAGCTGAACCCAACACGCACGCTCACGTGAACCACACGCATTCTCTCACACACTGGAAATGAACACAATACAATTACGTAGTGCGAAGGGTCAGCCCAGCTATTTAAGTTTCGGAATTTAAAATTGCACTTATTTTCAAATTTTGTGGGCTGAACAATGAACAGCAGAAAGCAGATAGGGAGGTAGCCGAAGTGTCCGGAGAGAACCCCCGGCGATCGGCCCGAATGAACGGTGCCACCTACGAGTAGGTAAAATTTTCTCCCCCGAGTAGGACTCGAACCTGACCTCTTGTATTGGTGACGAAGTCTGTTAACCACTAGACTACCGACCGCTTATCTTAGCTACCACCGCATACTATCATCATAAACACAGAGTAAGTGAGAAATGTCATTACGTTTACACCGAATATCACAACTAGGACGGACACCGCAGGAAATCGTCTCTTCAGTAAAATGAAGAGCATGTAATTCCAAAATATGAATCATAGCACTTCATAGCAAACGCCTCTTGCTCAAGACACAGCTTTAAAAACAGCTGTCCTACATTAATGACCTAACTAGTATAATGCATGATCTCAGTGAAATACTTGTAAAAACAAACAAACAAACAAACAAACAAACAAACAAACAAACAACAAACAAACATTAAGGCATATCGGTACTAGAGTAACCCAGCGGGTCCAGTCTCCACCAGTATCTCAGACGTGCGAAATTTGCGTTCCACATTAAAATGGCTTTCATTGGGGTTTCAGGGACGCTGAAAACTCTGCAACTGTGATGGAGTTGACTGTGCTTGCACGGTCGACTCTGTACATTTTTTTCACACTTCGGAAAGCTTTTTGTTGGGAGCTTAGATCTTTAATCCGTGCATCAGAATCAGAATCAGTCGGGACACAACATAGCATGTAAAACCGTTGTGGTGACTCGGGTTGGTGTATATGTTGTTCTACGTACGTAAAAGTGTACGGAGCAGACGACGTTACTTGGCTGCGGACTGAAGACCAGCTAGAAGGCGCTCATTTGGTGGCTATTTTCTTCAGATTTGTCGAGTCCCAGTCTGCGCAGGGACGGAACGTAAGCGCAATTGATGAATCGTTTTCCTCACGTTGTTTTCTCCTGTCATGCATATTGTGACTTAAAATAGTAGACGAGCCCTTCCGGACTTTTAGACGCCATACAGGGCGAAGGACACAAATGCACAGGGCCTCAAAATGCCTCATATATTCCCTATTAGCCTCAGGCATCATAGTCACCCCCTAAAAATGCTTCAATCTAGAAACAATTACTACCATGAACAGACCATTTAAAGGCACGCGCCTGACAAGGGTTTAAAAAAATTGCATGTCTCCTTTCCGCTCAGGCGTCACAGGAGTAATCAACGTCCACTTTCTGTTTAGGCCAGAGAAGCACTTCGCACAAATCCGCTTGCCTCACTTGCGTCCGATCCCTGTGCAAACGTCCCAGCTTCACTGACAGTTTGCCTCTTTTTGTGACCGCCTGGCACGCACCTTGACCTACATAACACAAAAATCACGAAAATCACGCCGATTTCCTCAAACTACACCCAATTACCGCCACTTTTCGACTGAGTCAGTGTTGCCTGCCACATGCAGGTGCACGGCGATCTCTTAAAGTGTAGTACATGCATAAAATATGCCGAGTAGACTTATACTTTGTAAGACAGTCTGGACACTTGTTAGGCAGCACCGCAGTCACGACTTGTAAACGGATCTGCCAGTATTATGCGCGCGGCTGCGTAGCGCGATTCAAGGGCGATTATCCACCGTGGTGCACGCATCTTCAGTCTTGGATGAGTTCACTGGCACACTTACAGCCAGCGACAGGTCGGTTTACATGTCTCTACTGCTGGGCTCACGTCTTGTGGAGTTAAAACCGCTACCCGCATTGGTTGGCCATTTTCTTCACCGGGACTTCTTTGTATAGTGGACCATCGACCGACTTGTCTAGAGAC
>JACVVK020000039.1:195000-215000 GCA_018292915.2 Batillaria attramentaria | reverse complement strand
TAGTCCAGCCAGAACAGGAATCTCGCAGAAACGGACATAATCGAGCCGATTCACTCGTGAAAACTTCGGCTCGGCCAGCCGACATGACAGATTATCGGCTTTTTCAAAAAAAAAAGAAAAAAAAAGTCGTATTTCTCTAATAGTAGAAACCACTTAGGCACGAAAACGGTCGTGATCCTTTTATCTGGCAAACGGGGCGGTCGGTCACGGTGGTCTGGTGGTTAAGAGGCTTGTCACCCAGTGCGAGAGGTCAGGGGTTCGAGAGCCCCACTCGGGGCAAAGAATTTTTCCTTCTCGTATGTGACACCGTTCATTCGGGCCGATCGTCGGGGGTTTTCTCCGGGTACTCTGGCTCCCCCCCCCCCCCCCCCTCTGCTTTGGAAATGTCCAGCCCACCAAATTTGAAAAATGAATGCAATTCAAAATTCCGAAATTTAAATAGCTGAGCTGACCCTCCGCACCACGTGATTGTAATGTGTTTGTATACAGTGTTTGAGAGTATGCGTGTGATTCACGTGAGTGTGCGTATTGGGTTCAGTTCGCGGCGCTTTGAGCCGATTCATGTAATTGGGTAAAGCGCCTATACAATACTCATTATTATTATTATGAGTTACAATTATCATTATTATTATTATTACATTAAACCATCCTAGAGCTTCTGAACCGGCAGGTTTACATCTCATTGGCGTTCGAATGTAGAGGCTTATATAAGTGTATGTAGGCTCTATAACTAACCGTTACTTTGTCCACAGCTTCCATGGTCGTGAATTTTATGCCGTGGTTGGAGTACCTGCCCGGGGACCTGTTCAAACTGAAGCGGACCCTGGCTAACGTTGACTTCATAGAGAACAACCTGATTCACCCGGTGCTTAAAGAGCACATCGACAACCACACCGAGGGGAACGCCAGCGACTTCGTCCATGCCTACATCCGTGAGATCCGTAAACGGGAGGAGAGTGGTCAGCCCACCACGGTCAACAGTGAGTTAACTGTTTGTGCTTTGCTTGACGACGATGATGATGATGATAATGATGATGATTGACAGGCGATTTGGTCTAGTGGTTAAGGCATCCGACTTCGGATACTGAGCTGCCTGATTCGAGTCCCCAGTTGGGCAGGAATATGGTGGGATTTTTCCTTATCATGTCGAGTCAAATCCATGTGCAGACTCGTTTACGGTGCCTGTCTCGCCTTCGTGCACACACGCACGCATATACATCAAGTGTGCACGCTAACAAATCCCACGTTCATCTTTCGAAGAAGAGTAGGCTGTGGCCGGTGGCGTGGTAAACACAAATACTGTCGCATGCACCGGAGTGAATAGCAGGGTGGAGGTTTGCACATAAAGTAGCGCTTAGCGGCAGCAGGCTTTCACTGCTTCGTCCTCCAGCCCTGCGGCGCCGTGAGCATTTCAGCAGAGATGGATATGTGCGCCGAGGAGAAGTCTACCATACCATACCATGATGATGATGATGATGATGATGATGAGACTGCGCACGGCTCCATCGTAACTGAGTACTTACGGCGCTTATGGAAAGGTTTTATGAGAGAGCAAAAAAAAAAAAAAAAAAAGCAAAAATATACAGAGCGATAAAGTCCAGCCTAGGCACAACGACACGTGCACACACACATACACGCACGTGATACAGCCAGTTAAAGGGCTGAAAACAGATGGGTTTTAAAGTGGGGCAGCACAAAGCTGCTACGAAAATGCTGCAGGTCTGTGCATACACGGAGGACAACTCATGCAGGCTACAATCTCTAAACAGGCTGGAAATGTACTGTGCTGGTGAATGCGACAGTTTTCACCGCATTTGTGCACACTGTGAAATAACACGAGGACCTCAAAGTTGTTCGCAACTGTCCACTTTCCTTGCCACCGAGTATTTTTGATTTTTGCTTCTGAGGTATCACTTAGCTCGGTTCGGTCTCGGTTAGCCCGATTTGGGCGTCGTCGCAGGAGCGTAGAGTTTAGCGACGGACCAGGAACGGGGATGGGCACGATACCCGTAATGCAAAGTGACCCCGCTTGCTTCAGTTGCAACAAAGGAGGCAGGGGCCAGCTACTGTAGCAAATTGCAGTACGCAGAAGTCAAAATAATGGGGTCGACATCAGCAAGACATTGTACTGTATTATTAGTCCAGCTTTCCAGCATAACTGTGGGACCCGACCGTTTTAAACCTGTTTCCTCCACTGCGAGTTGCAGCCGAGAATCTCTTCAAGGTCATTGGAGATCTGTTCGTCGGTGGGTCAGAGACAACGGCCACCGCCATCCGCTGGGCTCTCGTCTTCTTCCTACACAACCCTGACGTCCAGGACAGGTGCTACGACGAGATCCAGCGAGTGGTCGGCACTGAACGCGCCCCGAGCATGCGCGACAAGCCGGAACTGACGTACGTGGAAGCCACCGTCATGGAGGTGTTGAGGAAGGCAAACATCGCGCCGCTTGGCGTGCAGCACGGATTGTCACGTGACGTCACGTTTCACGGCTATAACATCCCCAAAGACGCCATTGTCCTGCCGATTCTGGAGACTGCCCTGTTTGACCCAGAAGCGTGGGATGAACCCAGTGCCTTTCGTCCGGAAAGATTTATCGGCCCTGAGGGCAAGCTGAAGAAACCTGACGAGTTAATTCCCTTCGGTGTTGGTGAGTAACCTTTTTTGTATAACTGTGAGTATTGGTATGTTATTTATTTATTTGTACCTTATTTATCTATTTATACCTTATTTATCTATTTATACCTTACCCTATTTATACCTTATTTATCTATTTATACCTTACCCTATTTATACCTTATTTATCTATTTATACCTTACCCTATTTATACCTTATTTATCTATTTATACCTTACCCTATTTATACCTTATTTATCTATTTATACCTTACCCTATTTATACCTTATTTATCTATTTATACCTTACCCTATTTATACCTTATTTATCTATTTATACCTTACCCTATTTATACCTTATTTATCTATTTATACCTTACCCTATTTATACCTTATTTATCTTTTATACCTTACCCTATTTATACCTTATTTATCTATTTATACCTTACCCTATTTATACCTTATTTATCTATTTATACCTTACCCTATTTATACCTTATTTATCTATTTATACCTTACCCTATTTATACCTTATTTATCTATTTATACCTTACCCTATTTATACCTTATTTATCTATTTATACCTTACCCTATTTATACCTTATTTATCTATTTATACCTATTTTATTAGTAGTATTCTTTATATCCGATTGCTGGTAAATTCGGATTACTCCCTCTCCACAAAAATCCATCAAATTCGTCTGTGGATGTGCGTGCGTGCGTGTGTGTGTGTGTGTGTGTGTGTGTGTGTGTGTGTGTGTGTGTGTGTGTGTGTGTGTGTGTGTGTGTGTGTAAGAGAGAGAGAGAGAGAGAGAGAGGTGTGTGTGTCATGGGGGGGGGGGGGGGGGGTATACTGGGAGGTTCTGATATCTGGGTTTGGATCAATGCTTCCGCAAACCCATTGAAACTTAAGTGGTGTATATGTATTCAGAATTGATGGAGTCTGTACTCGGCAGCGGTACGCCTCAGTTGAATTCGCATTAAAATCATCGTTTGTATTTCCAGGTCGGCGCGTGTGTCTGGGAGAGTCTCTTGCCCGGGTGGAGCTGTTCCTCTACCTGGCCACCATGATACAGCACTTCCGCTTCCTGCCACCGGAAGACGGTCAGCTGCCATCTTTGGAGGGAGTGCTGGGGTTGACCTACTCAGCCAAGCCGTTCACTGTCCGCGCCGTTTCCAGAAGCCAAAACGTGGAAACAATCTGAACTATGTCTATGAATGCATGCAAAGTTTTGTCTGTATAGCTCGGTGAATATTACCAAAAAGCAGTATTTCCAAGTATGACCACTGTTATCAGGCAAATTAAAGAGAGATTCACGTTAGAAAAATACATATCTATAATTAACGGAAAACTTGGAACATTCTGCCAACAATGGAATCCTTATCAACAACTCATAACTTAAACATGCCATTTGATGAACATATGTACTAGATTGTCAATGTTCCTCTCTCTCTCTCTCTCTCTCTCTCTCTCTCTCTCTCTCTCCATAACTAGTAGGAGTTGGTTATGATACATGATGTATTCACCATATCACTTCGTTTATCTGTGTATGTGTACATGTGCGTAACCACAATCTTCAAATATGTCAAGTTCTTATAATATCGGATACTCTTCTGTCTGATACCTACTATATATATATATATACTATATATATATCTATATACAAACACCAAAAACAGAGTTTAAAAAAAAGGAAGCAGTATTTCCTTGTACGCTTGCAACATAGCTTTGTCATTTACATGGTAGTCTCTTGTATGCTTGACTGAGAAACAAAGACGAAGTCTTTTGTCCAAGCCTAGTAATAGTATATACAGCTTTTTACGATTAACTCATGAAAGCCCAGGCAAATAGCTCGTTTTTTAAATGAAAGGCTTCATATCACTAGGAGCCACTTCAAGCCAGTATTGCGCAATCTGCAGCGGTGTTGGGCCCAGCGGGAAGGCCTACTCCTGGCGTAATAGTGGCTTGACTGGTGTGCGGTGATTAATTTTATTCTTTTTAACAAGTCTTAACGTACAGCGATCAGTGAGTGGTCGGGCTCCGTCTCTTAAAGGGGGAGCCGGGATAGCAGCAGCGTTGGGCTCTCAAGGCTCGGGTCGCGAGTTCGAATCTCGGCTGGGGCCAAATATTTGTACTGGCTTTTTCTTCGTTGCCCCGTCTTTGATATCACCGTTACGTGGTGGAAAAAAGGACGTCAAACTGCCAAACACCCACCCCCACCCACCCAACGTCTCTTTAGAGTTGATACTGTTGCGATATTGAGCTTTACATTTTTGGGAGGAACGCCTTCCCCAGACTCAGCGTCCTACATTGGTTTTGACAGTATACCTGCCATTGTTAAATCGAAACCAATACATTGTTGATCTTTAGACTTATGTTTGTCTCGCTAGCTAGTCTACCAGGTAAAATGGCGGCTGTTCTTAAAAGTTAAACTACTGTATTTCATTGGTTGTCAGTACAAAAGTTGCCGGTGTTAGAACTGATCTTTCTCGTCTTTGTTTTTAAAAAAAAATCTGGTTGGTGGTCGAATTAATTGAGTATTATAGACGTCGGATATGTATTTTGGCATGTCTTGCGTAAACGTAATTAATGTCAGAAGAAAAGATATTTGCGACACTCAAAAAATATGTCTGTTTTTATCACGTTTTACTTTATTCAGTTGAAAAAGAAGGCTAACACCACAAGTACACCACTTGTTTCTCTCTCTCTCTCTCTCTCTCTCTCTTGTAATATTGTCATTTTCTCAGGAACTACAAGCACCAGAGGCGCCTTAATTTTTTTCTTCACTGCTTTTCCTCACTAATGTTTTCTTCACTAGTCTTCCTCATTAATATTTTCTTCACTGTTTTTTTTGCACTATATTTCTTCATTACTTTTTTTTTCTTGACTCTGGACTTTTTGATGTTTGTTACTTCTGTCTTCACTAAGTTTTCCTTCATCTGTTGCTGTTGTCGTTGTTAGTCTTGGCATAAGCAGACACAGGGTTGGACTGAGCAACAAAACAGCGTCAGTCACTTCAAACCGAAACGTTTACGCTTTCTTCGTCTCGACCCTGGTGGTTATTAAGCGCGTTGATCAGCTATCAAGCCGTCAGTCGAAGCGGGTTCACTTTTATATTTCAGTTATTACCAGAAAGGACTGACTCACGGAACGGTGTTGGTTGCGTACACGCGTCCTGTTAGATGAGTGCACGCGCACTGATAGCCAGCGTCAATTTCTGCCGACTGACTTACAGAGACCCGTCTAACCCTACCCGTCACAGTGACTAATGCAAGGACTGAACGGTTCTTATTGCGGGCTCCGCGGCCGGTGGGTAAACACCCGTGGTTGTACAGCTGTGCAGCCATTTAGACTGATGTCTTGAGAAGCGTATTGGGTGCGGCGTGGATGCGTTTGAGCACCAAATTCGGCCCCGACGAATCAATCGCAGTTTGCACACTCAAATCTCGCCGATTTCCTCAAACTACACCCAATTACCGCCACTTTTCGAGTCAGTGTTGCCTGCCACATGCAGGTGCACCGATCTCTTAAAGTGTAGTAGATGCATAAAATATGCCGCGTAGACTTATACTTTGTAAGACAGTCTGGACACTTGTTAGGCAGCACCGCAGTCACGACTTGTAAACGGATCTGCCAGTATTATGCGCGCGGCTGCGTAGCGCGAACCAAGGGCGATTATCCACCGTGGTGCACGCATCTTCAGTCTTGGATGAGTTCACTGGCACACTTACAGCCAGCGACAGGCCGGTTTACATGTCTCTACTGCTGGGCTCACGTCGTGTGGAGTTAAAACCGCTACCCGCATTGGTTTGCCATTTTCTTTACCGAGACTTCTTTGTATAGTGGACCATCGACCGACTTGTCTAGAGACTGAAACTACAGCAACCCCACTACAAGTAAGGATTGAGGACTGAGTGTCGACGTTGTAGCCGGGTGAGTGTGCTCACAGTCAGCGCGATTCCGAAGTGTCAAGGTCGTCAGACAGGTCATGTTTCGCGCTTGTATAGTCTGTGTGTGTGTGTTGTATAGTCTGACGGTTGTGTCAGTGTCTGTGTGTCAGTGCCTGTGTGTCAGTGTCAGTGTGTGTGTGTGTGTGTGTGTGTGTGTGTGTGTGTGTGTGTGTGAGTGTTGTCAGTATGTGGGTGTGTGTGTATGTATGGTGTCAGTGTCTGTCTTTGTGTCTGTGTTGTGTTGTGTCAGTGTGTGTGTGTGTGTGTGTGTGTGTGTGTGTGTGTGTGTGTGTGTGTGTGTGTGTGCGCGAGAGAGAGAGAGATAGAGAGACAGAGATTTTATTGTTAGGACTTACGTCACAGTCCAGTACAATGGAAGTGAATTGTCTTCAGTTTGCAAATAACAGAAAGAACAAAAACACGGAATGATTATATAAGCCGGAGGTAACCACACACACACACACACACACACACACACACACACACACACACACACACACACACACACACACACACACAAATATCTCACAACATAACTCCGCGCAGTGCTCACAACTATGATTTTGATGGATCGTGAAAGGCGATTCAATCACTGTGTGACGCTTTGCCTTCAGGCTTTCGTTTGGGGCCCAAGTGATCTGAAAAGTGAAATATGCCTCTTGGTACACACACACACACACACACACGCACGCACGCACGCACGCACGCACGCACGCACGCACGCACACATACAAATTCAGTTTAATTTCTTTCAGTTATCCACCGGTCATCGTAACTTGAACCATGAGCCTGTTTGCTGTGCTTCTCGAGCCTACGTCACTGTTGGCTGTGGCCGTGCTGGTGTTGTCGTTGTTGTGGTGGAGGTCCACGCGACGACCCCCGGGTCTACCCCCGGGACCTGGCCCCGCCCTGCCGCTGCTGGGTCACCTTCACCTTCTGGACAAAGACCCTCGCCCCAAGTTCCGTGAATGGCGGCGTCAGTACGGTGACGTGTTCAGCCTGTACATGGGCGGGCAGCTGGTGGTCGTGTTGAACGGTTACCACGTCATCAAGGAGGCGCTGGTTAAACACGCTGACGTGTTCTCTGATAGACCCAGTTCATTTCTCAACGACAAAATCGCCAAAAACAGAGGTGCTTTTCACTAGGCGTGTGCTTGGAACCTTGCATGCAATAACTAATATTATTTAGCCCAGAGGCCCGTAGCCGCGTCTTCTAATGCTCCATACCAACCCATCTAATTTCTTTCTGCCGTACAAAGGCATAACCCAGTAAGTCACTGACGTCATTTGATGGGGAAAAGGGTGGATAGCCGGGATAGCTAAATGGTAGAGCGTTGGACTCTCAATACTCGGGGGCGTGAGTTCGTTTCCTGGCTGGGGCCAAATATTTGTGCTGACTTTTTCTCGTTGCCCCGTCTTTGATATTACCCGTACGTGGTGGAAATGGAACGTGAAACTTATATTATACATGTATTTGTATCTTGTGATGGGCTAAAATGCTCATTCTGAAGAGATTAATAAGCAGCGATACCTCCACAGCCAAGACTGGCCTGAGACAATGATTAGAATTGTCCATTTCATTTCATTTCATTTGACTGTGATGTATGTAGGTGTCGTGGGCACATCAGGGACACGCTGGAAGGAACAGCGGAAGGTTTCCCTGGAAATCCTGCGAGAAATGGGGCTAGGCAAAAACGTGCTGGCCGAGAGGGTTCAAGAGGAGGTCACCCACTACATCAAGGCCCTAAACTCCTATCAGGGGCGACCCGCGGATGTAGGAGAGATGACTCATGCAAGCATTTCCAACAACATTTGTTCCATCGTCTTCGGGAGACGGTTTGAATACGACGACCCTACTTTCACCGGTTGCCTGAAAGCAATTGACGAAAACGTCAAAGCTATTGGAGGTAAAGTTTGTATTATTACCAGCTGTTGTTGTTGCTGTTGGTGTTGTCACCATTATGTTGACTGGTCCCTAACTTTTTGTGAAGACTGTATTATTATATTAAAAACACCAGTATTTAAACAGGGGAGTTCCAGATCGACGTTTATGCTATTTTGTAGTGTTAATGTCAGTTTCCTCCAAATGCTGACGCCACATGCACGTGTAACATTGACCTGTGGAGACTGTTGTAGCGAAACTCTGCCGCGGCTGGCTCAGCAGTGAATAACCATGTCTAGCTTGATATCAGGTGATTGATAACGTCCAATATGTGCAGTATTCATTTCTAGTGCATACGGGGAGCCGGGGTGGTCGATTGGTAGAGCGTTGGACTTCTAATGCTCGGGTCGCGAGTTCGATCCCGGTTGGGGCCAAATATTTGTGCTGGCTTTTTCATCGTTGCCCCGTCTTTGATATCACCCTATGTGGTGGAAAAGGACGTTAAACCCCCAAACACCCACCCACCCTCTAGTGCATACACTTACTTAGTTTTTGCTTGAAGCCTCCTTACGAAAGAGAAATCGCGACGCCACGAGGCCAGTTGGCGATTGGCTGAATTCTGGGGGCTCAACCCTTTTTGATTGACAGGAGTGGGGTCGTCCATTTGGTCCCTTCGGAACACGAGAAAATTCTTGAATCTTTGAATCTTGACTTGTCTACAGCTAATGCCGTCATCAACTTTTTCCCCTGGTTGGAGTACCTGCCTGGCGACCTGTTCAAGCTCAAACGAACGCTGGCGAATGTGGCGATTTTGGAGAACACTCTGAGCCGCCCCCAGGTCAAGGCCCATGTTGACACTTACACCGACGGAGACGCTAAAGACTTTATCCACGCCTACATCCGTGAGATCCGTAAACACAAAGACAACGGACAAACCACCTCCATCAACGGTTAGTGTTACAAGTGTTAAGATGAATTTGACAGATTAAAAAAAAAAACTGCTTGTTTTAACTTATTGCCGACCTTGACCGCGGCGCGCCGTGGCATTCCCTTACGTGGTGGAAAAGGACGTTAAACTCCCCAAACACCCCACCCACCCACCCGCCGTTGAATTCCCCCGTGACCCAAGCGGTGTGTGCGTGCACAACCCTTGCCAACCGGGCGATATCAGCAATTTTGGAAATGTTCAGCCCATCAAATTTGAAAAATAAATGCAATTCTAAATTCCGAAATTTAAATAGCTGAGCTGTCCCTTCGCACCACGTGATTGTAATGTGTTTATGTCCAGTGTGTGAGAGAATGCGTGTGATTCACGTGAGTGTGCGTGTTGGGTTGAGTTCGCGGCGCTTTGAGCCGATTTCTGAAATTGGGTAAAGCGCCTATACAATACTCATTATGATTATGATGATTATGAATTTTTCGATTTTGGGGAAAAAGGTCTTCCTCAGATGTTTCCCTTAGCCGCGAATAAGTCTTTGTGGCTTACGCGGGTTTAAGCCCTAAAAACTCACTCACTCACTCAGATGTTTCCTAATCGTGTTTGCTGTGGTTTGAAAGATAATTATAAACACTTTTATGGAAAAAAAAATTGGTTGGAAAAATTAGGCTTAGCGGCCACAATGAGAGCGGAGATAACATGGGTTGTGGGTGCTTGGGTCCTCAAGCGTCAACGCCCGGGGTCTGGGTGTGTGGCTGGCCACGGTATGCGAGAACTCTGCACAAACGCTGGGTGCATGGTCGTGAAACAGTTGAGACGGATTTGACAGATTAAAAAAAATACTTGTCTTAAAGGAACAGCTTTTTGCTCATGTTATCAATGTTGTACGTTTGAGACAAATCATACCCACCTTCCCACCCTCCCACACACAAAAACTCTCTGTTGTTGTTGTTGTTGTTGTTGTTGTTGTTGTTGTTGTTGTTGTTGTTGTTGTTGTTGTTGTTGTTGTTGTTGTTGTTGGAGGAGGAGGAGGAGACATCGTATGACGTCCTTTAAGCCCGGTATGCCTATAGTCTAGTGTTTCATCTGAATATCTAAACTGTGGCTGACTTAATTCTTTTGTTCCCATTTTGCTGTGTTGCAGAGGAGAACCTGGTCAAGATCATTGGCGATCTGTTCGTTGCAGGGACAGAGACAACGGCCTCCGTCATCCGCTGGGCTCTCGTCTTCTTCCTACACAACCCTGACGTCCAGGACAAGTGCTACGACGAAATCCAGCGAGTGGTCGGCACTGAACGCGCCCCGAGCATGCGCGACAAGCCGGAACTGACGTACGTGGAAGCCACCGTCATGGAGGTTTTGAGGAAAGCAAACGTCGGTCCGTTTGCTATCCAGCACGGTTTGTCACGTGACGTCACGTTCCATGGCTACACCATCCCCAAAGACGCTGTCGTGCTGCCGTTTCAGGAAACTGCTCTGACTGATCCAGAGATGTGGGACGAGCCTACAGCCTTTCGTCCTGAGCGATTCATTGGTGCTGATGGGAAGCTGTTGAAACCCGACCCGTTCATCCCTTTCAGTATCGGTGCGTACATTAAAACGGACATGCATGGACATGAACGCTTGTATTAAACCGTGTGTGTGTGTGTGTGTGTGTGTGTGTGTGTGTGTGTGTGTGTGTGTGTGTGTGTGTGTGTGTGTGTGTGTGAGAGAGAGAGAGGATACCGAACACAACTTAACATACGTATTTTTGATTACAAATTTCTTGATCATCAGGTCGGCGAGTGTGTCTGGGAGAATCCCTTGCCCGGATGGAACTGTTCCTCTACCTGGCCACCATGATACAGCACTTCCGCTTCCTGCCACCGGAAGACGGCCAGCTGCCATCTTTGGAGGGGAACTTGGGCCTAGTGCACTCCCCCAAACCCTTTCAATTGCGTGCAGTTCTTAGAGAGTGAATAGAGGGGTGAACGCGTTAGAGCTGTGGGGCATTGCGCTCAATGTCCTGCCCGTATTCGGACGGTTTGAAATACGGCAAAATGAATAGGACGAACCTATGGAAAAGAAAGAGTCCAGTCGTGGGTATTTTAAAATGAGGCTCTGAGTCTGCTTTTCAGAGACGGGCGCCTTATAAATATGATGTATTATTATTATTATTATTATTATTAAAACATGAAGGGAGAGGTGATGCTATGTTGGTGATACATACGGTGTCGGCAGATATGTAGAGCGTACATGATTAGTTCGAGTGGTTTACGGCAAAAGACTAACCCCGAGATAGTTCGATTGTTTGTGTAGCTACCGAGCCTCCGGGAGGTGAAATTGCTTGATGTTCAGAAGAATATTATTCAAAGCATGTGCTCAAGTACTGACATTCAAAAGTGGTGCACTCGCAAATACTTCTGTGCGATTTTTTTTTTTTTTTTTTTTACGTGATGCAAGGAAAATAACTTTTTACCCCCAAAAGTGAGCAAAATAACTGTGCACCGGCCGTGACGTATGAGTTCCAGATGTTTGAAATGACGCACTTTCTGACTGGTGACATAACTGGAGTGTGTTTTTGTGAACTCGTAAACCACTCAGTGGGTTATGGAAGGTCATAACTCATACTTTCGCTCTCTGTTTCATTACTATTTTCGGACGTAAAGCACTCATAGTTAACTCACTGAAAGTTTGCACTGGCGAGTGGTGTAAATAATTATACCAGTGTATGCATACTTTTTACGACTGCGTGCTGCAGGTGATGATAATTAATAGACGACTCCACTGGGCAAGCCCCGAGGCCAAAGCCCCGCCGCCCCTTTACTCTGCCGTGTATTTGCAAAAACCGGGGCGGTCGGTGGTGTAGTGGTTAAGAGACTTGTCACCATTGCGAGAGGCCATGGATTCGAGTCCCACTCGGGGCAAAGAATTTTTCCTTCTCGTATGTGGCACCGTTCATTCGGGCCGATCGTCGGGGGTTCTCTCCGGGTACTCCGGCTTCCTCCCCCTCTGCTTTGGAAATGTTCAGTCCACCAAATTTGAAGAAAATAAATGCAATTCTAAATTCCGAAATTTAAATAGCTGAGCTGACCCTTCGCACCACGTGATTGTAATGTGTTTATGTCCAGTGTGTGAGAGAATGAGTGTGATCCACTTGAGCGTGCATGTTGGGTTCAGTTCGCGGCGCTTTGAGCCGATTCATGAAACTGGGTAATTTATCATTATATTATTATTATTATTATTATTATTATTAAAAACACGCCCATGACGTCATTTTATAGGAAAAGAGGTGATTTTAAGATCAAAGAGGCTGACGTCATGGCCTTTTTCTTCAAATGACGTCCACGGACTTAGTGCTTTCTTTCCATGTTTCAGTCATATCAAACTACACGTGCTTCCCTCGTTGTAGTGTCTGGCAAGAGAGTTTGCCAGACCATGCCACGTGTTGTGCTCGTTATGCCGCGGGACGCGATTGGCTGAATTCTTGGGCCTCGATCCTTTTGATTGACCGGAGTGGAGTCGTCCATTGTGGAATCTCATGTTTATGGGTAGTAGGGCCCTATCTTGTATCACTGGGCCACGAGAGATATTATAAAACGGTCCCGTATCAGCACTAACACGTAATTTTATTTGTAGAATCACTTTTAGCATGACTTGTTGCTTTCTTTAAGTTTATATAATAGTAATGGTGATAATATCTGTGTATAATATCTGACCGCTTACGACCCGCCAAGAACTCTCCGGTCCAGTTCAGAAAAAAAAACTTCTCACCATCCCCCGTGTGAAACTTACATCTGGCAGGAGGTCCTCTCAGTACCAGGTCCCGAGAGTTTGGAATTCACTGCCTCTACCTGTCCGTCAGTCTCCATCTTTCACAGTTATTAAAAGCAAACTAAAAACCCACTTCTTCCAGTCAGCCTTCTCTCCCTCTTGGTTCATTAGCTGCGAAATGGTCTTTGTTGCTTGCGCAACTCTATCCATCTAAATATTCCCATACCCCCCACTCCCCCCCCCCCCACCCCCAGCTCATTTTATCGAGATCCCAGCTGTATGTTATGAAAGTGATGCGTGTGTGTGTGTGTGTGTGCGTGCGTGTGTGTGTGTGTGTGTGTGTGTGTGTGTGTGTTTCTCTGTGTGTGTGTGTGTGTGTGTGTGTGTGTGTGTTTCTGTGTGTGTGTGTGTGTGTGTGTGTGTGTGTAATTGTAGAGCGCTCTGAGCCAGCATCTGCTGGGATACTGCGCTATATAAAAGCAATTTATTATTATTATTGTTGTGTAGGCGCTTTATCCGGTTTCTTGAACTGGCTCAAAGCGCCGCGAGCTGAATCCAACACGTACGCTCGCGTGAATCACACGCATTTTCTCACACACTACAACACACTACAAGCACGTGGTGCGAAGGGTCAGTTAAGCTATTCAAGCGGCGGAATTTTAGAATTGCGTTTATTTTCAAACTTTGTACGCTGAACATTTCCAGAGCACAGAGGGAGGAAGCCGGAGTACCCGGAGAGACCCCCCGACGATCGGCCCGAATGAACGGTGCCACGTACGAGAAGGAAAAATTCTTCTCCTCGAGTGGGACTCGAACCCGACCTCTCGCATTGGTGACAAAGTCTCTTAACCGCTAGACCACCGACTCAGTCCCTTGGGTGATTACCCTGTCTTCTACAGGTTAGCCCCCTACTAATTGTTGCCGGAGGGCAGTGTTCAGTGATGCGTGACGCCAGCTCGACTGCGTGTCATCGCTTGTTGCTGTTACAGCCCACTTCACACACAGAAAAAATCAATACCTTCCGGGCTGAATCGTGACTCAAAGTATAACGATGTTTAGACAAGGAAGAAAATTGCATTTCGTCCCCCCCCCCCCCCCCTTATTATTCTTATTCTTGTTCGCTGGCGTGTAGAATGTCACTTTTTCAATCGTCAGGCACGTTTTCCGTCTGAATATTGCACCCTGTAAAAGCCAGCCACCTTATGTGGTGGAAAAGGACGTTAAACTCCCAAACATCCATCCATCCATTCAGTCATACTTCGGTACTTGCTCTCTACCTACACCCTGTCTTCATGGACAGTCCACATGTTTACTCACTGTGTCAGTCAGTCATACTTCGGTACTTGCTCTCTGGCAACACCCCGTCTTCATGGACAGTCCACATGTTTTCTCACTGTGTCAGTCAGTCATACTTCGCTACTTGTTCTCTGGCAACACCCCGTCTTCATGGACAGTCCACATGTTTTCTCACCGTGTCAGTCAGTCATACTTCGCTACTTGTTCTCTGGCAACACCCCGTCTTCATGGACAGTCCACATGTTTTCTCACTGTGTCAGTCAGTCATACTTCGCTACTTGTTCTCTGGCAACACCCCGTCTTCATGGACAGTCCACATGTTTTCTCACCGTGTCAGTCAGTCATACTTCGCTACTTGTTCTCTGGCAACACCCCGTCTTCATGGACAGTCCACATGTTTTCTCACCGTGTCAGTCAGTCATACTTCGCTACTTGTTCTCTGGCAACACCCCGTCTTCATGGACAGCTCAAACCCCAAATAACTGGGGTTTTTGTTCCAGTTCTTGTCCAACACTCGGGGGAAGGTCGTCTGTGAATTATTTAACATCCTGTAACCCACACGTTTTGTACAGGGAGAATGCCGTAGTTTCGCTACACACAAGCCACAAAAGGAAAACAGGTGCATTGACCTCCGCACTGCAAATAAAACACATGAATAATGAAACGCAGCGCCGTGACAGGAAAAGTGAGCTTTTAGCTCTATTTTGTTTTATAGGTCTGCAATCTCAACACAAAAAACAAAAACAAAAAAAAAAACAACAAAACAACCAGCAAACAGTTGAGTTTTTATCAGCGCTTGGGAGGCCCTTATAAAACCAGCGCGTGAGTTTACAATGACTTCTTTGTGCTTTTGGTCAGTGAGCGAGACACATCGCTACTGCGGGTGTTGTGTGCTGCACCAGAAGACAAGCCACTGCGATCTTTCTCGCTCAGTGTCAAAGTGCAAACTAAGCTGTGAAATTAGGCTGCCCTTGGTTTTTATAAGGGATTCAGGGACCCTGTTAAAAATGAAACCCCTCTGTAACCGTGACAGAGCTCAATGTACATTTTACACAGTCTGATAGTGTTGTTGTTGTTGTTGTTTTAAACATACCGTTTTTGGAGGGGAGTCGTGATAGCCGGATGGCAGAGCGTTGGACTTTCAATGCTCTGGTCGTGAGTTCGAATCCCGGCTGGGGTCTAAATTTTGTGCTGGCCTTTTTCGCGTTGTCCCCCGTCTTTGATATCACCCACAAGTGGCGGAAAAGGACGTTAAACTCCCAAACACCCACCCACCCCACCCGCCTCGGGTTTTTTTTTTATAAGTGTTTTTTTTTTAAATCACCGATATGCATCGTACAAAATTGTGTTGACTGTGTGTTTTTTGTAATGGACAGTTCACTAAAGGATGTACATGTACAATCTTTTTCCAGTATTTAAAATTATGGTGTCTGTTCATGTATCTGTATTTAAATGACAGCTCATTTTGAAACAGTACGTGTTGGCAATTTCACAAGTACGAATCAAATTTTTCTAAGTTCAACCTCATATTCAAACAAGGCACAAATGTTTACAGTATTACCATATTACCACCCGCCTCGTGTTTTTGCGTTTTGTTGAAATTGCAGACCTTTAAGCTGCGGGTAATCCCTGCCTCTAATACACCTTTACACCTTATACACCTTTACACCTTATACACCTTTACTTGCTGTAAACAAGCAGCACGTAGAACTCTGTAGCAATTCTGCTGACCATTTTGGTGGAGACAGAAAGCGTTTTCGTGAGTACATTAGCATTTGGGTAGTACGTTGCAGCAAACCGTTTCCTTCGGTTTTGTCTTTTATGTGGGGAGCCGGGGTGATCGAATGGTAGAGCGTTGGACTTCTAACGCTCGGGTCGTGAGTTCGATCCCGGCTGGGACCAAATATTTGTGCTGGCTTTTTCGTTGTTGCTCCGTCTTTGATATCACCCTATGTGGTGGAAAAGGACGTTAAACTCCCAAACACCCACCCACCCTTTGTCTTGTATGTGGATGTGTGCGAAACGTGAAGTTTATTGGATACGAATGTAGTTGATTGATAAAACACAACAAATAAAGAACTCCATTCTGCGGTAAATCATAAATACACTAAAATAAAAAATTGACTCTGAACTGGCGATGCGTTCTACAAATAGTGAATTTATTTTGTTTTACACTTTTCGCTTCGTAACGTTTGATTATCTGGCATAGGTAAAACAAAAGGTAAGAATTATTTCTTGAGAAATGCCTAACTACTAACTAGCTTAAAAACTTAAATCATAAATACACTAAAATAAAAAATTGACTCTGAACTGGCGATGCGTTCTACAAATAGTGAATTTATTTTGTTTTACACTTTTCGCTTCGTAACGTTTGATTATCTGGCATAGGTAAAACAAAAGGTAAGAATTATTTCTTGAGAAATGCCTAACTACTAACCAGCTTAAAAACTTAAAAAGCAAACAGGAATGGTATACTGGCCATCTGGAAATAATTTCAGATTGTATTACTGGAGATAAACTGTGTCCCTTAAGTAGGAATACACAATTTTCTTTTCTCTTATTTTTTTGTGTGTGTCTTATACTTATCTTTATTATTATTGATTGACTGATTTTTGTTTTTGATATTTTTTTATTATTTTTTTTTTTTTGGGGGGGGGGGGGCAAGCCAGGCGTTCAAACAGTTTGTGAATGTTTTGTCTCATGTACATTTCCTTCTTTTCGTTTTATTTCCTCCTTCTTTTGTATGTCATTGCCATGTTGTCATGGGAACAGTATATATAACAAGACGGGTGGATCTGACAGCTTTGGCAAAGCCTAAGGATTCTCAAAACGACTGACTGAGGTCGGTTTTTCACCCAAAAGTACACCAAACTTCACATACGGCACTGTCCTCGCGATCGTCAGGGGAGCCGGGGTGGTCGAATCAGTGGTAGAGCGTTGGACTTCTAATGCTCGGGTCGTGAGTTCGATCCCAGCTGGGGCCAAATATTTGTGCTGGCTTTTTCATCGTTGCCCCGTCTGTGATATCACCCTATGTAGTGGAAAAGGACGTTAAACTCCGTTAAACACCCACCCACCCCCACCCTCGCGATCGTCGTATTAAAGAATGTCCGAACTGTCTCAGAGTGGGCCAGCTGATGAATTTCCATCCATCCAGATAGGCATTGAAAAGTCCATACGAGACATTCTGTCTTGGATGAATAGCAACAAGCTGTTACTGAACACTGATAAAACAGAAGTCCTGCCCATTGGCTCGCCTGCTCACTCGCCTACGGCTAGTAGACAGCGAATGCGCGGACATTGGCGGCTATATGGTTCCCTTCCATAAGTCCGTCAAATACCTAGGCGTAACCATCGACCAGACACTGTCCATGCACGAACAAATCGGAAAAACGTGTCAAGCTTGTTTCCTGCAACTGAGGCGTATCGCTTCCATACGTTCTTGCCTCTCAGACACCACTTGCGCCAAGCTGGTCACAGCGTTCGTAACTTCCCGCTTAGACTATTGTAATTCGGTTCTTGCTGGCCTTCCCGCGGAACAGATCGCGCGCCTGCAAAGAGTACAAACGAGTGCTGCCCGTCTGGTGCTGAGGAAAGGCACGCGAGACCACATCACACCGCTCTTTAAATCACTGCACTGACAGCCAGTCGGTTTCCACATCCAATACAAGTTGGCAGTTCTAGCCTATCGTTATTTCGATGATACTCTCCCGCCTTATTTGTCTGCTTCACTCTGCACCTACATTCCGTCCTGTACCGGGGAGCCGGGGTGGTCGAATGGTAGAGCGTTGGACTTCTAATGCTCGGGTCGTGAGTTCGATCCCGGCTGGGGCCAAATATTTGTGCTGGCTTTTTCATCGTTGCCCCGTCTTTGATATCACCCTATGTGGTGGAAAAGGACGTTAAACCCCCAAACACCCACCCACCCCACCCACCCCACCCACCCCCGTCCCGTACCCTCCGCTCAGCTAATGACAAGCTACTCAAAATCCCTGATAAACTTGAAAACTTATGGTGAACGATCTTTCCGGTTCGCCACCCCTACAGTCTGGAACTCCCTGCCTACGGGGTTGAGACAACAACCATCTTTATCAGCCTTTAGATCTGCACTGAAAACTTACTTATTTCAACAGGCCTTCAACTGATGTGTCTCTGTGTACTGATTGACGCGCTGGTCTGTATGGTATGGATGTGTATGAGTGACGTGTGTTAGCGCAATGAGTCACTGTGTCTGAGAAGTGCGCTATATAAATTATTATTATTATTATTATTATTAAAGAATGAAAAAAGCGGTGCCAAAGGTATTTTTTTCCCCCGCAGTCACAGGTCTTCAAAACATGTCTCGCCTGACGCTTCTCAGTCTGCTCATCACCATGCCAACCCTGGCCCGTGGCACTGACGGCATGGTGACCAGCACTTGGAGACGGTTGCTTGGCAACAGCGTCACAGTGGACGGACAAGCTCTGGTGTCGGAGTCCGCTGCCCACTGTTGTTTTACGTGCAAGAGCCGCCCAGGTTGCACATACTTCTGCTACAATCCCACGGCAAAACTCTGCTACGTCAGTTTCGTGCAGACCTCGCCGATCACGATGGTTGCAAGCAACCAGCTGATGTGCTACAGGTGCAGTAAGTATTTTTTTTTTTTTTAACGCTGTGGAAAACTTATCCTCGAATTTGCTCAACACTTGATTCGAAAACTGTCACTTGCATCAAGAGCATACATAACAAGCCGTTGAGGAGACGGATAATAAATGCTAGCTTTTGAAGGCGCTGGCTTGATTGGTCTATTTATAGAAACACTCACGGCCGGATTCATAGAGGAAATGTATTTCTCTGATATTAGAAGCTGCAAGATTAAGAAAAACGAAATCCACGCCCAAATGGGCCATGACATTTTGTTGTTGTTGTTGTTGTTTGTTCGCTTGTTTTTCTTTTTTTCTTTCAATTTCTAAAGCACAATTTAACACAGTTTCACAAGGCGATGCAAATTGTCCTACGGACATTACAGTTTTGGAATACCAGGTACGGTGGTCGTTTTTTTTTTTTTTTTTTTTTTTTTTACATGATGTACTAGTTGTAGGGGGCGGTCGGTGGTCTTGCTTAAGAGACGTCGTCGCCAATGCGACAGGTCAGGTTCGAGTCTCGGGCCAAAGAATTTTTCCTTCTCGTGCGTGACACCGTTCATTCGGGCCGATCGTCGGGGGTTCTCTCCGGGTACTCCGGCTTCCCCTCCTCCTGCTCTGAAAATGTTCAGCCCACAAAACTTGAAAATAAAGGCAAGTCTAAATTCCGAAACTTAAATTGCTGGCCCTTCGCACCACGTGATTGTAATGTTTTCAATGTCCAGTGTGTGAGAGAATGCGCGTGGTTCACGTCAGCGTGCGTGTTGGGTTCAGCTCGCGGCGCTTCGAGCCAGTTAAAGAAACTGGGTAAAGCGCCCACACAATAATCAGTTAGTATTATTGTTATTTTTAGGACTTCCGGACTGCTGTCCTCTGAGCGAAGGGTACATCCTGCACAACGGTGATTGCATCAAACTGTACACGTCAGCACTGACCAATGCAGCAG
>JACVVK020000039.1:185000-190000 GCA_018292915.2 Batillaria attramentaria | reverse complement strand
TAATTTGAACACAAATGCAGGTCTTGTAGGGACGTCAGGGACACACTGGAAGGAACAGCGCAAGGTATCCCTGGAAATTCTGCGAGAAATGGGACTGGGCAAAAACGTGCTGGCCGAGAAGGTTCAAGAGGAGGTCACCTACTACATCAAGGCCCTGAACTCTTTTGAGGGGCGACCAGCGGATGTTGAGGAGATGACTCACAAAAGCGTTTCCAATAACATCGGTTCCATCGTCTTCGGGAAACGGTTTGAATACGACGACCCCACTTTCACGCACAACCTGAAATGTATGGACGAAAACATCAAAATCATCGGAGGTACATTTGTTTGTTTCTGAAGTTGTGAGTTGTATTCATGCTGCTGCTGTTGTTGCTACTGTTGTTGTTAATAACGACAATAATGGATATTTCTATAGCGCTTATACTCAGTGAGCTCTGAACGCTAAGAAAGTTAAGAAATATAAGATAAAATAAAATAAAATGGCATGAAAATAACGCCAGATAGAAAAAAATAAAAGACACAACAATCGTGGCACGCATGCACACACACACACACACACACACACACACACACACACACACACACACACACACACACACGGAGTTCTTTCAGTCCCTCATTACTGCTGCTGGACTGAGAACAAATGTGTCTGACTGCTTTTTATGAGAGTTAGAAGTACGGTACCGGTATACATGTACCCTACACATGAGCTCAGAATCTCAAGAAAACATATTTGACGAGGTGCTGAGCGGTTAGACTCTTCTTTATAGGAGACTCTGCAAATCCTGGTTCCCAGGGAGTCACGACCTAGCTGAACATCACGCTTTTCTAGATGTCGAACATGATTGTGCTGCATTCCATCGTTGTCTACAGCTAATGCCGTCATCAACTTCTTCCCGTGGCTGGAGTACCTTCCTGGCGACCTGTTCAAGCTGAAGCTTGCACTGGCGAACGTGGCGCTGGTTGAGAACCAGCTGAGTCACCCCCAGATCAAGGCCCATGTCGACACCTACAGTGACGGGGACGCTAAAGATTTCATCCACGCCTACATCCGTGAGATCCGTAAACGGGAGGAGAGTGGTCAGCCCACCACTATTGATGGTTAGGATAAGATAAGATAAGATAAGATAAGATACAAAACAAGTTAGTATAATATAATAATTATGTTAATACTTGAGCAGAGAAATTGCAAAAGAAGTAGATAACTTTGTAAGAGGATTGCATCCGTTTGAAAGCATAAGCCAATTTTTAAAAAAAAACAAAACCAAAGCTAACTGCGCTACGTCGTGCTGGTCATAACTCGAGTCGTCTTCTAACCACACGCCCCGTTCACTGTCAACGGACAAACAGGTTAACTTATAAAGCTATTAATGCCCCCTTTGCCACCATATAATGTGTGGCATGTTACAGAGGAGAACCTGGTGAAGGTTATTGGTGACTTGTTCAACGCTGGGACAGAGACAACGGCCACCGCCATCCGCTGGGCTCTCGTCTTCTTCCTACACAACCCTGACGTCCAGGACAAGTGCTACGACGAGATCCAGCGAGTGGTCGGCACTGAACGCGCCCCGAGCATGCGCGACAAGCCGGAACTGACGTACCTGGAAGCCACCATCATGGAAGTGTTGAGAAGAGCAAACGTTGTGCCCTTCGCCCTGCAGCACGGGTTGTCACGTGACGTCACGTTCCATGGCTACACCATCCCCAAAGACGCTGTCGTGTTGCCGTTTCAGGAAACTGCTCTGTCTGATCCAGAGATGTGGGAGGAACCTACAGCCTTTCGTCCTGAACGATTCATTGGTGCTGATGGGAAGCTGCTGAAACCCGACCCGTTCATCCCTTTCGGTATCGGTGAGTACACTGAAACATAGGTTTTTATTTTTAACTCATTGCTGACCTTGACCGCGCGCCGTGGAATTCCACCTTGCCCAAGGTACAGTGTGCTTGCACAACCCTTGCCAACCGGGCGATTTTGTTTTTGTTGCAATTTTTCATTTTTTTTTTTTTTTTAACAGAGGTCTACTTCAGATGTTTCCTGATCGTGTTTGGTATGGTTTTAAAGAGAGTTATAAACACCTTTATGGAAAAATAATTTTGACTGGATAATTTGGGCATAGCGGCCGCAGTGAGAGCGGAGATAACATGGGTTGTGGGTGCTTGGTGACAGCGTCCTCACGCGTCAGCGCCCGGGGTCTGGGTGTGTGGTTTGGCAACGGTATGCAAGGGCTCTGCACAAACGCTGGGTGCATGGTCGTGAAAAAGTGAACCCTTTCTACACTGATGCTACCATCTGATGCTACCATCTGTTACGACAATAGTCGTAGGGTGGACTTGGGTAGAATTAATGAACGCGTGTGTGTGTGTGCGTGCGTGCGTGCGTGCGTGTGTGTGTGTGTGTGTGTGTGTGTGTGAGTGTGTGTGTGTGTGTGTGTGTGTGTGTGTGTGTGTGTGTGAGAGAGAGAGAGAGAGAGAGAGAGAGACACACACACACACACACACGTTAACATACGTGATCTTGTTTCGTGGTTTATAAGGTCGGCGAGTGTGTCTGGGAGAGCCCCTTGCCCGGATGGAGCTGTTCCTCTACCTGGCCACCATGATACAGCACTTCCGCTTCCTGCCACCGGAAGACGGCCAGCTGCCATCTTTGGAGGGAATTTTGGCGTTAACACACTCTCCCAAACCCTTCATGGTCCGCGCCATTCCCAGGGAGTGAAAACAGAAAATAATGCAGATGGTTTTTTTGTTCGCAGTGCGTTCAGGTCGACGAACACGGAGTCAAAATGGCAGAGACTGACACAGTCGAACACACTTAGGGACGACTGATTGTTGTTCGACTCATCCGAAGTTTGACTTATCTGTGGGCGACGGATGAGCCGAATTTCAAAGGGGGTTCGAGTTAATAGAATTTCACCCTTTCGCACCACCTCCCCCCCCCCCCCCCGATTCACTTTGGAAACTGACACGTAATTATTCCTACACTGACATGTCACGTAATCTCAGTAGCTACTTGGTATTGTAGTCAATCTGAGCTAAGTTCGGGTTCAGGGCTTGAGCGAGTCTATCGCGTTTCTGAAAAGACAGTGTATCTTCTTGGACAGAATGACACATTTGCATTGTTAATGTATGTATTTTCTTGTATTATAAACGGACGTAATGTGAATACCTTGCTTCGTTTATTAGTGCAGCGAAAATAATAATAATAATAAAGGGTATTTGTGGCGCCCCATCTCACAAGAGCTCAGGGCGCGTACATAAACTACACATAACATAAAAACAACGTATATAACGTACAACACACACACACACACACACACACACACACACACACACACACACACACACACACACACACACACACACACACATATTTTGCAGGTGGCATGCAGAGATAAAGAGCGGGGAGGGGAGGGGCATGGGGGGGGGGTGCTACTGCATGGAGAAAAGATGTGTTTTAAGGTGAGACTTAAAGACTGCTAACGACTGAGCATGACAGATGTGAGAGGGGAGGCCGTTCCAGATTACAGGACCAATGTATGAAAAAGCACGCTGGCCTTGAAACTTTTTCCGGCGGATGGGAATACGGAGAAGACGGGTATCGGAGGAAGAACGGAGGTTGCGGGATGGTGTGTAGAGCTGAATGAGAGCGGACAGATAGGAGGGAGCAGAACTTGAGATATTGTTGTAGCAGAGAGATTGGTCTTGAGATTACTATGGAAAGCTGTACTTCTGGGCCCGTATGGAAAAGTCGAGGTTAGGGCTTTTAGCCCCGGGCTAGAGTCTAACCTGGAACTAAACTAGCTCTAGCGTTAAATTTTCTGTTGTTTTTTTGTTTTAAATCAAGAAGCGGGCCCATTCCTGCAAGGTACCTAAGCCGTTATAGAAGGATTTTTTTCTTCCTTTCTTCGCTTCCTTTTTTTTTAAATTTGATTTTGCTTTTGGGTTTCTTTTGGCCTAATCTGGGTTAGGCCCGTAGCCGTGGGTTAAATTAACCTCGACTTTTACATACGGGCCCTGGAGATCCGCAGGGTCTGAGCGTGTATAATAATAACGTTGTTTAAACAAAGTTTTAAATAAAACTGCAAAACGCTGGACACTGTCGTTGCTACAGTCCTCAGGTAGACAGGTTTTGTTTGGTTCCGTGTTTTCAGCGCAACACCAATAGCCAATCAGAAAGTTCCTTATCTTGTTCAGGTTTTTTTGCGGGAGTCGCTTCGCATGGTTTTGTCCGAAACAGAGTAAAACTGGAAAGCGATGAAAACCGAAACAGCCGAAAAACCGAAAGTTTACTTGAAATCTTCAGATCATTATGAGCCACTTTAAGCCACTATTATGCAATCTGCAGCGGTCGGAGGCCTAGAGAGGAAGGCCCAGGCCTTGCGTAGGAATGGCATGAAGTGGCTCCTACTGGTGTACAGTGGCTTGTTCTTTTTAACCAGTCTTATCCTATAGCGGGTAGGGGGGGGGGGGGGGTCGGGCTGGAGCTCTTAAAGATACAGCTTTCCGTAGTGTGGAAAAAAATTACAGAGTCGACCGTGCAAGCACAGTCAACTCTGTCACAGTTGCAGAGTTTCCAGCGCTTCGGGGACCCCTCTAAAACCAGAGCACGAGTTGGCCGTGTCATTATTTGGCTTTTGGTCAGTGAGCGAGACACATCGCTACAGTGTCTAGCGGATGTTGAGAGCTGCACGATCTTTCTCGCTCAGTGTCAAAACGCAAACTGAGCTGTGAAATCAGGCTGCCCTTGGCTTTTATTGGGGTTTCAGGGACGATGAAAACTCTGCAGCTGTGACAGAGTTGATTGTGCTTGCACGGTCGACTCTAAAACATTGTCACACTTCGGAAAGCTTTTTGTTGGGAGCTCAGATCTTTAAGTGTACACAAACTTCAGTGTACTGAAGTTTGTGTACACTTAAAGATCTGAGCTTGTCAAATGGAATGCTCCGCGCGGGGTTAACCAAGCCACGTGAAAATCAAGGAAAACGGCCTGAGGCATTTAG
>JACVVK020000039.1:177500-182500 GCA_018292915.2 Batillaria attramentaria | reverse complement strand
GTACTGTTGTGCATTTGATCTATGCTTGAGTCTTGTCTGTATTTGACATTTCCTGACTACAACGACCTACTTCTCAGATCAAAATCAGTTTCACTTTCAGTGAAACACACCAGCATTCCAGTTGGCTGAAGGCGCTTGATTTTGTTTTCCCGACAAACAATTCATCTATGTACTATCTTAGGCATGGGAAAGGGTGTAGAACGGCTGACTTTCATGAGAAACTGCGCGGGGAGAAACGGGTGTCCGTGTGCACCAACGATTTGCATTCGATCGGTCGCGTGACACACACACTTGCCTCCGTTGCATCTGTCAATCGCACAACAATCTGTCGATCGCTCAGTGCAGTCTATGATAATATTGTGTTGCCTACATGTAGTACAATGTACGATATGATAATATTGTGTTGTCTACAATGTTCGCTCGCGCAAAATGTGTTTCCATTTTAGTGGCCAACTTTACTATTTGCTGAAGATTCTGTGACTGTTGGTTGTAAGTTAGGTGTGTTTATTCCACCGCAGACAATGGCCTTCTCTTACGAATGATGGAGACTGGATCTTTAACGAGTACACTTGATGATAAATGTTGTACTTGTATGTACTCGGAGTAGTAGCACCACAGTCGTGTGTGCAAATGAGTTTGATTTTGAAGAAGGCAAAATCCTAGATCAAATTCTTACCCCATTTGGGATCAAATCCAAGACTCATTGCCTTTTACTTCAGCCACTGTTTTGAAAAAGATGCCGTTTTATTGAGAGGGGGGGGGGGGGGGTGTCTTCCTGGTGTATGTGATTTTCTGCTGCTGAGTTCAGCCCAGCCATCTATGTGCGCTGCACCACCACAAGAAAGTGCTTGTCATTGCGCAGAGCAGTCATTTGATCTACACTATAAGCTCATCATCGGGTGATAAATTGTGCTGTGTGATCAACAGAATGATGTTGTGCGACCGACAAATTTAAGAGATCAATCATCTGAGAGATCAATTGTGTCGATCGCTATTGATCTCTTAAGCCCTTGGTGGATTATGTGTGTATGTGTACAGTACAAGTTGTATAAGTCTCGTATAATTTCCATTTTTTTCAGACAGGATCTCTGAATGCGTCAGCTGTCTTCGAGTATTTGAAGTCTTCAGGGATAATAAATGAAAAGGGGTAAGTGCAAACTTTACACTTACACTTACTATTTACTAATTTAGTGGAATTTTTTTTTTCTGAGCCAACCCAGGGCCCAGAATGCTTGCTTTCAATAATACTTTGCATCTGGTAGCCCGGAAAAAATGGTCGGCCCGAAAACTAGAGATAAAAGCTGAGTTAAGTTTTTTTTTCAGTGACATGCATTCCGCTGAGACAGACTGAGAAAGAAAACACACACACACACATACGCATTCACCCATATGAAAAAGCCTTATGCTTTGTAAATACACATAAGCCATATGGGCTTTGACATTCTGGCTGTTGTTGACTTTTGTTTCTCCAGATCTCGCAGTGCAGCAAGTCAGCCTGACGTTGATCAGGAAGTCCTTGAGGCGAGAGCAGTGCAGCTGAAGAGGAGGTACCGGACTATGCGCCTGGTTCCCTGACCTCTCAGATTCTGCTTCGCTTTCTTCGGTTATCACTGAGTCGGCCAATCCGACAGTGGGAGTGACATTGTTCTTATTTTGCGTGACGCTTTACGAAGTGGGGAGAGGAGCAGTATGGGGAATTCTAGCTAAGTTTGACAAGCAGTCTTATGACATTTGCTGATTTGCTGATGATCGTGATCGCACGTGAAGATTATGCTGTGGGATATGGCCTTCTGTGAAATTTTATGGTTTCTTTGCATTTGAACACCATTTTTTGTTGTTGTTGTTTCCTATAGTTGTGTAGTTCATGTCATGTAGATTTTTCACAGTCTTTTAAATCAATGTTCATATGCAACTTTCAAATGCTTTCTGAGTGTACAGTTCTGTGCTTGTTTAGCTGTTTTCACTGCTAGCACACTGACTTTCGGCGGCGGTTGATTTAATGTCCATGATTTTTAAATATTTATTTATTTATTTTTTGTTATTGATTCATTGAATTAATGAAGGTGCTTATTGTACAACTTTGTATAAGGGAGGTGATGATTGACTCAAGTATGTACATGAAAAGTGAGTCTATGTAATGACCCTCCGGCGCCGATCGTCCGTCCATCACAAACTTAAACATGACAATATTCTCGGAAACTATTTACCCTACAGTTATGAAACGTGGCCAGTAGGTAGTACGTGACAAGACCTTTCAAAATACAAGTGAAGATGGCCTTGACCCAAGGTCAAGGTCACAAGATCAGTGGAAAATTTTGAAAAAAAAGACTTTAAGCATTTTCCTTGACTATGGCTACTATAACAATGAAACTTGGTGTTTAGGGAAAGGGCTTTTTTTTTTTTTTTTTTGCTGCCCCAACTCTTTTTGCCAGCTCCAGTGGTCTTCCTCCCAGGTCATGGGTGGAATCCACGGAGGGCTGGAAAGCTGGGGTAAGTTTTATTATGCATGATGATAGAGATGAGGATGATGGTAAGATGATGCTATGGAGGGACTGTGGTTTGGGACTGCGGGACAGGGCCGCATTCCTCGCTTCCTGCCATAAATATCCCGGCGTTCACCAAGGCCAGGGAACTACGGCACCTGCGATGCCGGCCGTGTAATCATCCACATCATAACGTGTCATACCAAGGGAAGCACCCCCAAAGTCACCGGTGAAGTGGGTGAATCTCGGCTGTGTGGCAACAGCCTCCCCATGGGACCCAGCACACCCGCTCTGGGTAGGAGCCGACTAGGTAGGAAAATCCCGCTTGCCTCGGCTGGGATTCGAACCCGGGTCTCCAGGTCCATGATCCGAAGTGCTACCACTACACTACGGGGGCCGGTGCGAAAGGGCTTCCTTAATGTATAAGTTTGGATGACCTTGGGTCAAGGTCAGGGTCACAGGAATTGATGGAAATCGTGAAAAACTGCAACATTTTCAATTTCTTGGAAACTATTAGCACTACACTAATGAAACTTGGCCAGAATGTAGTTTGTGACAAGACCTTTCTAACCATGTAAGTGAGGATGACCTTGACCTAGGGACAAGGTCACAAGATCAGTGTCATTGGAACACGTGAGTCACATGGGCTTTGTCCTTCTACTTTCAGGAAATGTTGAATGTTTTGATCATGTTGATCATGTGGTATCTTGAAATTAATGCCCATAACTTGTTCTTTCATGTGTTATAACTGGCACTGCATGCATTCATTTTAGTGTCCAACATTATTTTTCTTCATTTACTTGCACTTCTTGCTTCTATTTTCCCAGTTTCATGTTTCTAAGAAATCCGTCTAATAATATTTCTGTGGGTTCTTTGGCTTCCTGTCTGTTTTTTTATTTGCCTTTTTGGAGGTATTCTGCAGACCAGCCCTCTTTTGCAGTGCAAATTCACAATGTGGTATAAGAAAATAGAAGGGGGTCTCTTTGTTTGTTTTTTAATTTCTCACTACAAATTGAGAACCCCAGCGGTGGCCCGGTGGTTAGGGTGCCACCTCGGTATGCGAAGACCTGAGTTCCGAGGTGACCGTGTCAGTATACTTTAACTGGGGTGAAACATGAAGCCTGTGCTGTAACTTCTGGTTCATGTGTGGCACATTAAAAAGTCAAAGCAGCACCGCCCTAAAAGAACCAGTGTAGTTTGCTGGGCATTAAAGCAGCTATTTTGAGTTTACTCTTGAAATTGTAATAATTTTTGGAATCCAGTACATTTGTTTTGACGTCGATCGATGAAGATTCCATTGCAGTTGACGGAGCGGTTTTGTCGTTATTGTTGTTGTCAAGTTGATAGGAAACCGCCCCTCCCTTCTTCCCCCATTTATGTAATTTAGCTCATTCCCATGCTTTCGACCAATCAGCTATGGCCAGTCCATTTTGGCTGATAGTATACAAGAGTCTGTACATGCATGCTTCAGTGAAAGTGGATCAGTTGGCTAAGACATCATAGAGTTGTGCTAAATTTATTAACAGTGTCAGTAACACTCCTGAGGAAAAAAAAAACTTTTTCCCCGAATTTTCTCCTAGTTTTTGTTAATGCCAAAAGTCATGGGATGACGCACTATTTTTCCCAATAGGAAAATTCAATATACTGTAGCTCCATTAAGCAATTAATAATCAACATACTTAAATGGATTTTTTACAAAAAGATTTTTGACAAAAATTAGTCTCAATCATGTGGTATGTAAATTTTTGAGTATGACAAATTCTTTGAAATCAGAAACACAACTTGTATACAAGTTTGACAACATTTAGTGTTGATTTGGACCCTGTAGATGATCGCATTTGCGTCATTGGACCTTCTGTTCCTGTTAATGTTACTTTGATTTGAATAAAAACAAAGTAAAGAGTAATCTGTGTCAGTTCATTTTGAGATTTTGTTCTGTCTGTCTGTCTCTCTGTGTGTGAGTGTGTGGAGCAAGAGGATACATGAAGTTTAAAAACAAAAACAATGAATGTTTTTGTTTATTCTTATCAGCTGAAGTATCTTGATTTCGGGTAGCACCAAACTGGGAACTAACACACATTATGATTAAGCATTCACAACCTCATGAATGAGGGGAGTCAGGTTACCTCATGGTTAGAGCATTGGACATGAGGTTGCGGGTTCAAAACTCGGGAGAAAATTTGTTCTTCTTTTTTCCTTGTTTCCCCCATATTTAGAATAGTCGTCGTGGTGAATAAAACAATGAAAACACCCACCTGCTCGACCACCCACATCAATGAACCCAGTTTTCCGGTTTGGTGAACCCAATTTTACACTCGGCACTCTAAAAATAGCATGAACCCACTTGTATAAAATGAACCCACTTTTTCCTACGTCTGTCGTGAGGTGGCAAAAATCATTTTTGTAAATCTCTGGTAATGGTTGTTATTAGCAAGTCACAATGAAAGAGTGTGTCAAGCGTTGGAGCCTAGGAGGTACAGAACTGGTGGAACCCATTTGTGCATATTATGACAGGTT
>JACVVK020000039.1:47500-172500 GCA_018292915.2 Batillaria attramentaria | reverse complement strand
AGGTAATGAACTGTCTGTTTACTTCGAGGTGATCACTGCGGTAATGAAGCCAGATGAAGGTAAATTTTGTGTGTGTGTGTGTGTGTGTGTGTGTGTGTGTGTGTGTGGTGTGTGTTGTGTGTGTGTGACTCTGTGTGTGTGTGTGTGTGTGTGTGTGTGTGTGTGTGTGTGTGTGTGTGTGTGTTCCAGCTTCTAAAACTCTTTTCTTCATGCCGTGGCTGGAGTACCTTCCTGGAGACGTGTGTCGCTTCAAGACACTGCTGTCGACCCAGGCCACCATAGAAGACCTGCTCATGAAGCAGCAGCTGCTCGACCACCTCCACAACCACACCAACGGCGACGCCAGCGACGTCATCCACGCCTACATCAGTGAGATCCGCAAACGCGAGAAGAGCGGTCAATCTACCACCATCAACAGTGAGTGTGTAGAGAAGGTTCTTGCTGGGGCATTGTGATATCATTCTGTGTGTCAAATTGGCAGTTTTGTTGTTATTCTGGTTGCTTGACTGCCCCAACTCGTCGCCCGCTCCAGTAGCGTCTCCCTCCCCTTCCATGCAACTGTGTTACCTCCTCATGTCCTCCATATCTGTCTTCTTTGCTTCAGCTTTACACTCCTTCTAGACAGCCTCGTTCTGCCGCTGACACCCGGAAACTCCGTACCCCTCATGTCAGGAGAACGACCTTTGGTCGGCTTAGTTTTTCATACCAGGGTCCGACTTGTTGGAATGATCTCCCAGCATCAATCTTCAAAACCGGCCTTCAAGCAAAATCTGAAAAAACCCACCTCTTCACAGCCCTCAACCAATAACTGTTGCCATATCATCATCTTGCTGGTCGCGCGCGCGTGTGTAGAAGCCGGGGGCAGCGGAGGCCGTGTATGATGCTCACATTATGTGCTTGCAGTTAAATGTATTTGTGGAGGCATTTTGCTTATGTTTCTGAGGTGGAAAAGGACGTTAAACTCCCAAACACCCACCCACCCCCTGTGTTTCTGGTGTGTTGATTGTAAGGCGTCCTGAGCTCCTGCGGAAGGGAGGGCGTCCCTTAACCTTCACCGGGCTATGTGGGTCATTTAGGACCCAGAAGGGTGTTTAACTCTAATTATCTCCTGAACTATTGGGAATTTTTCAGTCAAACTTTAAGTATTCCTCAAACCCCTAAAAGATTACATTTTCCCAAAATCTGGTACTATTTGGTGAAAAAATAAACAAATAAACAATGTCTGATTTTGAACACCACACAAACAACAACGTGGGTCGTTTAAGACCCAGACTTTTTACAGAGAGAGAATAGCGAATATTCCTGTCAGGACGATGTGGGTCGTTTAAGACCCATGCATTTCAAAGAGAGATCCAGGTGATTATTCATGTCTGGATGATGTGGGTCTTTCAGGACCCATACCTTTTGTGAAGAATAAAGTACAGCACTGCACCTCATCTCAATCTTCTCATTTATTGTGTGTGTTTGTTTGTTTGTGTGTGTGTGTGTGTGTGTGTGTGTGTGTTTTCCTTGCGAAGGAAATTGAGTACTCTCTCATAATTCAGTCTGTTTCGGTATAGTGCCTTGAAAGTGAGGAACTTTCCAATTCTCCTTTTTCCAACAAAATCAAGAAGTATCACCAGAAACAAAAGCAATATGTCTGGAAAATGAACTTTCATTATCTTATTTTGGGCAAAACCGCGGGATGCAGATGCTTACGTTTCTGAGAAAAATCTGAAATCTTGGAGGCATTGTTCTTGGAATCGTGCCAGCTAATTCTAAGAATCCAACCACTGAGCATCGTTCTTGGAAGCGTACCAGCAAATATTCAAGAATTCAGCCACTGAGGAAACTGCTGTCAGCTGGCTTTCGGACGCGTTTTTTTGCCCTCAAGCAGGCAACATTTGGGTAGGTATATGAACCCCTTATTATCTTGTATTGATAGCATGCTAAAGGCAAATATTTGTTGTTGTTTTTTTTTATGCACAATCAATATTTCTGTGCTTTCTGAGTGGTCAGATTGAAAGCAACATTTTGGTTTTTTTTTGTGGCATGGCATCCCATCGCAGAAGTTATTTCTCTGTATAAGGCAACATCCTTGTACCGTGATGTTTTTTCAAGCACCACGGTACATGATTTTACTCTAAAGGTACGATGTGCCAAGCACCTGAAGGCAAAGTTCTTTTTTGAAACAAGAAAGATCACACAATATTAGTATGACTGAATGAGAGAGGGGGGGGGGGGGGGGCGGGGGGTGAGAGAGAGGATGAGAGAGGTAAACCTTACACTGAAAATTTTTGTTTGAAAAAGATTGGAAATAACGCTGAATTTTATTCTATTTTCTTCCATAGGCAGCAATGGAAAGGCCTAACTTATTTGAAGCCCACTTAACTTCAGAAGAAGGGACAGAAGCGGATCTACACTTTGGTAAGCTTCATATTATTTATTCAGTGCCCAAACAATTATTAGCGTAATCACAAAGGGTTATATGGGATGACGTTCGCCACCAAAACGAACATGTGTAGGCCCTGTACATGTGTATGCGTGTGTGTGGCTAGTTGTGTATGCGTCTCTGCGTGCGTCCACACGGCGTATTGCGTGTATGCTTGCATGTGTGTGTGTGTGTGTGTGTGTGTGTGTGTGTGTTTCGTGGTGCGCTAGTGCTTGCGTACGCTTGCAGACTTTTATATGCATGTATCTGTGCGTGCATGCATGCGCGAGTGCGTGTGTGTCCTACACGTTTTGCACTGCATCACACTTAGGCGTTTTTTCTAATTCTTTAGGGAAAGGAGGCGCCACTCAGAGCGTCAGGGATCCCGACCTTGCACCGGACGTCGATGAGTCAGTGATCAGTGGCGAAGACCTGACAAGCGACGAGGAATATCTTCCACCGTCTGGTAGCTCTGATGAATCAAGTGACGAATCTGAACAAGTTGAGGAGGAACAGACCCCTCCTTCACAGGAGACACCTGCCGGATTTCCTCAAATGATGACTGCAGTAGACGGCACTGAGTGGAGCAAAGTGCCAGTCACGGCATCCTCAAGGACACGTGTAAAGAACATTTTCAAGACACCACCAACTCAGGTGCCATCTAGGTGCTCTTTCATACAGTACCTCCCTTCAAAGCCTGATCGGTACGGGATGAAAGTGTTCTGGATCGCCGATGCCCAGAACAATTACCCTCTTTTGGGGATTCCTTATCTGGGAAGGCCTTTGGGCCAAGACAGGCAAGTGAACCTTGGCCGCAACATGGCTCTCCAGTTAGCTACACCCTTCTTCAAAACAGGTCGCAATGTCACTTGTGACAACTATTTCACGGACCTTGTCCTTGCAGAAACTCTTCTCAAAAATGGTCTGACAATGGTAGGCACAGTGAGAACCAACAAAAGGTTTCTGCCTGTGCCCTTCAAATCGGACAAAAGCCAGGGTCTCCATGAGAGCCAGTTTGCATACCGCCAGTCAACCACTATGGTCAGCGACCAAAGCAAACGAAACAAGAACACTGTTGGGCTGAGCACTATGCACGATGAGGGCGTCATCGATGCAAGTACGCGTAAACGGAAACCAGAAATGGTTCTGTTCTACAATGAAACGAAAGGCGCTGTGGATGTCATGGACAAGCTGGCCCACAGCTACACAACAAAGAGAAAAAGAAAGAGACGGCCAATGGTCATGTTTGCCAATGTGCTTGACCTGGCAACAATAGCTGCCCGTTGCATGTACCGCATAAAATTTCCTGACCGCAAACTTTCCTCCAAGGATTCCCGTGGAGGGTTCATAAGGCAGCTGAGCAAGCAACTCATGCTCGCACACTTACAGCGCCGAGTTGAGAACGTGTATCTGCCCAGAGAGCTGTAAGAATAATAATAAGGATAAGAATAATTATTAAAATCCTTCTTTGAAAAGTATGGGTCCTAAACGACCCACATAGTCGGAATAGGAATAATCATCAAAATCCTTCTTTGAAAAGTATGGGTCCTAAACGACCCACATCGGCGTTTGTGTGTAGTCAAAAGTCCAGCCCGGTGAAGGTTAAATACTCATTATTATTATTATTCCCCCAGGTCATGATAGGAATCATAACCGGCGCACATTTATTCTGTTGCAGCTGACCATCTTCCTCAAATCTTTCTTGGTCTGTTCTTCGGCGGGTCAGAGACAACGGCCACCGCCATCCGCTGGGCTCTCGTCTTCTTCCTACACAACCCTGACGTCCAGGACAAGTGCTACGACGAAATCCAGCGAGTGGTCGGCACTGAGCGTGCCCCGAGCATGCGCGACAAACCGGAACTAACGTACCTGGAAGCCACCATCTTGGAAGTTCTGCGGAGGGCTAATATCGTACCGCTAGGCCTTGTTCGTAGCACAGCATGTGACGTCATGTTTCGAGGTCACTTCATACCCAAGGACACGTTCGTAATGTACATTTTGGAGAGTGTCCTGCTTGACCCGGGCGTTTGGACGGAGCCTCTTCAGTTCCGACCTGAACGGTTTATCGGCCCTGACGGGAAACTGACGAGACCGGACGAGTTCATTCCCTTTGCTGTCGGTAAGTAAATTGTATTTCACCTACATGTACATGTGTGTGTTATTGTGTGTGTGTGTGTGTGTGTGTGTGTGTGTGTGTGTGTGTGTGTGTGTGGTGAGAGAGAGAGAGAGAGAGAGAGAGACAGACAGACAGACTTTACCATAAACACATTTCTTCTCCTCTAAGGACCGCGCATGTGTATCGGGCAGCCCCTTGCCCGGATGGAGCTGTTCCTCTACCTGGCCACCATGATACAGCACTTCCGCTTCCTGCCACCGGACGACGGTCGGCTGCCATCTTTGGAGGGGAATCTGGGAGTAACGTACACTCCAAAACCGTTCCGGATTCGCATGGTTGTAAGAGAGTGAAAGCGAGGGAAAAATACAGCTTCGGGTCACCTGCAGCACGATCTGACCATGGTTGTACACGCTTGACACAATGAGTACCGCGCACGAGTATTCCACGTTTCTGACTCTTCTAACTCTCTTAGCTGCCACCAAAGGATGGGTGTCGTGATGTCTTTGCTATTTTTTACTATTCTTTTCTGTTCTTTTCTGCCCCGCTTTTTTTTTCACACACAGTCCATGGTCTTCTGTCACCAAAGGATTGTGTGTGTGTGTGTGGGGGGGGGGGGGGGGGGTGTACGTGTGTGTGTCCAGGCCTGTATCTCCGAAAATACTCAACCAACTGACTTCAAATTTGGGGTGTCCAAATAAGTCAAGATCTTTGAGTAAGGGATCCGATCCAGGTTTGATTACACAGCTGATTTGATAGTTATCGCCCTTTTGAGAAAAGCATTTTTACTATTGTTGTTTTCTGGTCCTTTTCTCGCCCACCGTTTCATTTCATTTCAATTTTTTTTCTTCCCGCGCGCCGTGTATGTCAGTACGTCCGCAGAGTTACCTTTTCTTTGTTTGATGAAGTTATGTCCCATTTGTTTGTGTCCTGAGGAAGGCGAAAGCCGAAACGTTGACCCGTGCCGTCCTTTGTGAAAGTTAAAGTGGTTTCTGTCCCTTTTATGTCGCTTTTATTTGCTTATTCTCTTAGCTGCAGTAAACACGAGCATATAATCAAGGTGCAACACTCCCACTGAGCTGAATTTAAATCCATGCAGACATAAATTAATTGTAATTTAAAAACAAAAAAAGTTAATTGGTAGGAATTGACTTAAATCGCCAGCCGTACATAGTTTATGTGATGTGTGCAGATCGAAACACTTGCTGTTATCCAAAAAGTAATAAAAATACACACTATACATAACGAGAAAGTTAGTATGATTACAGCCACTCTGATATCAAATCCGCGGTCGAAGAAGGCGGTCACCGACCTAAATTCCGCTTGAAAATCTTTGTTTCCCTTCTTCTGCAGTCGGTCAAGATAATCCATGAAAACGTGTGTGTGTGTGTGTGTGTGTGTGTGTGTGTGTGTGTG
Source organism: Batillaria attramentaria (assembly GCA_018292915.2). Classification (NCBI taxonomy): domain Eukaryota; kingdom Metazoa; phylum Mollusca; class Gastropoda; family Batillariidae; genus Batillaria; species Batillaria attramentaria. The sequence continues at coordinate 166,561 of JACVVK020000039.1, read as the reverse complement.
TGTGTGTGTGTGTGTGTGTGTGTCCTTCATTTACATGTGTCTGTGCTCCCCCCTGCCCCCCCCCCCCCCCCTTCTCGCTCTCTCTTCTTTTTCTTTATATTCTTGTAGCTTTTAGATTTTCCTTCCTTTGCTCATATTTCCGCAGTTTAGCAACGGCAAGTTCGAACATGGTATTTCTGCCAGAACTTTTACCGTCGGAAATAAAGATTCTTGTCATTGAGTTCGATTCCTGGCTGGGGCCGAATATTTGTTCTTGCCTTTTTCTTGTTGCCCTGCATCATCACCCATACGTGGTGGAAAAGGACGTTAAACTCCCAAACACCCACCAAGACACCCTGTGTATGTTGTGTGTGTGTGTGTGTGTGTGTGTGTGTGTGTGTGTGTGTGTGTAGGGGGGGGGGGGATACGGTTCAAAACAAACTTTAATTTTCTCAGCAGTAAATAAATTCATCCCATTCATTTGCACGGATGGAGTACATTTTCACACGGTCAGCGTACTCAGTATCCTTTAGTGCGAATGAATGTCACGTACTGACTACGTGTGTAGCTCAGTACATGGTCTGTGCTGTTGTAAAGATACAAGGGACGGAAGACGGCAAGTGGCGAACGGATATCGGCAGCACGCAGTGCGGACAGTGCTACGCTGTCGTCCGTACCGTATCTATTCCTCGCCTAAGTCATTCGCCGGGCCCCGCAAGACGTAGGATTGTGTTGGTGTTTGTGCCGCTTTCTTTAAAAGGTCTGTTGCCTGTTGTTTCACAGTCTGATGTTTGTGCAGTGGAACGTCCCTCGGTTATAAGCACAGCCAAACAGCTTGCTTCGACTTTGACGTCACCACCATTAATTTTAGTCTTAGCCGCAGTTTGGCAAATTGACGGAAAAGCGTCACTTATCTGCCGGTGTCCTTTTCCCGTGTCTTTGGTAATACAGATGCTGCTGTTAACAACACGCTAAAGATGTGTGTTATGCGTTTATTATTTGCTAATAATTCCTCTACCTACTATGTGTGTTACGCGTTGAATATTTGCTGGTAATTCCTCTTTCTAATATGTGTGTTCCGTACCCCCCCCCCCCCCAATATACATATCATGTTTCCCTCATAATTTTGTTTCCTCCACTTAATACGAACACGCTTATTAAGCTGGCGAAGCACTGAAAAGAGACGTATATGGGGGGGGGGGGGTGTCAGTTACTTAGCTGGGGAAACACAGAACGTACTTGGGGGGAGGGGTGGTACTAGAAATTGTCAATATCAAATTGGCAATAACGGAACTAAAAACTTAAAAAGAGTTTAAAAACAAAAATCGAAAACCAACAACAACAGCAGCAACAATAACAACCACTGGCAGAGAAGACCTTTAAGAACTGACGCGACTGTGCACCAAGATTACAATGACAGAATAATATTGTTGGTTGATGTCTGTTGGATCTGCTGAGCGCTGGTATTAGTGCTGGTTCAAGTAGGTACCTTTTGAAACTGTAACGCAGAGGCTGTTTGTGGACAGTGGCAAAAGACGCGCTTGGAGGCTTTCGGACGATCTTTGATTAACAGCTTTGAACTGGGTTTGCCTGCTGTCCGATCAGATTAACAGTGAAAACGGACGTGGTTCGTACGTCAAGATCATCATTCTGCAGAAGTCGTGAGTATTTTATTGCATTTGTAGCCTTTCTGCCACTGAAAAGTTCGCGTATAATTATTTCTCTTGAAAGCCAATAACAAAAATCGCAATTTTACCTGCAATCTTCAGATCACTAGGGGCCCCTTCAAGCCACTATTATGCAAATTGCAACGGCGTCAGGCCTAGCGGGGAAGGCACAAGCCTTGCGTAATAGTGGCTGCTACTAGGCAGATTTAGTAGGACTTCGTACGGCCGGGGGACTTCGCTGAGCAGCGTAACCCATTTACATGTAAATTAGGCTCACACGGCAGAGGCCGCGAGCTGCTAACGCGCTGCGATTGGCTAATGGCACCCGTAACGTGCCTAATTTACATGCAAATGGGTTACGCTGCTCAGCGAAGTCCTCCGTACGAAATCCTATTAAATCTGCCTAATTATCATCGGTGGCTTGTTCGTTTTAACCAGTCTTATCATAATAGTGGGGCAGGGTGTGGTTGTGCTCGGTCTGTCATTAATAATAATAATAATAATGAGCATTGTATAGGCGCTTTACCCAGTTTCGTGAATCGGCTCAGAGCGCCGCGAACTGAACCCAACACGCACGTTCACGTGAATCACACGCACTCTGTCACAGACTGGACATAAACACATTACAATCAAGTGGTGCGAAAGGTCAGCTAGCTCAGATATTTCGGAATTTAGAATTGCATTTATTTTTCAAATTTGGTGGGCTGAACATTTCCAAAGCAGAGGGGGGGGGGGGGGGGGGTGGAAGCCGGAGTACCCGGAGAGAATCCCCGACGATCGGCCCGAATGAACGATTCCACGTACGAGAAGGAAAAATTCTTTGCCCCGAGTGGGACTCGAACCCCCGACCTCTCGCATTGGTGACAAGTCTCTTAACCACCAGACCACCGACCGACCGTCGTTGTGGCATATTGTAGTCGTTTCGCCCGACTACAAGTCCGAAATACGTGTTATTCTTAGCTGTCAGGATGTGGTGTATGGCCGTTGAGGCGGTGCAAAGCAACCCATGCAATCAATCAACCATCCACACACACTCACGCACACCATGCAGGAACGAACACAACGAACAACATGCAAGTTACCAGTAAGAAGATGCCGAGATGTTGAAGTTCACTCCAGTGTTGTCATTCACACAAGCACACACACATACGCTCTCTCATCCATTCGCCATTCTCTCGCACGGAGTTTTCTCCCTTCAGAAAATTATCTCTCTTCCATCCACGTCGCGGTTCTAACAATTGGTGTTGTGCGCGACTGCAGATGGAGGTGGAGTTTCTTTCCCGGTTGATTTTCGAAGAACCGTATGTTACTGCGATATCGGCACAGCTGACGTTATCGGCACAGTGTGTTGAAAACAAAGGTAAACTATGCCCACATGGATGTGGAAGGAATTTTGTTAAGATGTTCGGCCAGTGATGCCAAATGTCAACACCAAAATTTGGGTGTAAATGTAGAACTTTTCGTATCGTTACATTTTTGCGTATTTTACCAAGTAATGACTTGCCCCTAGGAAATCCCCATTACTGTATGGAGGGGGTTTCCCACCGATTTCGCGCCACTGACACCATCCTGCATCCGGCCGGCATCATCACGGCTGGAATTTCTTGGCGTCCTCCGTTACGATGCACGTGGGGCAATTTGTAGCCGCCGTGTTGTTTGTGACAGCGGTGAAAGACAACAAGAACGATATAAGTACATTGTATAGACTGTTTTTGTTGTGTCTACCACCTTTTCACGCAAGCAGAGACAGACACACAACACAACACAACACAACACTGTGACAACACACACACACACACACACACACACACACACACACACACACACACACACACACACACACATTATATCCTCATCCGCAGTATCAAAATATATGAATTGATTAGATCAATCATGACTAGATCAAGATGTCTAGATCTAGACGTCTACGTCTCAAATTGACGTAAGACGCGGTATATCCTGTGCCGATGTCAGCTGTGCCGATATCGCAGTAACAACCGTAAGACCGTAAGTAAAGGATCTGTTTCTGTGTTGCTTTTTATCCGTGCAGTTAGATTTTAGTCTCCTTTACCCCCCATCTTTCTTATTTCTTTTGGATCATTCGGATAATGTGTAGTTTTTGCTGACAAAGTCGACCGGTCGGGTCTTTTTCGTCTGCGACATCGGATGACGTCATTCGAATCATTCGAAAACGACATCGAGCTGACAATATGGCTTTGCCCCACAGAAAATCAAACTTCAATTCATCTGACGACATCCAAAACGCTTCAAAAACCACGGATGAATCATTTCAATTCAAGCAGAGACTAATACTTTTAGATGTATTTTCCCTCCATATTTCTTTGGAAATCAACTTCGTTTGCTCTTCCGATCATGGACAGATGCTTGTTCGATGGGAAAATGCCAGTCGTTTGGGTGGCTGGTCTAAATTTCAGAAATTTCTTTCAGATGGGTTTTTTCGATTCTAAAAAGTTTATAACAACATTGCGGAATGCCCACTCCATGCCACTGTCATACAGAAAACAACTAGCCGTACTGATAAAACTGAAGGAAATCTGATTTTTCATCTTACCAATAAGCCAGCTGTCTAGTCGTCTCCTCTAACAGAATCAACGATAATTATTTGTTGCTCAGAACTTCCGGATTGCTAGAAGGACGAGATTTAGTGCAGTTTGTTTCTTATTTTTCATAGATTTGTGGTCTAAAACTGTCCTGAACCATGAAGTGTCATATTTTTTCTTATGTTTATTTTATGATTATCGTGATCTTCATTTAGAAAATTACTTGGAAATACAATTTTTCGATTTAGAATTAGTGCCGATCTGGTACTCCTACTCTAACGTTTCCGACATTTTTAATTAGGACATGCGTAGAATAGCCAGTGTGACCAACTGCTAATCTAACTCTTCCCCGTCAAATTTTTGAGGAAAATGGTAACGAAATGAATAAAACGGCATGCGGAAACATTCAGACATTCTATAGAAACCTTCCCTCAAATTTTGTTTCAGGCAAATTTAGTGGAAATACTTTTTTTTTCTGTGAATGAAATTTCGAAGTGGAATGTCGATGATCGAATGCATGCAAACAATGGCAATGAACACAGTTTCGCTAGACCAGAAATTTACAGGTTAGAAAACCAAAAGAAGTAGATTCTGACGGTATCACTATCTGGTTTCGCTAAATGGCACCAGTTTTACTTTCTGACACCAAATGAAGTCGTTTCGCCCGACTACAATATATACGCGTGTAGTTTAGAGCTCAGCCAGAATTAAGGTACGTTTCCTTTGGCGCGGCGCGACGGCGACGGCAGCAGCGGCGGCGGCAAAAAGCAGAAATCGCCGGGCGCGCATGTCTCCTTTCCCGCGGCGCGCATTTTTATCCGCCTGCTTTGTTTTGACATTCTAAGCTAGCTGTAGCTCACGCTGTTTCAGTGGAGAATTTAATCGCTATACTTATCCTTTTGAAAAAAAATCAAAGAAATCGAAGCCGAGACGAAGGCATCGCTTCTGGGTGCACTGTGACAACATTTTGAAGCTGCGGTTTGAACAAGGCGCTTTCCACAACCTATTCGTGAACTACAAGCCGATGGCGACAAGTTCAAGGAGTATTTCCGACTCACCAGAGAACAGTTTGCTCAGGTTGCCTTTCTGGTTTTTGGACATACAACCAGTGCCAGTGATCAGGCAGTGCAAACCATGTGTGTGGAAATTTGGCGCGAAGGAGGCCACGCCTACGATCCGCCGCGAATCCGCAGGTTTTTCGCTCCTTGGAGCGGTTAAAAAAAATTCGCGCCGTCGCTCGCCGCGCCGCGTACAAGGATACACCCCTTCTATTTTCTCTGTTCCCGATTTTTGCCGCCGCCGCCGCCGCAGTCGCTCCGCCGTCGCGCTGTCCTAGGTTTGTATTGCCCCGTAGACCAGTTTGCATCCTTTGTCCGGCGTAACATTTTTTTTTTTTTTTCATGTAGTGCAGGCACACTCAGCCGCGAATTAGTCTTTGTGGCTTGCGCGGCTTTAAGCCCTAAAAACTCACTCACTCACTCCGCCGTCGCGCCGCGCCAAAGGAAACATAACTTAAGGAATCATGCAGTACTCAAGGGGCTGATGCTGCCACTTTAATGCTCACAGATCGTTCTGTGCTGTTATCGTGGTATCTGTCACCACACCACTTAAACACCTGGACAGTGGCATCGTCTCTGATGCCGGCACTGAGCCAACAGAATCGTCCTCGATGACGCGGCGACCACACTGAGCGCTCCACCAGTGTAACAACAGTCGTAGAATTTGAATGTTCCACCGCTCGCGTAAAGTGTAAACAACATTGTGTCGCATTAAGAGCTGTACTAATCATCAGGATAGAGCAGTGATCGCGCTAGGAATTTTGAAAACCGGTCCCATCAGCGACTACCGCACACTGTCACTCAACAACCTGTGTCAGAACCAGTCCCACGAGAATTAAAACCAGTGATAAGAATTACACTGCAAATCGACCTAAACACAATCACAGTGTCGCAACACTGTATCGGTATGAGAGGTAAAGATAGCAGCGAGTCCATCGCAAGAACAATGAAGCCCAGGCTATTGTGACAGTGATTAACGTTCGCTAAAACTGCCCCCCCCCCTCCCTCCGCCTCTATCAGAGGCCACAGTGTTTAACGGTCCCAGCAAATTACAACCGGTCCCTGGGACTGGCAGCTCCAAATTTTTCCGGTATTCTGGTTTTGCAAACGGTATTTTACCGCTAATTACCGGTTAACGCGATCACTGTTTAGCTCAAAGAACACAAATTCTCTCCAAATCCCTATGTATTCCCTATTAGCCACAGGCATCATAATGAATCGCCCCTACCAATTCTTCAATCTAGAAATAAAAATTACCATGCACAGACCATTCAAGGGCACGTACCTGACAGGAGTTTAAACAAACTTGAATGTCTCCTTTCCGCTCAGGCCTCACTGGAGTAATGCTAGTGTACTTTCTGTTTAAGGCAGAAAGCCAGTTCACCCAAGTGCACTCATGTCACCTTTGCCTCTCTCGTGAGCAACAAGCCCCAGCTTCACTGGCAGCTTGCCTCCTCTTGCAACCCCCCCCCCCCCCCGGCATGCACCTTGCCCTACCAAATACAAAAATCACGAAAATCACGCTTTTTCGTGACAACAAAAATCACTACAAACTAGCACACTCGCAAAGCGGGGTGATCCAAATAAACACTGCACCTGACCCCACTCTTCATTTGTGTCCTTACGCCTTTAACTCTTTGCAGGCTAAAGGAAAATCACCAGCCTCATTATGATCATCGCGCTGTCCCTGGGGTTGTTGTTCCCGGCACTGCTCCTGTGGTGCGTCATGAAGCGTCCCGCAGACCTACCCCCGGGGCCTGGCCCCGCCCTGCCGCTGCTGGGTCACCTTCACCTGCTGGACAAAGACCCTCGCCCCAAGTTCCGTGAATGGCGGCGTCAGTACGGCGACGTGTTCAGCCTGTACATGGGCGGGCAGCTGGTGGTCGTGTTGAACGGTTACCACGTCATCAAGGAGGCGCTGGTGAAACAGGCTGATGTTTTCACCATCAGGCCGAGCATGTTCATCACGGATTACATCACTAGAAACAGAGGTGTGTTAGCGCAAAATCGGCGATCGTCAATATGGAAATCGACCCCCCCCCCCTCCCCCCCTGAAAGACATAGTCTTTTTCCACAAAATGACGTCATGGTCTCTTTCCACAAAATGACGTCATGGTCTTTTTCCACAAAATGACGTCATGGTCTTTTTCCACAAATGACGTCATGGTCTTTTTCAACGATATGACGTCAAGGATTTACTGTCTCTTGCCGGTCATCGTCCGAGAGGCTTTTCAAATTCTCAATACAAGCGCAACCTGAAATCCTTTGGCGAGCGCTCTTTCAGTTTTGTCGCACCAACCGTTTGGAATTCTGTGCCAGCACATCTGAAAAATGCGCCCACACTGTGTATTTTTAAGAACAGTCTTAAAACGTTCCCTTGTTGGAAAGTTTTCCCGTAAATTGCTGTGTCAGTAACTAGTCAGTTTCACCAAGTGTGTGCGTGTCCACCGTTTGTAAAACGTGCCTAAGTGTCGGTGAGTGATTAACGCATTGAGTTTATTCTAAAAAAAAAAAAAAAAAAATGCGCCCTACAAATGCCATTTATTATTATTATTGATAATTTTAATTAGACGGTAGTTTTGCTTTAATTCGAATCCCGACAGGAATCGCGTTCGCGTCGGGCCCCGCGTGGAAAGAACAGCGTAAGGTGTGTCTGGAGATTCTCCGCTCCTTGGGCATGGGCAGGGCCAGCCTGGCCGACAAGGTGCAGCAGGAGGTGGGCCAGTTCGTGCAGGCCGTCACGGCCCTCCAGGGGCGGCCCACCGACCTCACCGACCTCATCGGCGTCAGCACCTCCAACAACATATGCGCCATGGTGTTCGGCAGGAGATTTCGCTACGACGATCCGGAGTTCACGAGGTAAAGACCTGGCAAGTTATGCGTCCTTAGTGAATGGAACGTTAATTTAACTCTTAAGAGACCTCGCCCGATCGCTCCCTGCCCACTTGACTATGTGATAAGACTGGTTGAAAAAAAACAACCACCTACACGAGTAGGAGCCACTTCAAGCCACTATTAATAATAATAATAATAATAATACATGGCTTTTATAGAGCGCTGTTCTCCAACTTCCAAGGACTCGCTGCGCTTAAAGCACACACACACACACACACACACACACACACACACACACACACACACACACACACACACACACACACACACACGCACGCACGCACGCACGCACGCACGCACGCGCGCTGTTTACATCCCCTCGGCCGGCTTACATACAGTTCGGCAGTGCAACGAACTCATGATGCACACAGACAGACTAAACAGAGGTTCAGTTATCGAAGGCTTGGCGGAAGAGATAGGTCTTCAGATGCGATTTAAACAGAGGCAGCGAGGTCTGAAGGCGGAGTTCGATTGGCAAGGAGTTCCAGACAGCCGGGGCTAAGAAGCTGAAAGAGGGCCTTCGCGCTGGACGTGAGACCACAGACGTATATACGTGAGACCGCTGTAGATTGTAATGTGGCTTCAAGTGGCTTCTACTGATCTGAAGATTTCAAGTATAAATGCGATTTTTGCACGGACTTTCAAGCGTTGTTGTTGTTGGTGGTGGTGGTGGTGGTGGTGGCGTTCTTGTTCATGTTTTTGTTTTGTTTTTTTTTCTGCCACAACTCTTTGCCGGCTCCAGTGGTGCAAGTTCCTCCCAGGTTAAGGGTGGAATCCACGGAGGGCTCGGAAGCTGGGGCAATTTTTATTATGCATGATAATGGAGATGAGGATGATGGTAAGGTGATGCTATGGAGGTCCGTGTGGTTTGGGACTGCGGTGCCGGCCGTGTAATCATCCATATCATAAAACGTGTCATTCCAAGGGAAGCACCCCCAAAGTCGCATCCGTGAAGTGGGTGAATCTCGGCTGTGTGGCAACAGCCTCCCCATTGGGCCCATATAGCACACCCACTCTGGGTAGGAGCCGACCTAGGTAGGAAAAATCCCGATTGCCTCGGCTGGGATTCGAACCCGGGTCTCCCGGTCCATGATCCGAAGTGCTAACCACTACACTACTGGGGCCGGTCTTGTTGCTGTTGTTGTTGATGCACCTGTGTCAAGAAGATGAAATAGTGGGCACCATCGACAAGCCAGTTAGGACTTGTAAATGAATCGTCTGTGATGCCTGCTTCACTTGTGTTGGCAAAATCATGCTTAATTACTGATAGTGCCGGGGAGGTTTGTTCTGTGGTCGAATTGGTCACTTTATTCGTTCATTGAACAGGTCAACGCTGAAGGCATTTACTCGCTAGTGACAAAAAACGCACTAAGGAAATTCTGTGTGTGTGTGTGTGTGTGTGTGTGTGTGTGTGTGTGTGTGTGTGTGTGTGCGTGTGTTCGCCAGGTACTTGTACCTCATCACGGAGAACTTTAAACTGCTGAGAGCCACAAACTTGATGAACTTTATCCCACTTCTTCGGTATCTACCGGGTGACCTCTTCAATACGGAAAAGGTATTTACTGAGCAATACGTGGTGTTACTGGTGCGGTTCATAGCTATAAAGTGTGCTTATCGATTTCATAAATTTTACGGATGGAGGAGTTGAAAATTCGGATAGTTACCCCCCTTAACTTAACAGCTGTGAACTATCCTTTTGAACAATAGCTTATCGCCCAGAGATCGACATGTCAAAATTTGAAATTTTTTAAGGCCAATGTCGCATGGGCGACGTTTTTGTTCGAACAAACAAGAGAACAACTCAAAACACGCTTCGGGAAAACGGTTTGTCCTTGGCCCTGTCACGGGGGGGTTTATCTTACTCTCGCACACGGCAGGACACGCAATTCACGGAAATGGCAACTTTGCACGACGGTCGCTCATTTAGCGTGCACAAGCAAGCTGAAAGTAGTGAACACTGGACCCGTGATTTATTTGTTTTCTCGTTCTCGAAGCTTGCTTGGATGGTGTTACTGCTGCGAATGATGTCGGCAATACTTGTTTCTCTCAATCAGTGCGTTGACCCGGCGTGGAATTATCATACATATGTTGATTTCGCAGAAAGACATTCTCGTTTGCAGTTGACCACCGTCTTTTTTATATCCACGAAACCAGCGGTGGTTGGCAACTTAATACATCAGCTAGGAGGACAGTCGCGTGTTCGTGTATTCCGCAAAGCACATGGTGCAAGTGATTTATTCAACTGTGGCCGGCTTGACAGTGCAAGTTGAAAGGACAAGTGAAATGATTTCATACATGTATAGGCTACGTTCTTTGAGCTCACGATGTTGCAGTTATAAGTGTACCGGCGGCCGATACACTCAGTGCGATTTGACGCTAACGTGGTGAGTACTGTACGCATTTTCAAGTGTTTGCAAAGGAAGGGGAGCCGGGGTGGTGGAATGGTAGAGCGTTGGACTTCTAATGCTCGTGTCGTGAGCTCGTATCCCGGCTGGGGCCAAATATTTGTGCTGGCTTTTTCCTCGTTGCCCCGTCTTTGATATCACCCTATGTGGTGGAAAAGGGCGTTAAACCCCCAACCCCCCCCCCCCACCCTTGCAAAGGAATGTTGCTGTTGTGAAAATTATAAGAATCATACAGTGTCAGATCACTATCGGCTCCTTGGTGAAGATAATGCTCATCAGCAAGGGATATGACTTACGAAATGTGTACGGTAAACGGGCGTGCGAATTCAGTTTCTCCCCGGCCCTTATAGCCGCCTTCAGTATAAAATTTCCGTTCTTGCATGTCGTTACTTTGATGGCACCTTTCCACCATACCTTTCGACTTCACACTTCACTCGTCACCTGTCAACCGTTGCGAACCCTTTGGTCGTCGTCCGAGAGGCTTCTCAAAATTCCCAAGCGCAACTTGAAATCTTTAGGCGAGTGCTATTTCAGTTTTGTCGCACCAACCTTTTGAAATTCTTTGCCTGCAAATCTGAGAAATGCGCCATAAGAGCAGTCCGGGCTTAAAACGTTCCATTTTTGCAAAGCCTTCCCGTAGTTTCCTGTTTAAGTAGTCAGTTTCACCAGTGTATGTTTGTCCATCGTTGTAGGTGTCGGTGAGTGAGTGGCGCATTGAGTTTTGCCAAAGTTTGTGTGTTTAGAGTTGCCTGGTTGTAAAAAAGTTTGGGTTGGTAGGTAGGTCAGAAGAATGTACCTAATTTTCTAAGTGTTCATACCAGTACTGTGTGTATTTTTTAAAATTCTAGCTGATGTACCCGGATTCGCCCGGGCTGATGTGATCTGTTCAGTTAGTGTTTTCTGGTGTCCCTTGTCTGGCGATACCTTGTGGTGAACGATGTTAAACTCGATTTGTTTCTCGTCATAATGTTCCCAGGGTCCCCCTGAGTACAGACACCAATTTTGATCGCGACGTGAGAACTCGAAACTGAGTTTCCTGGTCTCCTTGTTTGGCGATATGTGGTGGAAAAAGACCGTATTCTCCGATTTTCCGAAATTTTATTTCCTCAGAACGAGCCCGGGGTTCTCTTGAGTGCACCCACCAATTTTGATCGCGATGTGAGAACTCTTAGTTTTTATCGCGCACACAGACACACACCAGGCTGTTCATGTACACAGATCATCCTCAAGCGAGGAGTGGTTTGGTTTCTCAGAGCGCACGCGTGCTTCAAGTTGAAATACCATGTACATACGTGAGCCTATTCCTACCGGTATCCTGTCAAAAGCCCATTCCCATGACTTTCTCTTTTAAACATCCGACCGTAGCCGCTCTGTCCTTCCTCTCATCTCTCATCTGATTTCTAAGTTCGGCCCTTTCATCTATATTTCTTCTGTTTTAACCTCTCACTCAGGTCTGCACTGCCAGTGGTTAGGAATAAGTAATGTTGGGCATATGCTGCGAACTGATATATTGCGCCTAGGAGATAATAGTTGCAATACTTGCTGTATATGCCCTTAGTATTTGTTTATCTAGGTGTAATGGTTATTTGTTTTCTATGCTTTTTTGTAATCGGAAGTTCGATAAATTAGCATGCAGGTTCAGCGTCTCCTGCATGTCCTAGGTTTATACTGCCCCGTAGACCAGTTTGCACCATGTGTCCTACGTTACATTTTTTTTTTTCACGTAGGGTCAGGACTAAAACATAGGGTCGGGATTGTCGATGTACCCTCACAGTATTTTGTTGATTTCGGTCCTAGGTTTTGAGCAATGTGCGAGAGATGCATGACTCGTTCCTGAAGCCGCAGATCCAACAGCATGTGGATGAGGCTGATGACACGGAGCAAGACGACTTTATCACCTCCTACATCAGACAGATCCAGCAACGACGTCAACATGGCAACACAGTCACCTCCGTCAACGGTAGATATATGGTTTTTAATGCCTCGATTTGTACAACAATAATATCAACACATGTATTGTGATAAACTAAATAAACACTGATTTTTTCTTTTGAGAAGAAAAGTTGAATACCTGCACTGGAAACAAAATTGAAAAACACAATGTTTACCTTAGAAGTGGGTGTTGGGAAGTTAAACGTCCTTTTCCACCAAGTGGGAGCCGGAATAGCCGAATGGTAGAGCCAGTGTTGGACTCCCAATGCTCGGGTCATGAGTTCGAATCCTGGCTGGGGCCACATATTTGTGCTGGCCTTTTTCTTGTTGCCCCGTCTTTGATATCACCCATACGTGGTGGAAAAGGACGTTTTCCACCAAGTAAACGCGATATCAAAGAGCAACAAGAAAAAAGGCCAGCACAAACATTTGGCCCCTGCCAGGTTTTAATTTAAACTCCCATCCAGAGCATGGGAGTCCAACACTCTACCGCTTACCTTGGAGGCGTGTTAGTCTATTGTGATGAATCTTGACAATGACAATGACAATGATTCTTTATTTGTCAACGGTTAAAGCTTTAATTAACACAAACGTCAATTTTCGAACTTGCCGTTGCTACAGCTACTACATAACTATAAAGAACAGACCACACAAAGAGAAGGCGCAATCCAACACGTGCACACACACACAGAGGTTACGTCAAAAATCATAATTGTACACTGATGTCGATAAGGTACAGTGTCACAGAGAATCTTGTTTGAGAAAGGAACTTAACGAGATAGTCAGGCCATTCTAATTTACATTGTGTTCATGTTGCGAATTTGCGACAGAGGAAAGCATGCTGTGGGTGGTGAGTGACCTGTTTGTTGCGGGCACAGAGACGACTTCCACCGCTCTCCGCTGGGCACTGCTGTACTTCATCCACTATCCTGACGTGCAGGTCAGCAGACCAGTCATTTAGGGATGGGGACTACCCTTGTATTAAAGTGATGAGAACCTCTTGACAAGGCTTAAAATCGTCCACCTCTTGACGGATATCCACCTTGGGCTAAATATTTTCCTACCCCCCAGAAAAGTGTTTCCTCCCCTTTACCCTTTCAACGCCAGCAGTGCAAAACAAGTGTGCACATCTACGCCAGGCTTGCACAAAACACTGTCAGCTGTACGCCAGCAGTGCAGCAGAGAAAACACAGAGGCGGCACCCTACTGTCTTTGAATAGCTATAACTTTTCAACCACTCAACCAGTTTTTGAAAATGAGGTATCAAATTAAAGGTAACTGAACAAAGAAAACAGTAATATTCAATTTATTATTCTGTGAAAGTGTCCCAGTAAGTTATGTTTGGGGAAAGATGAAATTTAGAATGTGGTAACAGCACTGTTGTAGTGTATGGCTATCATTAGTATCAATATACAAATATCATCATACAAGCAAAAACTAATGTTAGTCACAAAAAAAAAAACATTTGATTATTTTGAAAGCAAGTACATGTACTCATCAAACTGATGATAAATCCATAAGCTATTGATCCAAAGAAACACTTCATAAACACAGCACTTCACAAACACTGTCACTGAACACTTCTCAAGTTTGGGTTTCTCTCTTGTTTACAGTGTGTCCACAGGATAAAACATTGCCCCTTGCTTTCAAAACTTACCACTCAATAAAGGACAATGTGCAAACTCAAACAATAAAACTTGTGCAAGTTTGGTAATTCACTGTGTTACGTTGTCGCGCGGCGACAGTGGCGTCTGCCCTACAAGTCGCCGCGCGGCGACACTGGCGTCAGCTAACATGTCGCCGAGCGGCACCAATGGCGATGAAAGGGTTAAGCCCAAACGCACCAGACTGCAAAGGGTGGGTGGGTGTTCGGGAGTTTAACGTCCTTTTCCACCACATATGATACGGGTGATATCAAAGATAGGGCAACGATGAAATAGCCAGCACAAATATTTGGCCCCAGCCGGGATACGAACTCACGACCCGAGCATTAGAAGTCCAACGCTCTACTATTTGGCCACCTCGGCTCCCCCCAGATTGCAAAGAATTTAGTAGAGTTCTAATACGTTTCGTCCCAAAATAGTGTTTCCTCCTCAGAAGCACTTAAAATCATGTCAAAATGCACCAAATTGCACAGATTTTAGTCTAATTTTTAAAAAAAATTCCATGGGAACACACCCACACCGAGGCACCTCTAGCTATAGGGGGAGCCAGGGTGGTCGAATGGTAGAGCGTTCGACTTCTAATGCTAGGGTCGTGAGTTCGTATCCCTGCTGGGGCCAAATATTCCAGCTGGCTTTTTCCTCGTTGCCCCCTCTTTGATATCACCCTATGTGGTGGAAAAGGACGTTAAACCCCAAAACACCCACCCACCCACCTCTAGCTATAGCATAACACATCTGATTTGCCAGTTCATCACTAAATGCTGGACTGACGCCGACTTTTCCTCCTTTTGGACCATGGACCATTTTGAGCTCTGCTTGAAATTAGGTTCTAAGCAAGCATGTATACCGTTCATATGCGCAAAACGGCCAAAACGTGGGTTCTTCCATGTATTGACTGAAGGTCAAGGTCATTAAAGCAGTTGTGAATGTTAACATTACCGTTTTTGGAGGAACTACAAATACTAGAGGCGTCAAACTTGGAATAATAGATCTGGATAATTTCATTTGAATGACCTTGACCCAAGGTCAAGGCCATAGGAATGAATAACACTAGAGACACCTTACTTGGCATGATGATAGTGATAAGAGCTTTACATATTAACATAGTCTTTTGAATGACCTTGACCCATGTCACAAGGGAGCCATGGAGACTTCTACCGGTCTAGGTTTTTTGTTGTTTTTTAAAAGTAGTGTGCATTTGACACCGTGATGCCATCTGAGAATGCTCTCTCATTCATTTTACTTTTTCTCCAGGAGTGGTGCTACAAACAGATCAGTGAAGTGATCACTACACACCGCCCTCCGAGCATGCACGACAGACCGGAACTGACGCACGTGGAGGCCACTGTCATGGAGGTGCTGAGGAAAGCCGACATCGCGGCCATGAGCATCCACCATGGTGTGGCCCATGACGCCATGCTTCGTGGGTACCGGATCCCCGAGGGCTCAGTGGTGGTACCATTTCTGGACTCGGTGCTTAACGACGAGGAGGTGTGGGGAGACCCGCAGAATTTCCGGCCACAGAGGTTCATCGGTCCACAGGGTCAGATCGTCAAAAGAGAAGAATTCATACCGATGTCTATAGGTAAGTTCCCAAGACCAGGTTTGCGTCTTTCGTATGCAAGAGATATTAGTTCCGAAAATAGCTGGGTAATGTCTAGGCATGTGCACAGTTATGGTCTCCCAAGCAAGCATGCCTGCCGTTCGGGTGTAGCCGTATTTGTCTGGGCAAATGGATAAAATGAACAATCCGTCCCGGAAATACGGGTGTTTGCTGCGCGTCCTTGAAAGAAAGAACCCATAACCACACATTTGAATCTTCGTCGCAGTAATCAACCTTATCTATCTTTGACGTAATGAGTGAGGTAGCATCACTGCATGGCAGAGCACAAAAGGGACGTAATCCAGACTAGACGTTTTTCCAGCAAGATGGCTACCATTACGTGCGAACAATTTTATCATTAGAATGGGTCGTCTTTTAATCTTGTTTAGGTCGCACCAGGTAATATAGTCTCTCTGGTCGCACCAACCATCATGCCAAATTAGGAATCTTTGGTGGTTGTAATTTCTGAGAAAATTGCAGTGTTACAGTTTTCCATGGACAACTCCTATGGGCTTGACCTTGAGTCAAGGTCATTCAAATAAGATGTCAGTAGAGGTCGTATCAATGCCTATCACTATGCCAAGTTTGATACCTCTGGTGTTTGTAGTTTCTGTGACTCTGCAAATTTTAATACAGTCTTCACAAAAAGTTAAAGACCACTTGCAAATATTCAACTTTTGTCGTGGTGGCATGCTGGTGTAGTGCTGAACATTGCTGAAACGGCGGCTTATGTAGGCAAACAAATGAGCACAGTTCATAACCAGGGATGCATTCTTTGACCTGCATCTCATTTTTGCCGTGCAGAAAGCCCCAGGTATCGCTCATTGAACACTGAAACTCGGTCTAGTTTTGCCGAAATTGCAGATTTTCAAACGTGCCAAGCCAGGGCTCCCTAAAAGCTGGCCCCATGGGCTCGCCTTCACGCGGCGGGGCTGATTTCGCCAAGCTTGCCCACCCCTATTGCTCTTTCTTTACTCTTATTTCTGCCTCCATCGGTCCATTCACCTGTCTTTTGCTCTCTTAAAGTCTCCTCCGGGGGGAGGTCAGTAAGCGGGTGTCTGCTGACCCTTGGTCCAGTGAGACATCTGAGGGTCATTTCTGAAGGCCGACTTCACTGGATTCCCCCCACCTGGTCTTCACCCTGGCGGGCTTTGTTCGCAGCGCCCTGCTGGTGCTGCTGAACACCTGTCATGTTGAAGACCTTCACAACGCACCCCTCTCTGGTGCGTTGTTTTCCCGAACCGCCTCACGGCGGGGAGGTTCCGTGTTGGAGCGGTCTATTCTCCAACTGCCTCCCAGGCATGTTGTCTTCATTGGCAACTAAGGAATTTTCCTTCCTACCTCTCTGTCTATCCCTCACCAGCCCATTCGCCTGTCTCTTTCTCTTTAAAACCTCCCGAATTTAGCCGCTCTGTCCTTCCTCTCTTCTCTCAGCTGATTCCTAAGTTCGGCCCTTTCATCTATGTTTCTTCTTTTTAACCTCTCACTCGCGTCTGCACTACCAGTGGTTAGGAATAAGTGATGTTGGGCATATGCTGCGAACTGGTTTATTGCGCCTAGGAGATGATAAGTTGTAATATTTGCTGTATATGCGCTTAGTATTTATCTTTGTTTTACCTAGTTGTAATTGTCGTTTGTTTTCTACGCTGTTTTGTAACCGGGAGTTCGAGAAATTAGCATGAAGGTGCAGCGTCTCCTGCATGTCCTAGGTTTATATTGCCCCGTAGACCAGTCTGCATCCTTTGTCCAACGTTACTTTTTTGTTTTTTTCATGTAGTGCAGGCACACTCAGCCGCGAATTAGTCTTTGTGGCTTGCGCGGCTTTAAGCCCTAAAAACTCACTCACTCACCCCTAAAAGCTACAGACCTAAAGGGTCCACTGACCCCCAGTTCAAAATTTTAGGGGGTCTTTGTACCTCCACTTTCAATTTTTAAAGGGTCAGAATCATTTCTCAAGTTTTCAGTGCATGGAATTATAAATTCAGTAAATACTGCTGAGCAGGTGTGTGTGTGTGTGTGTGTGTGTGTGTGTGTGTGTGTGTGTGTGTGTGTGTGTGTGTGTGCAAAACTGAATTTTATCAACTTCAAATCGTATAATTAAATGAAGTGGGTACAATTCAGTTTTGAAAGTTGGAAACTCTGACTTTTTGCTGCTCTTTGCCGACTCTGATGCGACGTCTGAATCAGTCGTAGCTATGCGACGCCGAAGTGCACCCGCTGCCAGGCGAGGGCTTGAGCCCCTCCACAACTTTTCCATTGACAAAAAAGTCCATAGTCTTTTGAACTTTCACTTTTTTCGGTGGCATGATTCGTCACAGAGAAAGCGAATCCGATCGGTAACAAGAGCACTGACTCTAAAATCTTTCGTCCATAGTTTCGAGCGCAGAAGCGGAAAAAGATGGGGCACGTTCACTACGCGCGAGTGGCTGTAGTAGCCGCCGATCTGCAGCAGTAGAGAGTTAACGCCTGCGAGCGTTAAACAGAACTGAACTGAACGCGGCCATGGCAAGGGAGAACGCTCACTCGCGTACGCACGGTAGTGCAGAGGTAGTGCGTCAAGCTAAGCACAGATCGCGTTCATAATGCTTCAGCGTACCCCCTCGAATTTTTTTTAGGACGTACATTTCTACTTCAGTGCGTAAATTACGCACAGACGCACAGTTTAGGGAGCCCTGCAAGCATGCTGTGTGACGCGCACGTGCCATCCACACAGTGGTCGCCATGTTCACTAATTACCCCTTAACCTTGCTACCGAATTTTACGGGAAAAATCTTATTCGTTTATTTTTTCTGATTTATTGAAACTGTCACCCATTATGTTGACTGGTCCTTAACTTTTTGTGAAGACTGTATTCACAATAGACAGCATTCATGACCTAGCTTGACCTTTAGGCATTCAAGAGGGTATTTTTTGGAAGGTCTTGCCACTGTATCTCAGAGTGCCAAGATTGGCGCCTCTGCTGTTTATTGTTTCTGAGAGAATACCAGCGTTAAAAGTTTTTGGCATTTTTCACAGATGGCTGGTGTGGCCTTGACCTTGATTCAAGGTCAACAGCAGCAAAAAAAACAAACCCAAAGCACTGTTATGACTTTTTTTTTTCTTTTTTTTTTAGATTGAAGATCTTTGAAGATCTTTGAAAATTGGGCCTCGACCCATTGTTCATGATAATAATTTTGTAACACTTTCCCCCAGGTCGGCGAGTGTGTCTTGGAGAGTCCTTTGCTCGGATGCAGCTGTTTCTGTATTTCGCCACCGTGATACAGCGTTTTCGATTCCTGCCTGCAAGTGGAGAGTTACCACCCATGGAAGGGGTGATGGGACTCAACCACGTCCCAAAGCCGTACCTAATTCGTGCTGTTCCTAGAGTGTTTGAATAGCAGAATCTGGTCAGGTAAAATTTGAACTTTACTCTGCAGATCATTGAATTTCCATTCATAATTCCTGCATCACGTCACTACAGTTTAAGTATATCTACTGTCATTAAGCGGCCTTAGCTGCAGTTTTCTAGGTCTGCACTTTGGCATTTTCGTTGTCAAATCGATGCACATTTCGTTACTTACTTATAGTGTGTTTTTCGGTCATAGGTCTGAAGGCGTGTATGAGATTGAATTTTCAGCAGTTGTCTGTGTCGGAGAAATGAATTAATCGCGTACGCCATTATAATATGATAAAAGTTCGCCCCCCTCTCTCTCTCTCACACACATACACACACACAGAAATGTGTGTGTAAATAATTTGAGAATAAAATAGTTAATTACCAAACGCATCGTTAAAGAAAACCAGTTCACTTGTTTTATTCAACCATTCGAGTCGCTACAATGAGGCAAGGAACTCGCCTGCACCTTAACTGCACAGTACACGTACACTCAAAAGACTCGATGAACACAAAATTGTGGTCAATGCGCTTAATGCCAGGCAGAAACTGCAGTCATGAATTACAAAATAAATAAAATAGACAAATGGTAAGCACTATTCACAGTCGTATCCGTCAACCACGGCACAGCGTAAGGATCTGAGACATTGCACCTAGTGTAGTAATAACAGGTATTTTACTGTCATTCAATGAAAGATGCAGTGTTATTCTCCGTTGTCCTGCTCTTTCTGTATTTTTGTTGTAGAAGTTTTTTTGGTTTTTCTTTCTCTCGCCTCTTTCTCATTCCAGTGACAGAACTGACTGTGAATACTGCCAGATGACATTGTTACAGTAAGTTTGACAAGCGCAGTAAATGATGCGACCGATGGAGTTAGTAGAACTGCAGTCAAAATCTCACAAGCGCGAGATTACACACACAAGGCTGTTCAAACGTAGTGAAATAATGGGGTGGGGGGGGTTCTCATATAATAATTTAAAATGCTGCACAGTACATTTACAAGTCAAGAACTATATACATAATACAAAACAAAACCCAACATCAAACAAAGTTACTCTGTAGACACGGACTTGCACATCAAAGAAAGTAGATGTCTTTTATATATAGATATACATGTAGAACCTACACAAGAGATTGAAAAGTCTGCCTCGTAGTCAGAAGACGACGTAGACCCGCTTTATCTACATTATATCTTGCATTAGGGAGTGCAGTGAGTGGTGGATTTCTAGGTTAGCAAAATTACACCAAAAGAAAGCCTGTCTGAAGTGTTTCCTCAACTTAATTTTTTTTAAAAACTTTCTAAACATTGTTAGAAACCGATTAGAGCTACCAATATGAACTGCATCTGTACACTAACTAATTAAAACTACCATCTGTTTTATTTTAAGATACAGGATTTGATGTAGGTACTGTTTTGTTTTCCCTCTTCTTTGTTTCTGCTGAAGCAAAACTAACCCAACATGTGTTAATGCCGGGGCAGGTTCAAACCTAAACAGAACGGAGAAAACTTTATAAATCTTAATGTGAATATTGTCTGGTCAGAATCCTCCTAAATATTTCCACCAAAGCAAATCCCCCCCCCCCCCCCCCCCTTCCAAGAATTGTCTCTACTTGCAGAAGTATATCGCCGTTGTGAGTATTCTACACGAAAAGAGCACACTGCCCCTGCCATAAATCCACTTAAAAATGAATGCAGCCAATGTCTCTTTTTCTCAGATAAGACGACAAAATCAAATTTTCACAAGTTTCCTATGTCTGAAACATGCAAAGGACCACGATCACAAAGACAAGTTTTATGCATGGTACAAAGAACCAGCGCTTCACGGAAACTGATTGTATACACAAAGTGAAATGAGATTTTTTTTTTTCCTGAGCGGACAATACGAAGTGAATTGTTGATAAAAATGTCGCCCCTGAATGTGAGGTGGGCAAGCATACAAAGAGATACATGGTGCTAGATGGTAAAGACACAGCCATGGTGCTAAATGGTCAAGACACATGGCGCTAGACGGTAAAGACACAACGGGTGCTACATGGTACAGACACATGGCGCTAGATGGTATAACTACTGAAAACAAATTGGCAAGCAGGCAGTCGAAAATAAGCTTCTATACTAATGCAAGAAGCCTATTAAATGTAGAATCTCATTGTAGAGGGCATCAAACACTATTGTAACAAAATTCATGTGTGTAACTTTCAAGTGTGATTCTATAACTATCTATACAAGACAACGGCAAAGGTAAGCAATGTCAAAGATCTACTGTCGGGGCACAGTGGATGAAAAAGGCGTGATGTTTAATGCACAGTAAAACGACCACAGCTGAAGATTTTTCTCTGTCAGTTCTACTGGTTACTGCTTCACCAAAATCTTTCGATTTTCTACAGAAGCTAGGGAATCAAGTCCAGTGGCACAAGAAAAGATAAGGACTAAAATCACAAAAATTGCAAAGGGTCATACTAACTGAGAACCGCGCTACGAGCATGCTGGGCATGGAGTTTTTCAGCGCATTACAAGACACCATCATCATCATCATCATCATCATCAACATGAAAGCTAACTAGACCCCAGAAACTTCATTTTTAAAAGGGCTTTTAAACCATGTATTTAAAAAATGCACTCTGGCAGATACTGGTGGTTGGTTGTGTGAATCTAGGACATCTGATGAACCGTTCTGGCAACCGTGCAGATTTATGTAGATGTATATTTCTATGGGGCATCTGCTTTGAAAACCAATGAAGCTGACTGTCAGCCTTATCAGAACAATGAGCACTCAGAACATTAACTCAATACCTTCCCCCTCACAAATTTTCAAATCGGATCACAATAACAAAAAGATAGAACCAGAGATCTCGCACACATAATTGCTGTGCTGCTTCGGTTACTGTCATCTTTGATCATACTATATTCCCAAATGCTAAATCCAAACTGTTCTGGTTCAACAGTGAATTAAGACAAGACTTAATTTGAAGGCACTTTAAAGTCTTACAGGTTGGCTAAAGAAAGATTGAGAAGCTTTATTATAGTTTACTAAAAGTCATACCTCGCCTTGAAAACTGCCGATAATCAAACCAAAACGGTCAAACCCTTTTCTCATTTTTATTAACCTTTTTACTAACGGCGCCAGATATCACCAGGAACAGCTCAAGTACATGTACTGTCCTTGATATGGTCAGTGTGTACACATGTGAACGCATTGCTTCAGTAGCAGTTCGTGGTCACGTTTCCACTGCAATCGGAAAAAGTGCGGTCTGTGAAGGGTATTCAGACGTTTACAGTTCAGAAATGCCAGATTACTACCACACAGCAGTCTTTCAAAAGCCAACCGGTACAGAGGAAGAAAAACACTCTTGAACCTGAACAGTTTTACTTGCTTTGACTTGTATATTTTCTTTTCAATGTTCCTTTCCGCCCCCTAAACATAGGCTGTGCTCTTGTCTTAGTTTTGTGTGTACTCTGCACAAACCTTTCCCCGTGTCTTGCTTATCTCGTAATAATGACAGACGAGAACAAATAATTTTGTCCACATTGCCAGTTGCCCCTAAACCCTGCTTTGTTTAACTGCAGACATTGCCAGATGCGGTTTGTTTTACAACCATTGACCGTCAGTTATTGCTAGGGAGCATTCTGATAATTTTTGCCTAATTTTCTATTTATATTTTTATTTATTATGTATGTCATTAACTTTTTTCAAGGGGTGGGGGGTGGTGGTGGGAGCAAGCTATTATGGGTCTGTCAAAAAGGCAAGTGGTCTTTAGGTGAAGTGTACGGTTCTACAATCATTTTTCCCATGATATTCACTAATTTGCATAGGAGAAATATATGTGGATGAAGTGATGACAGATGACCACAAAAAAAAGCACGATCACAAACTACTATGCAGGAGAGTCTAAATTGTCACTGATATTTCTGAAGAGGAACGATTTGCCAGGGCAGTCTTTAATATCAAAATCAACATCTTAAGTCAACTTAGGGGTGGCTGCTGATAAGAAATTTATGTTGATCAATACAAGAACTTATGACGGAAAAGACGAAAATGAGAAATGTGACCCTCCACCACGAAATGAGTCTTCTTGTGCTATTTGTTCATGTTACAAGACGACTCATTTCGTGGTGGAGGGTCACAAATATGGTCATGAATGACAAGCAATGAAAGTTAATTTTATAAATTATGCACCAGACTGTTGTTGTGAAAGCTAGGCACATCAGAAAAGGAAGAAACACAAACTCTTTACTGAGAATACCACTCCAGCCAAAACCATACCCACTCTCCAGAAGTTTTTGGCAGTATAAGCTTCTTCATCCCGCAGGATGCTTTCTTTCAGGAATTTGACTCTTTCCTGCATAAAACCGACAAAGATGGTTGGTTCCTTTCTTTCATTCTGAAGGCACAGTTCAGTGATAAGTCAGACTTTTACTTTCAGACCGCCACAAACTATGGGAGTCGTTTGACACAAAAAAAACCTCTATTCTACGGGAAAAAAGGTGCTAGGCAGATGTAACTTCATCACAGACATGATGAGCCTTCACTTAGCATCAGCAGTATCGAGTACAATAAGACAGCATTCTGTCATTCATAGCTGTAGATCGTGTGGTGCGTTTAATCAAAGGATTCTGACACTAAGCGTTCATCACTATGGTATTCACTAGTTATCTGCTAGAGTTTAAGCTACTGGGATTCTCCAGGCCAACAGCTTGGAAGACAGTTATAGCAATTTTGTCTGTGCACATGGTTTGTAAGTGATAAACAGCACTGTGTGTGCTTGGCCTTTATTTGACTCATAAAGTGTGTTCTCTACAACCATTGTTAACAAAGTCCATGTGCTTTTCTCACTGGAACTTCACCTCTTCAACAACAAGAAATTGAATATAATTCAACAAAGTAAGCTTTAACACCGTGTGAGCAAAATAAACTCAGCCAAAATTCTAATTTTAACAATTTCAAAATTCTGTGCAGACTACTATCGTGTAAGCTGTCACATGTATTTTTTGGCAAAATATTGTTGAACTTCTGCATTGTTGAGAAAGGCATTATAAAAAGATGGCGTACACTTTCACCCATTCCAAACTAGTAAAAATCAAGCTCAGACGTTGAAAACGGATCAAACACCAAGTGCAAAAATATCGGCACCAAAGCTGGCCTTACACACACATGGAATTCCAAATTATGCAAGGAAAATCAATTGCCCGACACGGAGAAACTTTACTAACACTGTAGTACCATGAAGTTGTAGTCACACCATACTGTCCAGATTATTTAAAATGGGGAAAAAGTGCAGTTTTGCAGAATCAGGTTGAGTGAAGGGAAGAGGAGTAATTAAACATGTATAAACATCACAACATATTACACATCAAAAACTGAGAATGCTGGTTGGTCAGTAGAAGATGAAAGGTACGGTTGTAATGGCAGTGAGCTTATACGCAAATATTATTTGGAGTAAAATATTACCACTGCCAACTGAATGTGCAGTATGCACCACAGGCGAAAGTTAGTTTCATTTATCATATTGCACAAACGTATGTGTATAGCAAGCTTAGACTTGTGTTGTCTTTACTGCACCCGAAGTCAACCAGACGCAGACACCACACCATGGCACTGTCACATGTTCTACAAATCCTTTACTACTCACAGATCATTATACCGACCAGACACGTCTTTCGCTAAAACCGGTAACCAGCAAACAGGGACATTATACATTATTTTATACATTTAATCCAGATGGAAAGTTTCCCCAACCACCACGGTTAAAACTAGTCCATCAGTAAGTTGTGACCGCGTCAATATTTCCTAATGGTCTACTAGAACGGTTTCATTCCATGCACATTGCTAACGACAAAATTATACGTATGCATGTGCACGTTTGTCATGCAAAGGTCAGCTATTTTCACTATTAACTCTGTCAAACTTGTTTTTAAGTCACTTCAACCACTGATACTGACAAAACTATTTCACAATTGCACACCCCAGCAATTGAATCCTTGCAACTGAAAAGACCTTGTGTGCTCCTACAAAAATTCAAAGATCTCACAATAAAAACAAAATCAATACAAACTCAAAGAACACAGGCAATAGGTACATTTTCTTTCCTAATAAACCGTACTAGGCATGTCCACCTGAACTCCAAACAATACATGCACATTTAAGTTACTAAGCATCACGTCAACCCAACTCAACTCTGGCACAAACGGTTAAATCAACATCCCGCAAAATTCAATGTCATCTGTCAATAATCCAAATTATGGTTGCTAAACTATTCTTATAAACACACAAAGAATGCATTGATCAGCTATTTAAGAGTGCAGGTTGTAAACAAACATACAACATTCTTGTTTACACAACATTACTGGCCGCAAACATATTCTGCAGTTTGCTGTATACTGAACAACTTTCACGGAGTAAACGTCTTCATACAGTGTCAGGTCAAACTGAACATGCAGTGCAGACACATCACCACCACCAAGGATGTATCACACATAGATCAGTTTCATTGTCACTTCATCGACACACATCTTTCCTAGCAGCTGAAGCAGGTCAGTTTTTCCCATGTTTGTAGCACTAACGTGTATCCGCATGTATCGGAGATCACAAAATTCAACAGTTACTCGTCCGTAGTTCCAGCTTTGAACGCGCGTGTGATGCTCTGTTTTCAATGCAGCAAGACTGCCAGCACGCAAACCACTTGTTTTCTTGAAAAAGTCGTCCGTTGGATGCCCTCGCTGATAAAGCGAACCATCACTTTGTCATAACGGCATGGGCTTGCTTGAATGCAAGATGGTTCAGATTTAGTTATGTACATAAGTATTAGCACAGAACTTTCCTTTTTTGTGTGGGTGCGATGCAAGTCCTGAGCTGTATACAGTATGTGAATGATGACCTTTTGCTGCTTTTAATGCTGTTTTGAGATCAGTCTTTGGTAATTAGTTTAGCTAACACTATCGGCAACTAGTGGTTGCGCTTCATGAAAATAAAGCGTACTGATGACTAGTGTAGAACTGGTGTGGAGAAATGGATACGATTTGCCTGCATTTGACTGGGAAACAAGAAGCAGTAAGTAACAAAGACTCTGCAAAATCTGGCAGAAAGAAATGTAGATCTGTCCTTGTGCTTGGAGATGCTTACACGTGTACCAGCTTGCATTGTGCACATAAGAATTATGTACAGAGTGAAATGATCTAGCTTTCAATCCTGTGTGAAAGTCAAAGGATGCAATGTGCTTCTTGGCACAGGGGGTGCATGATTGTGTTTGTAGAATTATGCAGGGGGAAAAAAGTGTTGAAGTCACTGTCTCGGACATTCTGCTGTCATCTGTCAAACACTTGGCTGCACAGGATACACTACAGGAAATCCTCAGGAGCTCAACTTGCGAAGCAGGATTGTGAAACCAAAGAAATGTCTTTTGGGAATCGCAGACTCCTGTGAAACGGCCAACACACTGTAGTGTCCATCAATCATTTCACATGATCAGAATGTCAAAAAGCATTCTTCAAGTCTGCAAACCCAACCACCCTGCAGATGCACACAAAAAAGTCTGTACAGCATCTCCTCCGCATGAAGACTAGTGTCTAATGCATTCCTGAAGTCGGTGGCATTCACACCAGAATGAATGAATGTCTACAGGGTAGATTCCACACCCCCAGATGATGAGAACTCCTGCATGCTGCTATGACTGTCGATGCTCGTGGAGTCACTGTCGTTGCTATGGGTACCAGAGTAGTTGGCAGCCTCCTGCAGCTTCATCAGCATGTTCACCTGTGGGTGTCCATGGTAACAGAGCACCCCAAGACAAATCAAGAGCAACGAGGCACAGATCAGTCGAGCTGTCCAAATTTTGACAATTTGGACAGTCCTTGGGTCTCAC
Source organism: Batillaria attramentaria (assembly GCA_018292915.2). Taxonomy (NCBI): domain Eukaryota; kingdom Metazoa; phylum Mollusca; class Gastropoda; family Batillariidae; genus Batillaria; species Batillaria attramentaria. The sequence goes on along the minus strand of JACVVK020000039.1, from coordinate 139,569 downwards.
TGGTGCATGGTGCTTGTTAAAAAAAAAAAAGCTAAGGAAGTTTCATTTTTAATCACACATTGCCAAAATGTCTGTCTGCTATGCTGTTGAACTATAAATTCACACCACTGGACTATCCAGCTGTGCTCGCTCTTGTACTTTAACTTGAACAGAGAAAGCAACTGACCATGAAAAAAGTGTTTTGCTTGCTTTTTGCTGTGCTCGGAAAAGTAACTTATTATTCAACAAACAATTATAACTGAAACTCAGTTTGACAGACTTTGAGAAATTAAAGTAAAAACTCATCACCAAATGGAGACAAAAAAAATCAATCAAAGCACCAGCCAAAAAAACTTAACAACATGCACCAATGAAACCAAAGAACTGCACAAAGGAAATTATAAAAAGAATAGATCCCAAATAATCAGAATTAAATACAGGAGTATACACAAGTATGCATCCGTAAAGCAAACAAAACCGAACTTCCCCTTTGCGAATTAAACAGCTACACAGGTGGTACAGCTGAGAACCGATTTACTTTGACAAACTTTCAAAACGAAAAAGAGCAAAAACAAAGAAAATCCACAATTATCCTTAAATCGTTTCGATGCACTGATAAAAACAGACGGACGGACAACAACAAAATCACTAATAAAACATTGATTGTTGTATGTTGGCACGTTTCACTTTTGTTCAGGCATGCACGTGGTAGCTCAAGTATTTTTAAGTCCTTTCAAAGGGGAGCCTATCAAAAGCTAGCCGCTCACCAAAGGATCAGAGGAGTCCACAGGCTGATTCTCTCCCTTGGAGGGTGAGGTAGGAACCTTGGTGTTGCTGAGAGAAGGGGAAGTTGTCGGGCTGGTGGTGGTGTTGGAGGGAGCGATGCTGTCGTAGCCAACGTCCTCTGGCCTCATGTGAAGGAGTGCACGGTCGGGCCCGCTCCCAGGGTTGAGGTTAGCCCAGGGGTATGTCTGCAGAGCCCAGTCCGTTGGGTCCTCCCACGGGGCACGCTTGCCATAAACCTGCCATGCAGTTTGTGAAAACATGTAATGTACTCGCCAAACAGCCAATGTGCACACAGAATGTGTCCGTGTGTACTGGCAATGAATCCAAATTACAACAGAGGTTCCCTCTTGCAGGCTGGGAAATTGCCGAGGGGAAAAAACACTGAACCTCAGGTTGAGTGCAGGGGGAACGCTCGGGTGGGTAGGTGTGGGGGTGGGGGGGGGGGGGTGGCAAATCTTAGCAATGTAAGTGCATTTACTGGCCTCTCCTGGCACCCACAAGTAAAATAAAGATATTTAATCTGACGTTTTCTTTGGCAGAAACTTTGGGAGGGAGCGAGGGGAGGATAGGAAATTTGGCTGAAAACTGTCAAATACTGAAAAATCTGAAGCCTGCTCTTGACACCTAAAGCCCCTGACAAATAATTACACCTACATCACTGACTGCAGCACACTGTGGCAATATTTGATTCCACTGCAAGGAGCACGTCGCCATACCACTGACCCACATATCGTAAATTTTGATTGTGAAAAAGGCCAGAAGACTCGAAAAATCCCCAAGCTGACACAATTGGTATCACAAATTAAAGCTTCAGATTAAAAGCACAAGATTGATAGGGGTTTTGGTCGTCGCACACACATTCTTTGCAATGAAATTACCTGCAACCCATCCCTGACGGCTTCAATGATGTAGGGCACAACGGAGTAGTTCCACAAGTCCGTGAACCAGACTTGGGATCCTGCGATGTCCATCGGGCATGACAGGAATAACCTAGGGCCTGAAAACACCAACACAAAGGTCAAAGTCAATCACTAAAAATACATAGAGGGAGGGAGGGAGAGGACGGGTAGAAACTAATTAGGTATACGGACATGTCAAACTTTCGGCGAGTGTGACTGATTTCAATTTCCAAGCAGTACAGAATGTGCTCCCAGAGTTAAAAGATTACCTGACTGAGGGACCTGAACGATGTCACAGACGTCGCCGATCTCCGTTTCACAGGTCTACAAACGTGTGTGTGTGTGTGTGACAAAGAGGAGCTATCACCATGCACTGTGTGCGTGTGCGCGTGCGCGCGCGCGCGCGGAAAGTATTGGACTGGTGTCATTACAAAGCATGGCCACTCAACTTTGGAGTTGCTTCCGTATCAAACCCCGCAATGCAAAGCAAAGTGTAAGGCGATAACTTACAACACCTTTCAAACAAACATGAACCAACCACACACACACGGCGACACCCACTCCACACCCTCTCTCCTCCTCCTCCACACCCTGCTACCCGTCCACCAAAATAAGGCTAACTCACCAATGGTCACGTCCGAGGAGCTGTGTGTCTCCAAGAACTTGTTGACGTGAGCCCACACTTTGGGTATCCAGTCGATGGTGCGGTTGAGGTCGTTGTTACGAATCCCCGTCCTCACCTCCGCCTCCACAAGTTTCCGCCTCAGGTAGCGGCCCAGGAACCCTTTCACGGGCTCCATGTGGTTCGCGCACAGAACCCAGCGGAAGTTGTGGTGAAGCTGCAGGTTGGTTGTGGAGCACGTGGACTGGTTCATCGTGCCGATGATGTATGGACTGAAACAAGCACAGGGATATGAAACACAATATTCTATACTTATGAAGAACGTTTAGCCGAGCTGATCACGTTTTCATAAGATTAAAAAAGTAAAATTCCCTATTCTTGTGTGCCCCTTCTTTATTCTGCACGCGATTAACCTATACAAACGTGCTTCATAAATACCATGCTTGATTGGTTGGTGGGCAGTTTAACGTCCATTTCCACCACAAAAAGGAAGTGGCCAAAATGGAAAAAGCCAGCATGAACTTTTGGCTTGCACCCTGCAACCTTACCACAACCCAAGCAACGAAAGTCCAATGCTCTACCAGGGTTTCATGTCCCTGGGAATGTTAATAATATTTTTGGCTGACGGAAAAAGCATAATTGTCCTGAACCATGATGACTACAGCATTCAGAAATGCTGGGACATATGTCCACCTTAGTAAGGCGGCGTTGGTACAGTTTGCCCCCTTGTCATTTACACCTCCTGTAAATGCACTATGACCGTCTACACAACACAGCGATTGCACCAAAGGCGCAAGGTAACCCAACCCTAAACTGAACTGAGCAAGCGAATTGTATTAAATGAACGTGGCTATGTTAGTATAGCTCGCCCAATTCGTCCCAAGGGTGCCAACTATACTAACCGAGCCTTAGTAAGAAAGTAATCAATCAATCAATCAATCAATCAATCAATTGCACTTTATTCATCCCGAAACGGGCAATTAAGATTGAGACAGGCTCAGTATAAATCAACAAATAAATAATTAAGAACAGTCAATATTAATCACAGACTCAAGTAACTTAAAAAGCGTAAGAGTTCATTTATAAGCTGAACGCTGGGCTAAAAACGGAACACAGGCATTCTTATTCTTCTCTCTCTCTCTCTCTCTCTCTAAGACTAGCTCTGGAACAATACCAAAATGAATCCATGTATAACCAATGCAAAATATGAAGTCGTGCACGTAGCCACAGACGAAACTGTCACAGTGCTAATCTGGTCGGCTCACCATTTCTGATACTTGGCTGTAAGGAAGCCGTTGAAGACGTCAGCCAGCGACGCCACGTGGTGCAGGTTGTCCAAGATAATAACCGACGGCAAAGCGCTGGCTGACGTGGACTCGCACTGGTCCGCGATGTTGGCCAGGTACTGCCGCAGTTCTTTGGCGGACTTGTGGTCAACATTGAACACGGCTACACTGCCTGCTGTCAGTTCGCGGCCCGACCTGCAACGTCACAAACAGAACCTCTGCATAAAGAGCTTCTCACAATGGCTACCTTAACCGGCGAATGGGTGCCACAGAAAGACTGTTTGTTCGTGTGGATGTTTGTTGTGTATGTGTTACGTGTATCTACCTTGGTTTCAGGTCGACGTGTCAGCGCCTAATAGCTTAACATTTGGTATGGCCGGCTACCTAGACATTTGTTTAAACCATTGGCAAAGAAAATGTTTACAGACCCCTGTGACAATAAATTTGAGTATTAGTGTATTTGCATCAACCCTCTGGCAAATTTGTTGTATGTGAATGCGGGACTTGGACCTTGGCAAAAACAGCACAACACAACAGCACACGGACATACCAATCTGCTGCCTCGCTCCACATCGGCAATGCCCAATTGAATAGAACACAGAAACGCAATCAAATTTTCATATCACCTGGCACTGATACAGTACCTGAGCACCAAATGTTCAGCCAGTTTCTGCGCCAGATAGGTCTTGCCCGTTCCGCTAGGTCCACACAGGATGATCCGCCGGTGCTCCAGCAGCAGGGACACGTGACGTTGAATGATGGACTTGGGAATCATCGTCTCAAACGCTAATGAGTCCACACTCTGCTGCTTGGTACCTGCACGTACACAAGAACACTTTAGCACTGAGCGGTATCAGCTAGTAATAGTAACGCTTGATTTCTGATGGGGATGCACCAATACTAAAATACCAGTTGTAACCAGTTATTCTTGTTCTGTAAGAAAACGGTTCAGTTTTTATCAGAAATGAGCATCACAAAATCCTAGCAAGTACAAGTCAAATTTATTTTCTGCCCCACTAGGGGCAGTGGGTAAAAAGGAAACATATACCTTACAGCCACCTGCGGAATAATTCTAACATACGTGTTGGGACGGCGCTCGCAAAGGAATACTACCAATACACAGATTTACCAAGCATGTCATGAAACAACAACAGACAAGTTCCTTAACAACAAAATGAAAGATACAGTAAAATATTCATTGCATTGAAGCTTTACCTTTCAAACAAATTCCAATCTGTGTGGTGTCGCCAACAAAGTAGCCGATAGGAAGCAACTCTGGCACCTCGGAATCTGCAACAATCCAATGAAATCGGCGTGTATATGTGCCACTGTTCCTACATTGTACTGTTACTATTCTGGGGGTGGTGGGGGTTTGGAGGTTTAACGTCCTTTTCCACCACGTACGGGTGAAACCAAAGACGGGGCAATGATGAAAAAGCCAGCACAAATATTTGGCCCCAGCCGGGATGCGAACTCACGACCCGAGCATCAGAAGTCCAACGCTCTACCATTCGGCCACCCCGGCTCCCCTGTTACTATTCTAATTGGGTATATACTGTATCTTCATTTCCTGCTGGGTACCCAAGTTTTGCTTTTGAACTTTGAACTTCTACAAGAAGAAATATTGTTAAGAGTTCTTTTGATTACATCAAAGCCCTTCATAATCTATTCATTGCCAAAACAATTATTAACACCATCTGCATTTTTCACTGGCAGGCACATAATTACATCTTGACTGGATACACACCTTTTGTGCGGGTGATCTCCCCTATGTGGTAGGAATACACGCTCTCGGCACTCAGACCAAGGTTGGTCACAGGATCAACTCGCAGGACGTATTCCTGGAACGACAATCGGAATTCATTAGCGTGGATGGAAAACGTGGCACAAGGATTACCCTAAACCAGAAACATCAAACACAGACAGGGAGTCCTCGAGGATCAGGAACGTGCGAAAACAGGGCAGTGCCAGGAAAGAGCAACTGAAACGCTACTTCCAGCTTTAAGTATGTCGGTCTTATTCAGCCACAGCTTTACAAAATGCAGTTGATCAGATGTTTTGCTGTTTGAGCATGTGCTGGAATCCTTGTTTGTTAAAACGGTTAATTCCAAGAGGCCCGCATCACGACACCTTCATTTAAGGTGCGTCCCAGCCGTAACACGTCATACACAGTAACCCAACCAAACACAATGCCATAAAACACACACACACACACACTGCTGCCAAAGCTACCTCATCTGGTGAGATACTCGACTGCATTAACGCAGTATGTGATACGTCACTTACCTTGAAGATCTTGCGGACAATGTTGTCCAGAATGTCCCACTTCGTCTTTCCACTGACGGACAGGGACCCGATTAATACTTCTGCTGGTTTCTGCAAACGCAACAAAACGAAACCATCCACTGTTAGTACCGAATCACGACCAATCACCAACCATACACATTCAACAGAACCTTGGTAACCGTCTTCTCTTTCCAGTCGCCTGATTTTCTTCCATTATAATCCGGAGTACAGACATCACCTGTTTAAATATTACTCTCTTCAATTCAGTTCGCTTCAAACTACTACAACGTCTGTTTTAAAACTAGTATTTTCCACAGAGTATTGTCTTCAGCCTTCAACGCCAAAAAATCAAAGCACTAGTTATGCAGAAGGCCTGTGTGGTTTGATTACCTCTAATCCTGGCCTAGAAGGATCTGGATTGGAACCCTGGAACACTGTGATGGTCACCCGCTTGCCATCACGATCATTTGCTGCTGTCTCCGCCAGTAACATGTCTGAAAACAAACATGGCCAACTGCCTTAAACAGATGCCTATCTGAATGACTTCACATGCCTGGTCTCCGTGCATTAATAGATGAAAAACTGACGTGTTCACCATCAACAGGAAATATTTAGATCTCAAGCCCGGAGACTTGTTTGAATAACCGTGCATAGCATGGAAGAGGTTCTACTACACGTGTCTAATAAAAAAAATCGCGTGCCAAACAAACTGTTCTCCCTGCCACCAAGAGTTGGTCAAGCAAAAACTGCAGCAAAAACCCTTACACGCACAGTTTGACACCCTTATACGAATTAAGCTGCCGCTGTAATACCATCACTCTCCACATTTCACCTTTATTAGATTAACTTTAAGAGCCCGAACCCTACTACCTCCTACGCACTATATGATAACACTGGTTAAAAACAAAAACAAAAACAGCAACAAAAAAACAAGCCTCTGCATACCAGTAGGAGCCACCTCAAGCCACTATTAGGCGTGGGCCTTCTCTGCTACAGATTGCATAATAATGGCTTGAAGTGGCTTCCAGTGATCTGAGGATTTCAAATGAAATCGTGCGTTTTGCATGGGCTTTTAAGAGTTAAAGATCTAAACTCCCAACAAAAAGCTTTCCGAAGTGTGGAAAAAAAATTACGGAGTCGACCGTGCAAGCACAGTCAAACTCTTGTCACAGTTGCAGAGTTTTCAGCATCCCTGAAACCCCAATAAAAGCCTAGGGCAGCCTGATTTCACAGGTCAGTTTGCGTTTTGACACTGAGCGAGAAAGATCGTGCAGCACTCAACATCCGCTAGACAATGTAGCGATGTGTCTCGCTCACTGAGCAAAAGCCAAATAATGTCACAGCAAACTCGTGTTTTGGTTTTATAAGGGTCCCCGAAGCGCTGAAAACTCTGCAACTGTGACAGAGTTGACTGTGCTTGCACGGTCGACTCTGTACAAAATTTTCACACTTCGGAAAGCTTTTTGTTGGGAGCTTACATCTTTAAGATCTTTTTTTTTTTCTGAAAGACCAATATAAGTATGTCATCAACAACAACAAAAAAATCCGCATTTCCTTACCGATGCTATCCTTACCGAGACTAGACTGGTCGGTGAGACTAAAAGAGCGGTCGAGTGAATCATTACTGGCTCGTGTACTGTGCGCCAGAGACGGCTGGGAGAAGTTGAACGATCGACTGGTGGACATCAACTTGTGCAGCCGATCGTTGTCCGCTTTCAAGGCACTCATCTCATTCTGTAAAAGAAATGGACAAGAAATTAAGAGGGTGTGTTTGGGGGTTTAACGTCCTTTTCCACCACATAGGGTGATATCAAAGACGGGGCAACGATGAAAAAGCCAGCACAAATATTTGGCCCCAGCCGGGATCGAACTCAAGACCCGACCATTAGAAGTCCAACGCTCTGCCATTCGACCACCCCGGCTCCCCGCAAGAAATTAAGAAATTACACAAGGTGTAGCTACGTGTTATCAGAATCGGATCTCGACGTTTTAAGGAAAGGTTCGATTAACTGAAGCATAGACACAAGTTTGTGGGGTGGGTGGGCAGGGGCGTCTCATACGTGTACATTGCTGTAAACTTTATTCCGTAACTGTTAAAGGGCACCTCACACGAATTCTAAATCAATGGTACGAAGTCCAATAGTTATTCGCGCACAAGCAAGCCGCTTTGACAAGCCATAGTGGCACTGGGTTGGTATAGTTCTCCCTCCAAGGCCTATGCACCTCCTGTACATCATGGACTACGGTCGTCAGTTTGCATCAGTTGTCCATTTTTTTTCCCACGTAGTGCAGGCAAACTCAGCCGCAAATTAGTCTTTGTGACTTGCGTGGCGGTAAGCCCTAAAAACTCACTCATGAACTACGGTCTTCTCTTGAGCATAGCGACTGCACCATTACCATGATTTAACCCTAACCCAAACCCACTGAAGAGGCGAACTAGACTGAGCCACAGCGGCCTGTGCTTGTGTTGCCATGACCACACCGAAACTTACCTTCATCTTGGTCATCGTCTCCCGTAGCTGCTCCAGCTGGTGGGCGGAGGACAGTGCCTCCAGTCGGATGTCCGTCAGCTTGGCGTCCTTCTCCCTCAGCTGTTGCTTCAGCACGCCAACGTCAGGATCACTCAGCCTGCAACCACACGCCCTGCTTCGTGATACTCGTCTTATTGTGGGGTCGTGTCTCATACCCGTAAGTAATGCTTCTTTTTTGACACCCAGAACTATTTGAATTAAATGGAAATTTCACTATTAAAAGTTCTTTCCTGTTCCAATGATATCCTTTGGAATTGCATACTTCAACGAAGAGGAGATATGAGTGGGAATGGCCAGGAAGCTATACGACAACCTGGCATTGAGAAAAATACCCTGTACGTTTTGATTAAGCCAGTCTTTCAGTGTGCCAGAAAACACTGACACGGGTAAAAAGAAGAAGAAAAAAACCTCGCCAATAAAACACCCACTGCAGTTTCAGATCGAAACATTATGTTAATGGCACACCACAGCGCCCAAACTGAAAACATGGTGACACGCAGAAACACAAGTCACTGTAGGCACACAAGAGAGGTGGACGTGACTTACGCTCCCGAGGAGTGCGACCCTTTCATGGCACTACCACCATTGGGCAGGTGACCGATCTGCATGAGAGGGGAGTTGGGGGCTGAGGCGTTGGAGCGAAGGCTGTGGCAGTCTGGTTCCACATCTGACAGCGACCCTGTCTTCATTTTCTTTGTCTTCTTTCCGGAGAAAGCCTTGCTGAACGAGCTCCGTAACTGCGGAAGATAAGAAAGACATAACGAACAACGGTAAAGATGTGGGAAGCTGGCGAAAATACAATATGACTATGGCCAATGCACGAATGGGGTGGACTGGGAGTTTAACGTCCTTTACCACCACGCAATGGTGATATCAAAGACGGAGCAACGAGAAAAAGGCCAGCACAATTATTTGGCCTCAGCCGGGATTCGAACTCACGACCTCGAGCACTGAGAATCCAACGCTCTACCATTCGGCTATCCCGGCTCCCCCAGTGCACAAGTACATAAACAATGTACAAAGTTAAATGCAGACGGCATTTGAGCAAGGCACAAATGAAGTCATGAAAAGCATTAAACGCTTCTGTGGAACTTTTATAAGCAGCATTTAACGTACACGAATTAAAAACGAATAAGTTAACCAGACGGATTTGTGAGGAAATGTTCCCTACGGTTAAGTGTAAACAGGGGTATAGACAGGCCGCCCTACAGACAGACGACAGACAGACAATGCTGCTTTTAAGAGTCCCTGCTGTTTAGTTCGGGGATTTCACTATTTTTCATTTGTTTCGGAATACGCAAAACATACTGAATTTGTTTGTGAAAAATGAGCGCGCAACGTTCACATAAAAATACTGATATATGAAACAGAAGGGAATTACCGTTCCTGGGAGTAGTAACAATGTTATTCAAGAAGAAAGAATTTTACGGTGGGTAAACCCCACGCAGGAATTCTACTAGGAAAGACCTTCAACGCTAAAAACAAAACAGTTTTCAAGAAACTGAAGTTTGCCACTTACAAAGGTAATAGAGTTAATCTGTTACGCAGAAAATCAAAGAGACACGACATACGAGAACATAGAAAAGGAACAATCTTTCACAAAGCAGACTTTAAGATGCTCAGTCATCAAAACCAGGAGGAGCGCTTGAACAAATAAATAAAGAGACACTGGAAACGCGCTTCAGCAAATCGGAAACGACCCAACATAAAGAGCATTTCTTGGCTGCTCCTTATCAAAACACTAGCGCATTCCGTCTGAACTTTCATTACACCTACGGGCTTCCCGATAATCAGTGTTTAATGATCCCTCGCCTGAGCTTTGTGACGTCCGACTTCTACACAGGTGAGACAAAAGATAAGGCTGGTATAAAAAGGCACGCTTTGATGATTCTACGCTGTGGGAAAAAGGGGCGACCACCCACTCCACGCTGCTCGGCTCGGTGGGAGTTGGATCAAGGGCACTTTGAAATGGCCGATAAGGAAAATAGAAATTATCTTTTAAAAAAAAGTCGGTGATGATAGTTTTGCTCTGAAGATTACACGCGTTCGCAATCATAAACGCTAGAATGGTGGTGCGTAGGCATTTTGAAGTTCACACATCAGTGTGATCAGACTCCGAAATGTGTGCAAGGGAAGAAATATTTGTAATCTCAAGAAGACTGAGGTAAAAGAAATTTGAAGGATGCAGATTTTTCTGTAAACGTAACACCACAGCAGAGAACAAACTGCTCAAGAAAGCAGCCGATGTTGACGTGTGCGGAGACATGGGGGAAAATCCAGATAAGGGAAGACGGAAATTATAAGAACGGTTCAAACAAAGACACGCTAAACGGAGGTGCACATGGCAATGGCTGTTTCAATTTCCCTAGCTTGTATTTTGGTATTTTTGTTTCAAGCTAGAAGCAGTATCATGATAAGAAAACAAAACCCGGAACGGTTGCTGCGTTGGGGATCGAGGAATGGGTGGGATGGTGCTAAGATGAGTATGGGGTGAGATAGTGTGTGGAAGAGGGTGGGGGGGGGGATAATTCTGGGGGAGCTGCGTACTGCTGTCGTTGTTTAAGGAGTCTTCTTTCTGTTCTGCGTGTCTTGTGTAAAATATCACATCCAACAATTAGTTAAGAGGCATTTCTCTACACGCACAGCTAGCCACACTACGCACTCAACGCTTGTACCATAGACCTCGAGGGCAAACCATGCCTCTAGTGTGTTCTTATCTTGGTTTCTGGGATCCAACCCCATGACCATCCCATCGTTCTCCAGGCATGGCTTCGAACGGTCCATCATGCGGGAGGAGGACAAGTGTGTAGCATCCAGCGAGTGTCGCGGACGCGTTACGCTAGGGGTGTGTGGGGGCATGTTCCCTCGGATTGTTTTTAAAATATAAAAAAAATCTCTGAAATTTCGTGCATTTTGGCCTGATTTTAAGTGCTTCACATGGGAAACACTGTTGTTTGGGGGAACATGTTTAGAAGTAGACCAAAATCTGTGCAATTTGGTATGATTTTATGTGCGAGAGTGTTCAGAGGAAGAAACGCACTTTAAGCCGGCTCTTAACTGGGCACTGCGGAGCGCCACAGTGCTGCCCACAGTTGTGACACAGTTGTGATTTTGGGGGTTTCCCCCGATCTGTGGCGTCATCACAGCAACCTGGATTTCAAATAGCCACAACTGTGACCGTGGTGTCCACAACAGATTCTGGTTGGCTGTACTACGTCACTCGGCGTGCAAAACGTGCATGGCGGCATGGCTGTGTTCAGTTTTGTAGTTAGTAGACACACCGACCGCAACGACTGTGATGTGCACATGTGTGTTTCGTGCGCTGTGCCCAGTTAAGACGGGAGAGGAACAAGTTTTTAGCCAAAGGTGGAAATCTGCCAAAATGTGAAAGATTTTAATGCCCTGCCCAGAATGATCCCAAAGCAGAAAGCGTTTGCTTCGTCACACTTTGTCACATCCGTTCATATTCTACGTTCACTCACCCAGCCTTTCTTCTTGGCGTTTTTGCCCTTCTTGCCCGCGTCCCCGTCAGTAGCTGCCGACTGCTGGCTGGTCATGCTACAGGCGCTCGACAAGCTGTTGATGCTGCTCACGCTGTCAGACGATATCTGGCGTGCGATGCCAGCCTCCGCCACGACTGAAACGTCATCAAGAAGGATCCGAGTCAGAAATGTGAACAACGTCTATTCTACGCTAACAATTATGCAAGCTGCGGAAGGGCTGGCGCAGATCATACACAACATGGATACTTGCAAGAAAACTTCATAATTATTATCATGGGCCTGGATGTTTCCATACTCAAATTCAACAACTTAAAATGACGTGTCTGTATTGTAAAAATCTTGTGTTAGGACGAGTGTCAACGCGAACTTTGCAGATACAAATGTGGTCGAAATAGCATACGGTCTAACCCTCCGAACAACCACCCTGAAACAACAAGAATAACATTTGTCTCCTATCTTTGGTTACGTTACTATTTTTTATGTTTTGAGATAGCTGGTTGTCTGAGTGTTCAGTTACACGAAATTAAAAAGTGCTAGCTAGGTCTCCCAGACTATTACACGAAGCTTGAGAATGGTACGCAGCTTCAAGACACCGTTTCCTGCCTGTGAATGTCTCTCTCTGTACTCGCAACCACAGAACAAACCCGACACTGACCTCCATGCAGATCTTTGGGCACCATGGCCGGTGACGTATGGCGCCGACTGGCGGGCGGGCTGATGATGGGGTCATGGATGGCCAGTCCACTCTGACGTTTCAGCGCCTCGATCGTCAGCCGGAGGTCGTTCAGCTCCGTGTCCTGAAACAACAACAAAAGCAGACGACATGATGACTCGCTGCTTGGACTAAAAGGCGACTACTGGTGTGTCCCTGGGATCTGGTGCTGATGGTTACTCCGACCTGAAAATTCCAGGCTGGGGCATTGCTGGGGGGGGGGGGGGGGAAGGACTGAAACCTGAAATTTGGCTGAAAATTGCCAAAGGACTGAAAATTCCCCAGCCAGAAATTCCAAACGCAGGCTCGTGTGCACCGAAGAAAACCATCAGCAAGAAATACTACGTTATAAGCTCTGGGTGGGTTGTGATATTCAGATGCAAGCAGCATCCCAGTTTTTGTTCAATTTTCTGTATCATCCTTCCTCGTGTCTCCACAATGACTCGCATGTCTCTGAGAGACAACTAAGCCAGAGACATTTCCTGATAATCACTCGCTTGCGCGGCTCTGAACCATAAAACCTCGCTCACTCACTGATAATCATTCTGGAGAAGAAAACCTTGCGGGCCTGGATAATGAGGAGGCGTGATATTCAACGCATGGCAGATATTCAACGCATATTGTCTAGAATAAAATCATCGCTAATATCTAATTATTTAATAATACAACGATCTCTCAACAGATTTTAACGGCATGTCAGTGTAGCAATGCTGTATGAAAAGCAAAATGCTTTAACGTTACGTAACAAGGAAATGCCGATAATCATGCAAGGCAGTCGAACTCGAGAGAAAGCAGGTAAGCATGCGCAGAAGCGTATACACAACTTCAAGCCACATCTTTAAGAGCGTTTAACAATATACAACACAGACACAAATCTCATTGCACAATCCATTACCGAAGACACGACACAAATCGTTCTATCCCTTCAAAACAATGGATTATTTCGTCGCAACATGCGCAGTGAAGTCTCGTCGTACAAGACATTACCAAAGACACAACACAAATCGTTTCGTCCTTTCAAAACAATGGATTATTTCGTCGCAACATGCGCCGTGAAGTCTCGTCGTACAAGTCATTACCAAAGACACAACACAAATCGTTTCGTCCTTTCAAAACAATGGATTATTTCGCTACCTACCGGCAGAGCCAGCATCTCAAAAGCCCAGGCTAATTCTGAGGAGCACGCAACACGGTATAGTGACTCACTCACACAAAATGCCACTCAATCTCTACAGGAGCAAGAGAGCAAGAAGCGGCACGGATGAGGCAAGATCTGGCTTGTATGCAGCAGGTAAACATGCATAAGATCTTCGGAGAAGCAGCAACTGAGCGCGCTGCATGTACAGGGAGACAGGGAGAGAAATAGAGGGGGGGGGGGGGGGAGGGAGAGAGGTGTTTATCTTACAACATTCACAATCATCCCGACAGTTTTTAGTGCTGCATCATATGCATGGGAAAGCTTAGCGGACCAGATGTTTCCATCCCGGTTATACGGAACATCAGCCGCGCCGAGAACGAGAGTCGGCGTTCCAGTGCCTCGGCCGGTCTGTTGGAGACGAATATTGCTACAGACAGATTTCTTCAATGCAGCTTTGTGCGTGTGAGGAGGGTTTGAACATTTCACGCCTTTCACAGTCTACACTACAGCCCGAGAACTCTTTCTCAACCTCAAGCCTGTGTGCTGTGCAACTAGCATGAAGGTGCAGCGTCTCCTGCATGTCCTAGGTTTATTTTGCCCCGTAGGCCAGTTTGCAATTTATGTCCAACGTTACATTTTTGATTTTTCATGTAGTGCAGGCACACTCAGCCGCGAATTAGTCTTTGTGGCTTGCGCGGCTTTAAGCCCTAAAAACTCACTCACCCTGCGTGCTGTGCTAATCCGTGCTGCGCACCAGAGACAGCACGTGATTTTTCGGGCTGAACTGTAGACTATTAAGCTACGTTTTATTGGATATGAATACATTGTTACAGACAGAAACCTCAAGCTTACTCTCTGCTGGGTATGAATTCATTGCTACAGACAGGTTTCTTCAATGACGGTTCGTGCATATGTCAGCATGGTGTCAAATTTAGCGTCGTGAATGTTACTTTCTGTTGGATGTGTAAACCTTAATTGCTAGAGACAGGTTTCTTCAATGAAATCCCGTGCAGAAGATGATGGATGGTTGCAACATTAAACGCCTTGCAACGCTTACTCTCTACTGGATATGAATTTATTGCTAGAGACAGCTTTATTCAATGAAATCTCGTTTAAACGTGACCACGCTTATCACGCCTCGAGTGTGACTCTCACTTGGGTATGCCTGAAGATTGCGACTGACAGGTTTATTCAATGAAACCTCACGCATGTTAGCATGGTGTCAAATTTAACGCTATAAAATGAGCGAATGCTACTTTCTGTTGGTTGCGTAAATGTGCATTGCTGGAGACAGTTTTCTTCCACGAAAGCTCGAGCACGTGATCATATTTATCACAGTTAACGCCTTGAATGCCATTTCCTGCTGGGCGACGGATATTCAATGAAGTGTCGACGTTTCAATTTTTGGCGTAGCTACCTCGCCGGAGGCAGGCTCGGTAGCTACGGCAAACAATTGAAACATCTCGTGGTTTCTTTCGCGGTACACCACTCGAACTAATCATGTAAGCTCTAGTTACACTTTAACGTCTTCCAATGCTTTTTTTTTTCTTTTGGGTGTGTATATTGCCGCAGTCTTCGCCAAAAGATCATTCAATGAGAATACTATTATTTTGCAGAACGCTGTGTTTGTCTGATTGTTCAGAACTTGAACAGTCGTGCATTCCTGAAATGTAAGAGACAGAACACAACAGACAAAGTTCATCTACCACTGGGAAACGTACCGCTTTCAATGACATGACAAATGCACACCACGGAGTTATAGAAATCAACCTCGGATACAATCTGCCGCTTCGGAGAACTTGGATGACAAACACAGCTGCTTTTCGGTGAATTTACGAGCACCTGGGTAGAAAGACAGCGAGAAGAAGACGGGTGTGGGAGCTTGTGTGTCGGGAGTGGTAGGGGGAAGCATCAAAATGTCATTAATGACACCCCGTCGAGATTCGGGAACAACCGTTACGTAATCATACAGTCACGTTCCTCCTGACATTTGAACGAACGGCTTCTGGCAAAATATTTCTCTTTCATGCACCCCTCCCCCCTCCCTCCTCAAAAAAAAAGAGACTGCACTCAGCATGCATCGAAAATATGTATTTCGCCTTTACCCTTCATGCTAGCATGCGTTTTATGGCCACACACTTTCTTCGTGAAGAGAGAGAGAGAGAGAGAGAGAGAGAGAGGGGGGGGGGGGGTCGGCAAGAAAGAGAAATCATTAGCTCATGTGTCGTATTGCATGTTAGGGGAATCTGGTTTTATGACTTCACACTTTCTTTGCGGGGAGAGAGAGAGAGAGAGAGAGAGAGAGAGAGAGAGAGAGAGAGAAAGAAAAAGAAATCATTAGATCATGTGTCGTACTGCAGGTTAGGGGAATCTGGTAAACAAACAACACAGGATTCGTGTATTTGATCTTGTTTCTGATATTGCCGACTGCATAGCATTTGCTTTCCTCTTCAGCACATTCGCTATGTCAACAGTCTTTATTTATGGTGTGCACAGAAAAAAAAATCTTTTCAAAACCCGCAGATGTGAGGAAAATGTGTGTGTTTGTTTTGGTAGATTAATCGTTGCCTGCAGATTCCATTCTGTGGAATATATGCACGATAGAGATGTCAGAGATATTACGACAGATGCCTCTTCTACACTTAAAGGAAAAAAAGAAGACGAAGAAGAAGAAGAAGAAGAAAAAAAGCAAGTACGCGAAATAAAAAGAACTAAGAGGCTATTCATCAGCACTGGGCTACCTAACAAAGTCAAGGACTCGAAGTGAGCAGAGGCCATTAATCCCGTTCATCTCTAACGCATGACTGGACCCGACCGAAATTGAGGTACTGACCCTAAGTCAGTCAAGATTAGGATTAGGATACTAAACATACCGCGGTTTGGGTTAGCGACCACGGCCCGTATGTAATAGTCGAGGTTAGCGCTTTTAGCCCTGGGTTAGAGTCTAACCTCGAACTGAACTAGCTCTAGGGTTAAATTTTCTCGGTTTTTTTTTTGGTTTTAAATCAAGAAGCAGGCCCATTCCAGCAAGGTGCCTAAGCCGTTATAGAAGGATTTTTCCTTCCTATCTTCGCTTCCTTTTTTTATTTAATTTTGCTTTTGGGTTTGTTTTGTCATAGTCTGGGTTAGGCCGGTAGACGTGGGTTAAATTAACCTCGACTTTTACATATGGGCCAAGGAAGACTGTGGTTTAGGGTACGAAGGGGTCGCGTTATGGTATTTTTTGCGTATATATTGCATTTGGGGGACGCCCTACGCATTTTCAAGGGACGTATGCGTAGCCGTACGCATTTTCAGAGGGCCTCGATTACGCCCGCAAGTCAGCGCTTTGACAACCTCCCTGCTTGCTGGACCTATGCATGGCGACGCATGGCTGATCCTTGGATCGAAGTCTCCCGTAACGGATGAGTTAAAAGCTTAACAAACCCGGCAACGACATCCGTGCAGTAACCAGAGTTGTATCATCCGAGTATCATGGGACTGGAATGTGCATCAAGCAATATACGTCCCACGGAAGGCAGTGATAAAGAAATCACGTTTTCAACAAAACAGTTGAATCACAGCTGCACAAATAAATCAGCTAAATCGGATCACAGCGGTTTTAAAAAGAAGAAGAAGAAGGAGATGGGGATGGGGAGTGAGTGAGTTTTTAGGACTTAACGCGGCGCAAGCCACAAAGACTAATTCGCGGCGAAGTGTGCCTGCACTACGTGAGAAAAAGGGGGAGGGGGAGGAGGAAGAGGAGGAGGAGACGAAGAAGAGGAGGAGGAAGAAGAAGAGGGTGGGTGGGTGTTTGGGAGTTTAACGTCGTTTTCCACCAGGCAAGGGTGACGTCAAAGACGTGGTAATTAGAAAAGGGCCGGCACAAATATTTGGCCCAAGCCGGGATTGGAGGAAGAAGACGAAGAAGGAGAAGAAGAAGTAGAAGAACGTGAAGAAGGAGAAGAGGACGGAGCTCGAAGGAGAAGTAGAAGAGGTAGAAGAAGAAGAAGAAGAAGAAGACGAAGAAAAAGAGGACGAAGAAGAAGAAGAAGAAAAAGAAGAAGAAGAGAAAGAAGAAGAAGAAGGAAGAGGAAAGGAAGAAGGAGAGGACGACGACGAAGAAGAAGAAGAAGACGAAGACGACGACGAAGAAAAAGACGACGACGACGACGACGACGAAGAAGACGACGACGAAGATGACGACGACGACGACGACGACGAAGAAAAAGAAGAAACAATACAAACGGGCTATCGCCTGAACGAAAACACCGCGCCGACCACACAATAATTTATTAGTAAGACGAAGAAGAAGAAGAAGAAGAAAAAGAGCAAAGCGTCTTTTCAGTTGTTCACCTAACCTAAGGTGAATTTCATCTGATATCAGATTTGGCAAACAAATGTTGTTGCGCCCTCTGCCAGACAGATGAAGAATGCCCGCAAACGAAATTATAGATCTTCACCACAGTTTTGTCTTTTTCTTTTTAATGTTGGGATGTTTGGCACTAGTGCAGGAAACTATATAAAAAAAAGTGGTTTTAAAAAGTTGCTGACGCCACAAGATTGATCGCTGAGGGTCTTGATAACACCGAAGCCTGACATGGATGAGCCGAGCAGAAGTGAGAGCAAACAACAAAAAAAATATCTCTTCATTATGGTCGTCAGCTGTGATAAGAAATGATGCATCTTGGTTTTGTTCTCTCTCTCTCGCTCTCTCTCTCTCTGATTCTACAGCCCTCCTCGGAACAGCCCTCCTCGGAACAGCCCCAATTTTTTTCTTTTTTAAGCATTGCTTATCCCTGTTTCTTTTCGTTCTTGGGTAGCTACAGGAAATCCAATTCTTCCGGATCAGGGCCTCCGGCGATACACCTTCCCCCCTTTTTTTCCCCGGCGCCTACACGCTTCCTGGTGAAGAAATTGTAAGCAAGGTAAAAGAAGAAAACAAACAAAAACTATAACAAACCCAGTGTTATTTATTGCTTTTTTCCTCCACGGCTGCGTAAAGCCAGCATCGACTAAACTGCGTCGATTTCTGCCCCCCTGCTCTCCCAAGCCTCTTTATTTCTGTCCCTCTCCCCCCACCCACACTAAATCCAGACCCCAACCCCCCTACACCCACATGCCGGACGGTGGACTTTTCATACCTGTCTTTACTTCAAATGTTTCATACAAACAGATGGTAGAGTGGATAACCTCCCGAAAACTTGTGGGTGCAACATTTTCCTAAATTTTGATCAGTTTTTTCGAGGTCAGAAGAAGAAGAAGAGGGGTGGATGTGTGTTTGGGGGGGGTTAACGTCCTTTTCCACCGCATAGGGTGATATCAAAGACGGGGCAACGATGAAAAAGCCAGCACAAATATTTGGCCCCAGCCGGGATCGAACTCACGACCCGAGCATTAGAAGTCCAACGCTCTTCCATTCGACCACCCCGGCTCCCCGAAGAAGAAGAAGAAGAAGAAGAAGACCAAGAACAAGAAGAAGAACCAGAACAGGAAGAAGAAGAAGAAGAAGATCAAGAAGAAGAACAAGAAGAAGAACAAGAGGAACCAGAACAGGAAGAAGAACAAGATCAAGAACAACAAGAAGGACAAGAAGAAAGAAGAACAAGCAGAAGAGTAATAATAATAATAAATGGCGATTATAAGGCGCATTTCTCTAAATAAAACCCAATGCGCCAATCTTTTCTCGCCCAAACACTGACAATTATTACGCATACAGCGAGTGTATGTCAAAATCGTTTCACCTGTAAGCTTCTCCGGCCCCGACAAACGAAACTCCTCCTCCAAAAGACAGCCGAGTGCGAACATTTTTACCGAGACACGCTGAGAGATGCCGCGTTAAAGGCAACACCTGCTGACGGAAGCCGCTTGTTTTTGGCTGGGCTTCCTGCAGTCGCCTCCCGTCCGTCAACTAGCATACAAATCAGCGAATTATCCTTGTTCTGTTTTCCAATCACTGAAGGCAACGGTGCAAACAAGAAAACCGCGTGCCCTTCTTGCAAAGGCGGATTCTGCGGAAGTTGAGTGTTTGTTTATTTTTGAGAGGGGGGGGGGGAGTGAACCGCGCAAGCAACAAAGACTAATTCGCGACTTAATGTGTCTGCACCACTTGAAAAAACAAAACAAAAACAAAACAACAAACAAACAAACAAAAAACAAAACAGAACAATGCAGCTTGGGGCTAAAAGTGCCCTCGATCAAAGCGGCTTGAGGCTGGAAGTGCCCCGGGTCTATGCAGCATGAGGCTAGAAGCGCCCGTCAAACAAGCCGGGAAGTATATCTGGCTTAATATACCGGCTCCCTTTCTACATTGGAACGGTCTAAAAGATGATAATTATAGGGGAGGTTACTGAGGCTGCTTTGGTATAGTTCACCCCGGTGTGTCATTTGGGGCGGTCGGTGGTCTTGTGGTTAAGAGACTTTGCCATCAAATCTAGGGTCAGGTTCCGGTCCCACTCGGGGCGAAGAATTTTTCCTTCTCGTACGTGGCACCGTTCACTCGGGCCGATCGTCGGGGGTTCTCTCCGGGTACTCAGGCTTCTTCCCCCACTCACTGAGAGATGGGGGTGGAGCTCGTACGGGCAGAGGTGCCACCTTGAATTGAACTAAACCGAACCTTGTTCGGAAGTACCACAGCAGACCACAGTCACCGCGACAGGTCTGATCCCGCTCCTGTTCCATCATTCGCGCGTACTTCTGACGCTGCCTTCAGTTTTGAAGGCCTGCCACTTTCTCCCGTGTTTCATCGCTCCTAGTCTCCCCCGCCATCTACAACAGGTATCTCCTCCCGAGAAACGCAACGCCAAGGCGAGCTGTTGATGCTCGATTAGCTGATTAACACTGAACACTCTGCCAAAACTTGCCGGCTTTCCTGACTTTTTTTTTTTTTAAGGCCTGCGATGTGCTGGATGTGAATTTGTGAAGCTAAAAATTACCAGAACGTTGCAAGCCTCTTGGTACATAACGCAAAACGAGTGCTTGCTAAAAATAAATCTGCAGCACACACAAAATAATGATCGTGGTTTGGGAGTTTGATGGTGGTGGTAGTGGTGTGTGTGTGTGTGTGTGTGTGTGGGTGGGTGGGTGGGGGGGGGGGGGTTGAGGGTTTCTCCAAATAAACATAAAATTATATGAAAACAGTGATAAATGTTTATTTACAGTAACTTAACAATAAAACACTGTTGAAAGTAACGGATGGAAGTGCGGAGGGCATAATGTTTAAAATTTTATTTTTATTTTACGCCACTTCATAAAACAACAAGAGCAAAAAGGCCATAGCACCGGAAAAACCCGAGGCCGTAAACGAGATAATTCCATCTTTGCTAAGGCAGCTTACGTTTTGAAACAGTTTCGCCCGTGAGTGCCCCTGTGCGGCCGAAATACTCTAACTTGATGATTAGTACAGCTCTTAATGCGATACATTGTTGTTTACAGTTTTCTCGAGCTGTCGAACATTCAGACTACGACTGTTGTTACACTACTGGAGCGCTCAGTCTCGTCGCCGCGTCATCGAGTACGCTTCTGTTGGCTCAGTGCCAGCATCACTGACGCTGTCTCTCTCCAGGTGTCCTAGCGGGTTAGGATAGATACCGCGAAAACTGGTCAAGACGATCTATGAGCATAAAAATGCTAGCATTGGCCGCTTTAATGTCAAGTAATCATTAGCAACAGCAAGGAAGACAACGCGATTATCGGCAACACGCCGCGGCAAAAAAGAACCGACGGTAAAGAAACTCTACACTAACTGTTCCGTTTGCAAAGTGCCTCCTACAAGCCGGGGTGGTCGAATGGTAGAGCGTTGGACTTCTAATGCTCGGGTCGTGAGTTCGATCCCGGCTGGGGCCAAATATTTGTGCTGGCTTTTCCATCGTTGCCCCGTCTTTGATATCACCCTATGTGGTGGAAAAGGACGTTAAACCCCTAAACACCCACCCACCCCCACCCCACCCCGCCTCCTACAAACTAGAACAATGGTGTCAACATAGGACCGGCACTCGTCGTCCCCCGCCGCGAGAAGTAGGGGAGGTAATTGGACAGGGGGAGCCCTGAAGTGTCAATACTGATTACATCACCCTAGTTGCTGAGCTAATGGCCAGAGGGGCCTCTCACTGTCCGGCCAGAAACAAAAGCTTTCCAGTTCCAGGGCAAGGGATCAATCGATACGGCTCACTTGAACATACTGATTGTACTGGCATGTGGAGTCTGCTGATGATGGGAAGGTCGCTGGGGGAGCAAAATGTCTGAAATGAGCATCGTATTCTTGACTTGAAGGTCGTGGGTTCGATCCCGTACCGACCAAAATCCGTACTTGGCGTTTGGCCTAGTGATTTCGTCTTTTAAAACCACCCTTGAAATGGAATGGTAAGTCACACCTCTCACCACCACCACCCCCCCCCCTCCCCCTTCTCTTTCCTTCCTGCTGTTCACGCGTGGTCCACATGGTCCTATTGGTGGGTAATATCATGCAATAACTAACCCTGCTATGTAACGGTGTCAGCCCTGATTCTGTCAAAACAGTTTCATCTTTTTTTTTTTTTTTTGGGGGGGGGGGAGTGGAGGGGAGGAGTGGGTGGGTGGGCGTGGCGTCAATTCGGAGTGGAGGGGAGGAGGGCGGAGGAGGGGGGTGGGTGGGCCTGGCGTCAATTATATATATATATATATATATATAGAGAGAGAGAGAGAGAGAGAGAGAGAGAGAGAGAGAGAGAGATCTTTTATCAAGAAAAGATAGGTCTACCGTAGTAAACTTTTTTTTCCCCCGAAGTTCTCTGAAAACATGAAAATTAATGGTCCGATCAATTTCACCCGCTGGTTCAGATGTAGCGTAAATCAAGTTAAAAGCTTCCTCAAGCAGGAACAGGCCTCAAAACCCGAAAATGTCGTCGTTTGCCCAGTCTTCCCATTCAGACCGATGTCCCCAGCGCGTTTAAGTGTGAGGCAAATGCCGCAGACATCGTTAAACCCAAAAGAGAGGCAGGAGTTTGCGTCAGCATCGCCGAAACACGCGATTCAAAGGCCTGCTATTTCGCCAAGTGGGCGAAACGTCCACTTCATGTAGTGAGTGCCGTGGCGTTCATGCCGACAGTTCGCGTCGATAAACTTGTTTGCACCTTCTGAGAAGGGGGGGGGGGGGCGCTGAAAACTACTTGAGAAACTGACCCATATCCGATTCCGATATTGGGGGGGGGGGGGGTATACTGCAATTTTCATCCCCATCATCTGTCAGCGTGTTTTTCATTCAGGTACACATGCTAAGAAACGAAAGAAGAATGTGGGAATGGGAGGAGAAGGAGAAGGGGGGTGGAGGGGGGGGGGGGGGGTATGGGGTTTTTGGTGGGGGTTCTGGAGAGGAAACGAGAGAAATAGAAAGAAGAAATGTTTGCGCCACAGCTGTCAGACATTCGGCCAACAAGTTCACACGGAAATAGACAAACATGATTTGATCTCGGTCCAGAAAACATTCCGACGTAATAACTCCCGAAGGCATGATGGGGAGAGAGAGAGAGAGAGAGAGAGAGAGAGAGAGAGAGAGAGAAAGAGAGAGAGAGGGGGGGGGGGGTAGGAGAAGGGGGGCTGTAATAGGGCGGCATCACTCGACTCCAGAGGGCATCAATATATTATTGTGTGTGTGGGAAGGCCATTGATTCCGGCTGCGGCTGCTATTTGGCACGGAGCCAACGACGGTTGTAAGAAATGACCAGAGAGCGATGCACATACTCGTGCTGTATCCACAGGTCTATAAAACTCCAGGCGTTAAAGGCACGCTCACTTTGCCCGTGCCATGAAACATTCAATCGATGAAATGTGAACGACAGCAACAAAATGTACATAACACGTCTTTCTGACACTAATATGACTCTGCCACCTCCAAGTTTGAAGAAACAGGGTTTTTTTCCCCACCTCAATACACACTGTTATAGTAGCATGCACCTCTAATAAGAACAACATGACCGGGATCTAATTTATACAACCTGTTCACATTTTAGGTTCACGGATTACATACGGATTGCATACGAAAGGCAGACTCTTTCCTTCAAGGTTGTTGTATGCTGTAAACGCATAGGGAGGCTTTAAACTCGCCCAATATCTGCATGGAGAGTGGCCAACATTCGGTTGCCCGGCGACGATTGTCAACTGGCGCGTCATAATTCACAAACACGGACAAATAGCTCGAGTTGTACATGTCATTTCCAGGGGTCCTGGTCGCCATACATCAGACGCAAATGACCAAACTCCCGGCCCACAAAGTGGTGATTCACACGTTCCGGCATGTCCGTGGGCGCATTTGAATTTTCATTGGGAAGAATTACGTGAAGATATGCGTGTCTTGTCGAATGTCTGAATACTATTCTGATACATCAGACGGGGCGAACATTTCTCATTTTCAGCATATGTCACAAAAAGAAATTTAAAAAAGCAACAAAACCAGGCGTGAAAAGGCATTGCATCGAAGAAGGCTTTCAAGGCCCAGTATTTAAGATTTTTCTGCTCTCAGATCGTTCTCAGTTGTTCTGGTGTGTCTAGCAGTACATCACGCAGACACCTGCACAGTGACAGCATCTCAAATGCTGGCATTAAGCCAACTGAAAGGTACACAATGACGCCGACAACACACTGAGTGAGACCGAGTCTTGTCGGAAAGAACAGGATGAGTGAGTTTTTCGGGCTGTAAGCCGCGCAAGCACCAAGGACGAATTCGCGACTGTCGGCAAGACCAATTGCTCAGTCGTAGAATTTGAATATTCGACCGCTCGCGCGAAGTGTAAATAGCACTGTATCGCATGAAGAGCTCTACTAATTTTCAGCGTACAGGCGCACTCACTAGAGAAACTGTTCCAAAACGTAAGCTGGATTCTTTGAGGCCTCGTAAAGTGAGTGAGTGAGTTTTCCGGGCTTCACGCCGCGCAAGCAACAAAGACTAATTCGCGTCTAAGTGTGCCTACTACTTGAACCCCCCCCCCCCCTTAAATTTAAAAAAAAAAAAAACAACAACAACAACAACAAAAAAAACAAAAAAAAACCCTAAAATAAAGAAAAATTAAAATATATGTACCGTTGGACAAATAGCGCAAACGTGGAAACAGAGCGTTTATTGTCAATGTAGCGTAATGCTAGCGACTAGTGCATAATTATTATGGAAACTACGTACTGGGACGACAGAGTGGAAACACAGAAGGAACTGGAAAAATACGGGTAAGGCAGATTAACTTTGCGTGGCAAGTCAGCAAACATGTTGAGTGAACGGGTTCAAGTTCTTGCTGGCGCACTTGGCAAATCAGACCTAAAATATTTTGACGCGTTGGAATACCAAAGGAATTTAGGAGGCGCGTTGCGAATTTTGCTGTAAGCGGTCTATAAATTGCCTTCGCTTCTCAAATTCTGCACCGAATAATCGGCGCTTGTTTTTCACCTACAACTTGCACTATGAAATCTCCCCCCCCCCCACCCCTCTTTCCATACACACCCCAAACAGGAAGTGTAGACGGGAAGAGTCATGATCATAAGTCTCTAATCAACAGCGCACAATCTCGTTAGAAGGAAAAACAAACAAATAATAATAATAATAATGTCAACAAAATACAATTCTACAGACAGTAACTGGAACAGTTGGTCAACCAATGTGCAAAATTGTATTGAAAACAAATGAACCGTTTTTGAGATAGAGGCAAACAAATGAGGTCACTGTTAACTGGTGCCATGACTGTCTGCACCCCTCAGGAGCCCATGCAGTGCACTCAGGGGCTATAACCCTCAGGGTAGAATGGATGAAACTTAGTTCCCCGTCAGCTGGTATGCCGTTCAGTTTTAAGTGTAAGTGAACAGAGTGATCTTCAAATAATAATAATAATAATGAACTACTGTACTTGTGCGAAGCATACTGCACTACAAAATAATGTTCAGGGCTTAAAATGAATTGGTCCATGATCTAAAAGGATTCAGTGTCTGAATGGCAAAAACATGAGAGCGCGTCTACAAAGCAGACACATTATGCTAGGGGTGTCAGGAGGGGGGGGTGGGGGTGGGGGTGGGGGTGGAGGGTGGTGGTGGTGGTGGTGAGGGCGAGGGGTTGTGGGGATGCTTCCCCGGCTATTTTTCTTTATACTTAGACTAAAACCTGTGCAGTATGGTGCATTTTGGCATGATCTGGTGCAACAGGAGGAAACAGTATTTTTGGAATTTGACTAAAATCTGTGCAGTTTGGTGAGTTTTCAAGAGATTTCAGAGATTTCAAGTGTTTCAGAAGAGAAAACACACTTAGGGGAGAGGGGGGGGGGGTGTTAACATTTTTAGCTAACGTACAGTGGAAAGGGCGTGAGGCCACAAGTAACTGAGTAATTTTCAGTTTCATTAGCCATTCATCGTTGTATAACGTGCGTGAGAGTGAGCGAGTGGGTGATAGGCGCTTTGAGTTATATTTAAAGAAATGCGCCCTGCGAATAGCATTAATTATTATTATTATTATTAAATCAGCCAAAAGGTGGAACATTTCTAAGCCCTGAATGTTGCTACTACTCACACTACCAGAACTATGACTACTGGCTACAGTGTACGACACGAACACGAGCCGGAACTACACCAGGACTAACACAATCGCTACCGTGATGCACGTGCACTGAATTACAATTCTATACACATAGATACATTTCGGGCACAGGTCGAAGGGACCTCACTCCATGTCGTATTCCTCGGTGGCTCAGCGAGTGCGTTGTGTGACCGACCCATCATGGCCTTTTAGACGTTGAGGTCCCCTTCACCTGTGCCTTGCACTATGTACTACGATACGACACGACACGACACGACACGACACGACACGACACGACACGACACGATACGGGTACAAGAAAGTGGTTTGGTCTAGTACACATTTCAGACACAGGCCAAGGTGACCTCGCTCCTTGTCGTGTCCCCGGTGGCTCAGCGAGCGACTCCACCACGGTCTGTTAGACTATGACGCCCCCTTGGCCTGTGCCTCGGCGCAGACAGCACTAACATCACACTGATGCGATACAAGTACATGAGAGCGGTACAGTGTGGTACAGTGTGGTACAAGTGTACATTTCAGGCACAGGCTAAGGGGACCGCACTCCTCGTCGCATCCCCGATGGTTCAGCAAGCGACTCCACCACGTACGGCTCGTTACACTTTGAAGTCCCCTTGGCCTGTGTCTCGCTAAAGAGTACTAATACTGATACGATACAGGTACACGACAATAGTACAGTGTGGTACAGTAAACACGTAAGTGAGGAGAAGGAGGACGAGAATGACCGTGCGAGTTATTACAAATGTGGCCAACCTTGAGGGAGGACTTGTGAAGCAAGTGAGGCACCTGTACCTTTTGTTCTGACGTGGTTGTCAGCGCCTGCAGCCTGGCGGTCATGTTGGCCAGCGACTGTTCAAACGCAGACACAACATGGGCCTGCAACAGAGACAGAGAAAGGGGATGGTCACGATAAGCATGAACGATGCCAATGAAGCTTTTAACCCCTCGTCATAGCACAGGAAATAATACCCCCCCCCCCAAACAACAACAACAACAAGAAAAAAAAACATAAAAACAAACAAACAAGACAAGAACAACAACAGTTTCCGAACCCTCTATAGATTTAAACAAAAACTTTGGAAGAATACCACTGGCAAAGAGTTGAGAGTAGGGGGCCAAAAAAGAAAGAAAAGTTTCTGCTACAGTACATCGCCAGTCTGCTTATAGAATATAGTTATGACAGTATTCGCCAGTCTGCTTATAGTTATGACATTATTCACACGTCACATTTTACTTGGTGCAGCGAGCTCCTTTGAGTATTCTGTGCACAGTCTGAAGGTGAGTACATGACAAGTTCTGCTACAGAAGGCTGCCGCCTCAAAAGTAAAACCACCAACATGGAAAGACTCAGCAAAGACAAAACCCAAACAAACAACTAACAACATTTAAAAAAAAAACCCAACCAACCAAAATCCAGCAGCAGCAACAAGAAGAACGAAAACGTCAACCCAGGACACAAGAAAGACAAAACCTGTGAACAAGTTCTCAAGGAATAACCAATTGATACGCTTTGTTCTCAAGAAACAGCTTCAGTTTTCCAACCATGTATCCAAAAATGCAAACCAAAACACTTGAGCACCTGTTCTGATGATAAGTCTGACCACATGGACTGAAATCAGCAATAAAAACGCTAAACCAGAGATAATCTCTTGGGAGGAAGTGCTACCGTCATTGATAACCCGAGTCCCTGAGCTGATAAAGGTCACTTCCCGAGCCGAGATCCTGGCTATCTCTTCCCGTTTCAGGATGCCCTGACCTTCCCAGGAAATGCATTCTACGACAATTAACACCAATTTACAACCCATGAAACGATCTCCTGCTAAGCCGGGCTGTTTCTGGTGTGGAACCCCAGGCCCATCACATCTCCCTTTCGCTTGTAAGTGCTGGACACAAACGCCAGTGTCAAGCGGTGAACGCTGAAAGGGGCATTACAGAGGTGCCAATGTTTCTGCCACCTCCAGGACTGAAAGGACGAAATCCGTTGCGAACTTTCGCACTGAGCTCTGATATGTTCCGCATACAAGAAAGGCAGACTGGAGATCGAATGACTCCTAAGGTTGTGACCTTGCCCCCCTCCCCCCCCCCCAACGGGGGGAAAAAAGAAAAAAAGGAAGAATATAGATCGAATATTTGCTGAGGTAGGCGGTAGGACGATGAAGGAAGACAAGGAGGAAAGTGGTGAAAAAAAGAAAAGAAAAAAAAAAAAGGAAGAATATAGATCGAATATTTGCTGAGGTAGGCGGTAGGACGATAAAGGAAGACAAGGAGGAAAGTGGTGAAAAAAAAAAGAGAAAAAAGGAAGAATATAGATCGAATATTTGCTGGGGGTGTTCGGCGGTAGGACGAGGAAGGAAGACGAGGAGGAAAGTGGGGGAGGATGGAGGGAGGGACTCAAAGGGTGGGAGGGGGTTGGTATGAGGGTGTGGAGTCCGCGAAAAGAGGGAGGAGGTATAGTAAACAGCGACCCATTAAGATGGCGGTCGAGCCAATTTACGTCACTGACCTGACCGTCTGGGTCAGGGAGTCGATCGCACGCCAGTGCAGCTCCCCCTCCCGATTCCCCTCCCCAGGGGACGGGCATCTCTCCCTGTGTCCATCTATTAGGATTAGTCAGGCGAACTATCGGCCATAAAATCCACATCAAAAACCCTCCCATATACACTCCACTACTTGCTTCCTGCCACCAGCTGAGTGGCTTCCAGACAGTAAGTGAACCACTCAACATGAGTTGTTGACCAAAAACCATCTACACTCGTCCAGAAATAAGATAAACTAAGTAAGTAACTACATTAACAAATAAATAAATGAATAAATAAAATCAAGGACCACTCTAGATACCGCAGTTGTATAATCAAACATCAAAGAAAGAAAGAGAAAAAAAAGAAAGAAAGAAAGAAAGAAGGAAAGAAAGAAGGAAAATAAGAAGGAAAGAAGGAAAGAAAGAAAGACGGAAGGAAAGAAGGAAAGATGGAAAGAAAGATGGAAAGATGGATAGAAGGAAAGAAAGGACAGAAAGAAAAGAACAGAAAAGGAAAGAAAGGAAATACATTTTAAAAAAATCAAGGACCACTTTGGGTACCGCAGATGTTGTAAAACGGTTTTTGTTTCTAAACTAGTTAACGTCAATACCCTGACAGTATTCTCTTCCGGCCACTGTCTGAGTGGCTTCCAGACAACACAGGGAAATCCAGCAGCCAGCTTGACGTTGCTGAACACAGATCAGGATACAGCATCGTTTGTGGATGCGGATGACGTGTTGGTTGTTCTCACCACAAGAGTGACTGGAGACAGCTCTGAAGGCAAGTTGGGGAAGGGGGGGGGGGGGGGCAGGTACCCTAACTGAAAAGTAAAGCTGGACACTATTCAATTCAGTCAGACTGCCAGGTCAGCCAGATTTGATGTGTTCTTGACTGTCATGGACGGGTGATATCAAAGACGGGGCAACGATGAAAAAGCCAGCACAAATATCTGGCCCCAGCCGGGATACGAACTCACGACCCGAGCATTAGAAGTCCAACGCTCTACCACCCCGGCACCCCTGGACAAGTTACACTAAGTGTAACTACAATAAAAGACACCCTGCTACTCAGAGAAACCTTGCGACTATCTGTCCTAATGTGCATCAACACAAAGCAATTTCCTTCAATTTCGTGTGTTTATATCTGTAGGGAATGGTAACAAAATTTGTTTAGGAAAAAAAAAATATTTCGAGTCAGTATGGCGACAAAATTATTGTTTGCAAAAAAAAAAATTGTTGTCCGGAATTCCGACACCGTCCTTTCAAACTCGCTTGCAGGAAAGAGGGTGGGAAAAAACGAGGCGTCGGCCTTGTAATGGCGCCCTTCGGTCGCTTTCATTTCCCCCCAGGGAGGGCGCGTGCAGTTCCCTTACTAAGGAAATGGAGTTAATGGAATGAAATACCAAAAATTCAGATGGTAGGTTTTATGTCGTATGTTTTTCTTGGTTTAAACGTCGAGGATAAGAACAGTTCAGAGCAACATCGTGTTTGAAAGCATTTTTCAACACATCAAGGGAATGTTTCGTTCTTGAATTTATGGCGAACGAGCCGTCGGTGGCATTTCAGTGCGGAAACATCCCCGTTTCATCTTCATGCTATTTTCAGGCCTCTCTGTGTGACCGACAGCTTCTTCCCATGACCCTTCCAACCCCTCCACCCACTTCCTGCACACCTCCCCCCCCCCAACCACCCCTTCTTCCCTCTCTCATTTTTGCCTATCCCTACGCCATGTTAAGCACCATCATAAAACTGTAACTATTTTAACACAGGAAACAAAATACCTTCTCAAAGACACATCAAACTTAAAGCCTCAACGAGCGCGCATAGGTTATGAAACAACGTCGAGGTATAATGCTTGCGTGTAACCTGGTGCACCAAAACCAGCGAGACATGTCAAGACAATACATCAGAGGCCTGTATCCAGGTCAGCGTTGGAGTTATATTGCACGGAAAGCCGGGTGGGCCTATGACTGTGTTCTAATTTTAGACGGCGCTGTATCGTTGGAAGTGCCGACCAGACTGGAAAACGTGTCCCAGAAAACGACTTATTTATTGAATATCGGTGACTGTAACTAGCCTGTCACTTCTGTTCAGTCCGTGGGACAAATGTCCTAGCCGACAGTAAAAGTATAGAGCTTTTCACTTTGCGTGGCGGACAGGGCCGTGCTTTTCCTCTGGCGTACTGTTTGCTTGTCCTCCAGCAGTCGCCAGTTATCTCAACTGTCATTGGCCAGCACAGCAAAACGTGTGCAACGGGATACGCAACGGCGAAAGAGCTCTATACGACATTAAATTTTGTCCTGAATACTGTCTACTGTGGATTCGTCTGTACAACGCTTTTCGGCCACACAGTGTGTTTACGGTGCCTTTAAATTCCTTGCATTAAGCATTACTCCAGCAGGTATCCGTCAGTATGTCCATAATTTGGAATGGCTTGTCACTTCAGCATCGTATTGACGTTACGTCTAAGGAAGCTACGCTGCAGAAACCCTTTTACTTTGGAGGAAAGAGGGGTGGGGTGGGGTGGTGGGTGCGGCGGGGGTGCCGCTAGAAATATCCTCGAGACTGGTGTAACGTCACACTTATCTGCCAGTGCCAGATCCCTAACAAGGCCCCACTTAACTTGACACACGCTGTTAAAATTCCACTGATCAGTTGGAGAAACTGAGCGAGTTTTATGACCTACTTTAAACTGCTTGGAAGTTGCAGCCTTTATTTTTTTTTTGACTGGGCGTAAGAGGAACAAAGGTCAGCCAATACGCATTTTGCCCCCCCCCCCTTCCTCCCATGCCATTCTCCAACCCCCTCAAATTTCACAGTAAATGCAGCGGGTGGACCGGGTATCTTTCCACACAACCTTGGTAGACCCACAGAAGCTGCTACAACAGGGAAGACAAGATCCGACATGCTGACGTAATCAGTGCGAACTTAGTCTGTTTTATTGTTCTCATCAGCGTTTTGCTAATCGGTTGTTCCTCCCAGTGGAAATAAAACTTTTAAAACCTGAACCAGGAAGAAGGGGAGAGGAGGGGGGGGGGGGGCGATAGAAGTGTTTTCTCTCTGTTTGTGTGTGCCAGTGTGTATTGCTGAAGCGCACTCTAGACTCAATTCAGTTCAAACGGCTTTATTGTGTCCATCAAGAACAAATGTTTTTTGACCAGGGGCATGAATAAATGAAGTAAAGGGTTAATATTTAAAAGCAGCTTAGCTATGTATGACTAATATAAGACGAGCAAACTAAAACTGATAAGAAAGGACAGAATGCATAAAACTGATTCACCACTAATTTACCAACTAACTAAACTGATCCTCTATAGTTAGCTCTTACGAGAAGGAACCGAAGGGTGTTTGGGAGTTTAACACTTTGACGACGGAGCGCAATTTCTGACACACGATTTCCTATAGGAAATCGTGTGTCAGAAATTGCGCTCCGTCGTCAAAGAGTTAACGTCCTTTTCCACCATGTAAGGGTGGTATCAAATACGGGAGCAAAGAGAAAAAGGCCAACACAAATATCTGGCCCCAGCCGGGATTCGAACTCACGACCCGAGCACCGATACTCTCTACCATTCTGCTGTCCCGGCGGCTCCCCGAACCGAGTCAGGAGACCAGGGTTTGATGCATGGAGACAGATTACCGTAGGACGTAAAGTCCGAGATTAGCTTCACAACTAAACTGAGACTAAAATATCAGTATGAGATGCATCAGTGGGGCCGGACTTGAGCATGTCTGCGGTTATTTCCCTACCTGCGTCACAAATGCACGACGGTGGTGCAGCAGTCCCGCCGTAATAAGTCTGAGACTGAAGCAAAGTCTGAAAGTCTGGGACTATGGTTAAAAGTCTGAGACTCTGGTTAAGTCTGAGATTATGGGTAAGTCTGAGACTACGGCTGTCTGGGACTGTGGCTAAGACTGAGACTATGGCTGTCTGAGAGTACGACTAGGGCCAAGTCTCACACTAGTTTAGTCCCTTTTTTGCTTCTCTACCGTCGCTTCGCAAAAGGACTTAACTGCCACGGATTCTGATAAGCAGCAGGACCCTTTCACCATTTATCGGCGGTGCTATTCACACGGGGGAGGGCAAACTGCAGCTTCTGTGCGTTACTGACACCCACAGTTACCGAACAGAAACGTTCAACAGTCTATCAAACTCGGCAATCTGGCATTTGACTTCAGACACGGGTTGAAATGTACTCCCCCCAGTGGGCGAACTAGGCATATCGCGAGGGCGAGTCGGCGGACACGGTGCATCCGACTCGAGAGCTGCACGTGCACACGCGTGCAAGCAGCGTCAGTTTGACGTCGTGTCCCATCTGATAGGACGGCCTATCAGCCTGTGCTAGTGCAATTCTGTATACCCCGGGGAGGGGGGTGAACACAGGAACGTCCATTTGGGCATGTGCGCGAGAGTGGCTTTGGGGAATCTCTCTCTCTGTGTGTGTGTGTGTGTGTGTGTGTGTGTGTGTGTGTGTGTGTGTGTGTGTGTGTGTGTGTGTGTGTGTGTGTGTGGCTCATCCATTTTTCTCTGTTTTTATTTCTCTATTTTTACTATCAGTTAGACGATTATAGTACTTAGCAACGGCAGGTGTGAAAATTGACTGTTAATGTTAACTGGCTCTACCGTTGTAATATAAAGATTCATTGATTCATTTTCTCTCTATCTCTCTCGTGTCAAATTGTAATACATAGTATGTGCGTGTACTATCGCATCTATTTCATCTTTTTAATCTTTTGCTTGCTTTTGTGTGTGTCGGTGAATGTGCGTGCGTGTGCGAGCGGCGTGTCAGTGTGCGTGCGTGCGCGGTGTGAACGCTCGCGTAAAAATAAAAGGACGCCACAGCAAATTCAATTGCAGTGAGAAAACCCCTCTCTCAGCAAAAATAAATCATTCACGTTTCTCAGCTGTGTCTCACAGCCAAAGCTCGCGGTGTCAAACAAGAAACACAGACCTGAGTATATAGAACAAGATCTGCAAGGGTGAACCCATTTCGGTACCCTCAAAACCGACACATGAGTCGGCTCCACCAAACTATTTGTACGCTATGTGGGTACGTAGGGGTTCAGTGACGCAAGCGGTAGTGACTGCATTCACTGACACATTGCTGTAACACAGAGGGGACGAGGGGGTGGGAGAGGAGGGAGACGTAACACCCCCCTCTCTTTACACACACACACGCACGCACGCACGCACACGCACACGCACGCACACACACACACACCCTCCACCGTAACGTGATACAAACGCTGTCGTCTGCTCGCTCGGCTGAAAGTTACACAAATCCGATGCCAATATAAACAATGAAGGTATGGAGAGAACATCATGTTATGCCCGGAAAACCGCCTGATACGGTTATCGCTAATTACATTAACAGGGCCGAAAAATCACGGCGAACCGGCCGCGACCCAGCTCGACACGATACTGATCAACACAGTATCGGTCCTAACGCAGCCCAAACAAAAACGTAGCGGTTCCGACAGCACGCCATGTACACAGCCATGCCCTTCAGGCAAGTTCCGATACAAGCGAGGGGTGGTCCAGAAGTTTTGAGACCTGAGCTGGCTAACGACACAGGCCACACACAAGCGACTGTAGCCCGGCTTGTGGAGTTCCACTGAATTAGCTTGCGTGCCAAATTTTATAGTTTCGTGGTTTTTGTTGTTGTTTTTGTTTTGTTTTGTTTTGTATTTTGGCTTTATTATTGTGGTAGTTTATTGTTGTTTTTGTTGATTGTTTTTCCCCTTTTTCACACAAACTGTCATAACCATTTGCACAACTAAACCACAGAATCGGTTACGCAGAACGTAGTTCGTAAGACAGCCTTGTATATTAAAAAAAAAACCCAAAACAACAACAACAACAAAAACCAAAAAAAAAAAAAAACAAAAACCCACACAACAACAAAAAACAGCAGGTCTGTAAGTTGCATACACCCCGGTGTCACCTTCCGCATACCTGCACACATGCCTTGCTCAAGACCAGAAGAAATCCCCAGAAACCATTGTGCTGAATGAACAAGTTCTTGAAAGGCTCTTGGCAAGCGTCACTAGCAACATTCTCTCTCTCTCTCACACACACACACACACACACACACACACACACACACACACACACACACACACACACACACACACACGCGTGTGAGCTCTTTGGGCGCAGACGTCAAAACACAATGGTACAACAGGTCTGGCGCCTGCAGGTTGTGTGCATAGTAAACACGACACCCTTCAGTTCCCTCGCTTCCACTACCCACCCCAGAGACGCCCGACTATCCGCCCCCCCAACACACAGCCAAAACCTTCAGGGCAAACACAATGCTGCATCAAAACGGCAACCCCGAGGGGACACTATAAAATATCACACACTGCAGGGGACACAATAAAACATCAGAGGCTACGCCCTAACGGGAGACAATCAGGGGTCGGAAAATGAAATCAGGTGCGGCACCACAAACGTTGTTGGCTAACCTCCTCAGAACGGGAGCCTGGAAACGTTCCCCCCCGAGGAGGAGAAGACAATACAATTGAAAGGGGAAGGCAATTATGAGTGTGCTGACCAAAAGGTCAAGAGTGTTTTCGCTGCGGAAGGCGCGAGCAGCAGGTGGAAGTTGGGAATAACAGCGGCTCTGAGAAGAATCGCTTACAGCGGTTCAACTCATTATAACACGTTCCCGCAGGAACAGTGAAACAATTTTGCTCACCAAATCACACCTAACGCTACAATTTGGCAATTGGTTACATGCATGCTAGAATGAGGAACTAAAGTTCCCTGGTTCTCCACCCCCCCCCTCCCCCACCGACACAAACACATAAACACAAGCACCAAAGCAAACGCGCACACACACACAATTGCGAGAACGATAGGTGTGGAAAAGGAATATGATCGATGATTTTGTGATCAATTTACAGGGTGAGGGGGGAGGGGAGAGGGAGAGAGAGAGAGAGAGAGAGAGAGATATTTATGATCGATGAATTTGTGATCAATTTACAGGGTGAGGGAAGAGAGAGAGAGAGAGAGAGAGAGAGAGAGAGAGATTTATGATCGATGAATTTGTGATCAATTTACAGGGTGAGGGAAGAGAGAGAGAGAGAGAGAGAGAGAGAGAGAGAGGGAGAGAGAGAGAGAGAGAGAGAGAGGGAGAGGGAGAGGGAGGGAGAGGGAGAGGGAGAGAGAGAGAGGGAGAGAGAGAGAGAGAGGGAGAGAGAGAGAGGGAGAGAGAGAGAGAGAGAGGGAGAGAGAGAGAGGGAGAGAGCGAGAGGGAGAGAGGGAGAGAGAGAAGAGAGAGAGAGAGAGAGAGAAGAGAGAGAGAGAGGAGAGAGAGAGAGAGAGGGAGAGAGAGAGAGGGAGAGAGCGAGAGGGAGAGAGGGAGAGAGAGAGAGAGAGAGAGAGAGAGCGAGAGAGAGAGAGAGAGAGAGAGCGAGAGAGAGAGAGAGAGAGAGAGAGAGAGAGAGAGAGAGAGAGAGAGATTTCTACACCACCAGCACAGTTCTCCAATTGAGCTCGTAAAGCGCACGCAAGAATAGCATTTGTTTTTCTTTTCTTTTTCAAATCATTATTTTTTTCCTGGCTTTTCTATAACGTCTACATACAAGCACACAATCCATCGCCAAAGATCGAACCTATCCAGAAAATTAATAACCACAAAAAAGTGGGGAGCTGCTACCATGGCTAAACACTGGACGGTCATAGCCGAAAGTACAGAGGTCTTGCACTCTATTTCAACCGCAAGCAGCCACGCTCTAAAAATCTGCAACGGGTGCAAAAACCGTGTTAATTACCACTCCTTCGTAGGCCCTAAAAACTTCATCCATCTTCGGCAGGGAAAAGGCCGTGGCTCGCTGCGGCCCTCTCCGCGGGGGGCAATCAAAAATGCCGCGTGTGTTTGACGTGCTACCCCGGTTGAAACGTTTCGAGGACGATTTCGAGGGTTCCCTGCCAGAACTTCGTATCGATACAGATAGAAAGAAGAGAGAGATACGAAGCTCTAGCATGGAACCCACGATTTATGTCTGATGTATGAACTTTAACGCTTCTTTCAAGCCTCAGTGTTCGTGAATCCGCTGATATGGAAAACTGCCGCTTTTACAGCCTCTATATTATGTGCGTCACGCCGCTGAGCGGGAAAATTGCCGCTTTCGAAGCTTTTAGGCCGTTTGCCAGATGGAAGAATGTTTCATTTGGCCATTGCGACCGTTTTCGCGAATTTGTGGCGCCTAATATTGGAGACACGCGACTTTTCTTTGAACCTACGGTCCATTTTTGAACAGATTTGGACTCGAAACTGCTGATACAAATAGCAGCCAATCAGCGCCGTTTCAGTCCGCAACCAAAGAATGTCGTCTGCTCAGTACGCGGTACACTTCTAGAACAACTTACACGCTGGCCAGAGTCACCACAATGGTCTCAGACGCTATGCTGTGACCCAAATGACTCATTCACACAGACTTTACTTAGCGCATGTGATGAGTGAGTGGGTGAGTTTTTTTGGGCTTAAAGCCGCACAAGCCACAAAGACTAATTCGCGGCTGAGTGTGCCTGAACTACTTTAAAAAAAAAATGTAACGTTGGCCAAAGGATGCAGACTGGTCTACGGGGCTATATAAACCTAGGACATGCAGGAGAGGCTGCACCTTCATGCTAATTTCTCGAACTCCCGATTACAAAAAAAGCCTAGAAAACAAAACAATTACAACTAGGTAAAACAAAGATAAATACTAAGTAGCGCATTTGATGAAAAGTTCTCCACACGCTGCTGTATGCCTGTCGTACGTATCAATTAAGACTCAAAAATTTATTTCTGAGCCATAGCAACACCGGAAACACTCGCCGCAGTTTTGATTACCCCTCAGTGGCCATTGCGTGTGGGTATTCAGAGCAAAGCTGCGATTGAACTGTATGGAAATTGCTCCCCGTTTAATGCCGGTCTGTTGCAGGGGGCCACATCAAGGATCAATCAGCTAATTGCCGAGGATTGCCGTCGCGCGGTCGTCTGCGTGAAAGCACGCCATCTTCTGGGGAAGTTGAGGGGAAGGAAAAGGGGAGGGGGAGGGGAGGGGGGGTTGGATCGACTCTGTAGATACTCTGCCAAAAAATCGAGACGTTTTGTACCACTTTTGTGCGCAGCGAGGGGGAAAAGTCGGTCGTGCAAGAGGAGAAGATGATGGATCTGGCATCCCACCTCTCCTATCAAATACAGATCGCGAAGACTAGCTAGGGATAGATCTTTTTTGGAGCTGGAAAGTCCCCCCTACTGTGAAGATGGCGTAAGCCGCTCGGAAGCCACGCCCACGGTCGGCGTACGTCGGCGAAACGTGATCCGGCCATTAACGGTTATCAAACTTTTCAAAGCCGAAGCAGGGCACTGGAAGCCAGCAAAAAACCATCTATGACACTGACGAATGATAGATGTAACTGTCCTGAATTAGGTTCCCCCGTCGTGAGAAACTCTAGGCCAGCTGCAAGACCGTGATAAAATGTTAAAGCTCGTTCTGACAGCTAAAGTAATATGTAGGTAACATCTTGAACTGGAGCTTAATGCAATCCACACTTGTCCCATCTTAATGTCATCACGCGCGTAAGTTTTTTCTTTTCTTTCTCTTTTTTCCTTCTCGGACAGATAAACGGAAAAAGCCGGCGAGGATACAGTTCAGAAGACACAGATAATAGATAACCCAGAAAAGAACAAAAAACAAACGTGCAGTGATCGAGCTACGAAGCGAAAACTAGAGCACCACAGCAAGGAGACTTGTTTCCTTACAACGCCTTCCCATTAATTTTCAAGGAACACAAAGCGTCTTTTTCTCCTACAGATGTGTTCTGTCGTCGCTGGCAATGTGTGCCATGATAACGTAAAGGAAACGCCACTCGTTGCACAAACAGGTGGGATGGCTTCGGACATTTGTCAGCAATTATCCGGCACTAGCGTGACAAAAAAATGAAAGCAAGAGGGTGGTTGGGTGTCTGGGAGTTTAACGTCCGAAGGTGAGAACTTGGTTGTGTAGGAGTAGAGGGGAGCCGGGGTGGCCGAATGGTAGAGCGTTGGACTTCTAATGCGCGGATCGTGAGTTCGTATCCCGGCTGGCGCCAAATATTTGTGCTGGCGTTTTCATCGTTGCCCCGTCTTTGATATCACTCGTAAGTGGTGGAAAAGGACGTTAAACCCCCAAACACCCACCCACCCGTTAGGAGTAGAAGTTAGAAAGTGAAGATCAGGTTTGTTGGGTACAACAAAACAAAAGACGAAACAATATATGATTTTTTTTTAAAATACACAATTTACTTGACATGATCTACTCCTGCCACAAATCTCAGCGACTCCAATGAAGGAATCCCGCTGACTGCATAAAGCCGAGGAACCCAAAATCGCAACCCAGCGGGTACCAGGCCCTTAAACGCCATACTTCAGACATGGAAGTGCTTGTTATGCCTTGATTTGTTTCCGCTGACTCGATTCCCAGCTTCTGCCACCAGCCAGAAGTTTCTATAAACAGAGCCACTCGATCATTGCGTACTCAGTGAACTTCCGCAAAACTTGACTTTTATTGTTTTCTCGAAGAGAATTCCTGACAGGGGAGGTCACTCTAAGACGGCGGTGCTCCGCCGACCACTCACGTCACCCAGCACAAGCGGGTGTGTGTGTGTGTGTGTGTGTGTGTGTGTGTGTGTGTGTGTGTGTGTGTGTGTGTGTGTGTGTGTATGTGTGTGTGTGTGTGTGTGTGTGTGTGTGTGTGTGTGCGTGTGTTTGGGGGTTTAACGTCCTTTTCAACCACATACGGGTGATATCAAAGACGAGGCAACGATGGAAAAACACCAAGCACAAGCAACGCGCCTGTCGGTGTATGAGACTCGGTCGTGATGGTATCACTATTAGTTTCGAGAATAAATGAATACAGAAAGGACGCCATTACCATAGATATCTAATTTGTAGCACCACCACGACCGCGATATAATTGTATTTCGAGACATAAGACGGGAAATATTGGCACACCGGGACAGTCATGAACTGATGAATGGGAACGCTGCGACTGGTTCAACTGTAATATTAATTGTATGGGATAGGATGTACATTGTGTGTGTGTGTGTGTGTGTGTGTGTGTGTGTGTGTGTGTGTGTGTGTGCGTGCGTGCGTGCGTGCGTGCGTGCGTGCGTGCGTGCGTGCGTGCGTGCGTGCGTGCGTGTGTGTGTGTGTGTGTGTGTGTGTGTGTGTGTGTGTGTGTGTGCAGGAGAGGAGGAGTAGTGACTGAAAACGCCAAGCGAAACAAGTTACGTCAAACAGAAGCAGAAGTTTCAACAAAGACAGAAACACATCGTGCGATGATTCATAAATATCTACCAGCGAAGCTCAGCTAAGCATGGAGAGATAAACCGGCAAATTACTCCCCCCCCCCTCCCCCCACCCTGAAAAAAAAGAAGAAAAATTAGAACACATTTTACGTACATTTACCAAATTTACGACATCAAATTTACGGCACAACGCCGCATCTCACTCAAACGAGTGCTGGGAAAAGTCGTTACAGTCTCATTTTCGGCAACGTATGGTGGGAGTGATAGTGATATGGGGGTTACGTGGACGAGGGTTGAAAGAAAGAAAGATCCAGTTTGTACCATGTCGCAAGCCTGCTGCTTGTAGACAGCTCTTCTTTGTTTATTCCTGATAAACCTGAAAACATAACGACAGACGGCTAACACAGATGGACTTGGGCAATGAAGTTTCTGGGTCTTTTGCAGGAATGGGTGGAGGGAAGCGTTATAAAAGACAAACTATCCTCTGTCGGTGTTGGGATAAGATTTCCGTCCAGAGACCCCCCCCCCCCCCCCCCCATAAACCCGACCACACGCAAAACACGACCATTCAGCAGACATTGAACTAGCTGGCACGAGTCTGTCTTTTTCTTTCTCTGTTTCTGGGTCTGCAACCATCTGCTTGAAATAGTTTTACGATTCCCGAGCGTGCAACGGGTGTGTCAACTTTAGAGGCTGGAATCAGTGGAATGTTGCGGGGAAAATGCTAAGAATGGAAGCCGAGACAATGGAAGTATTTTAACGAGTGGCGAGTATCAGCTGTGACTGACAACGTCGATCTGCTGGAGATGAAGAACTTGAACGCTCTTCAAATTCCACAGGACTATTATTCACTTTTGAGTCTTCCGTAGCGAGGGTTTCAAGGGGTTATTCGTGAACTCAGCAAGACATGATGGTGGATGGATATTTGGGAGTTTAACGCCCTTTACCACCACGTACGGTGGTTATGTCAAAGACTGTGCAACAAGAAAACGACCAGCACAAATATTTGGCCCTAGCCGGGTTTCGAACTCAAGACCCGAGCACTGAAAGTCCAACGCTCTACCATGTCCCGGCTCCCCTCAACAAGACAAGAGAGGTCTTGCAAAAGGACCTCTTGTAACCATTTTATTTTTACATCCAGCCAACTGACTCCATTTGTGTGTAATACTTAGCTCTTTTCTGCGGCAATTCCACTTCTTCTGATGTCTGCTGAACTCATCTTTAAACACTTAATACCGCGACTTTATGGTTGTCCTTTTCAAAGAAAAATAACACGTGGACTAACTATTTTGCATTCTATACCCTATCCCAACAACCCCCCCCCCACACACACACACCTCTTTCTCTCCCCCCCCCCTCCACCCCCAACCCCACTTTCACATTTCACGGGCAAAGATATGCCAGCAGAGACGGGCCATGTTTAAAATTTTGCATTCCTGAAACCAAATTACAAGCAAAGTTTATGGTGCAAAAGCACACACGCACATACACACACGCGCCCGTGTGGAACTTTTTTTTTTTTTTTTTTTTTACTTCCCGGCCAAGGTTCCCTTTTAGGCATCAAGTTACCCCAAGCTGGCGAGTGAGAGCCACGAGTGTGAAGAAGTGTTATGGAAAAAGCCATCTGGCTGACACGACCCTAGGGTGCTTGACCTATAGAGGCTCCAGACGATGGAGACAGGCGCGGATCCACCACTGTTCTTCGGGGGTGAGAGTGAGTGAGTGAGTGAGTGAGTGAGTGAGTTTATAGGGCTTAACGCCGCCGCGCAAGCAACAAAGACCAATTCGCGGTTATGTGTGCCTGCAATACTTGGAAGAAAACTTTAACATTGAACTAATACTGCAGACTGGTCTGCGGAGGCAGTATAAAACTAGGACACGCAGGAGACGCTGCACATTCATGATAATTTATCGAATTCCCGATTACACACTAGAGAGACAGAAGCCTACTTGGCTCACTTGTGAAATGGGTCAAGGTCATACAAAAGAGTATGGCTGTAAAGGTCTTATCAATGTCTACCATCATGTCAAGATTGGTGTCTCTGGTGATAGTAGGTTCTGAGAAAATTGCAATGTGATAATTTTCCATAGACAACGTGTATGGCCTTAACCTTTAGGTCAAGGTCATTCAAACAAGATGTGTCTAACGCGTAGAAAACAAATATCAATTATAACCAGCAATAACCGTATTATGACCATAGGGATTTAACGGCTCCGTGCTGAAACGACCAAATTCAGCTTCCCAAGGGTGGGTGGCTGGGGGTTTAACGTCCTTTTCCACGACGTATGAGTGATATCAAAGACGGGGCAATGAGAAAAAGGCCAGGACAAATATTTGGCCCCAGCAGGGATTCGAACTCACGAGCCGAGCACTGAAACACCAGCGCTCTACCACTCTACCGGCTCACAAAACATCCCCCCCCCCGCCCCTTCTCACATGCATCCAGATGAAAAAGCAAAAACAAAAACCAAACCAACCTGCCCCAACGGTATCCGCACGTGCAGAAACCCATAAAGCTCTTTGCTACACCGCCAAGGGGCATAAACCACAAACTGTTTGCAGAGTTACGCCACGTTTTCGGGGGGAGGACAGACGGGGCAAGTTTTGAAATTCCCGTCGAGCACAGACAGCTGCTTGAGACGCCCGCGTGTGGTAACAAGATGGTGGAGACGATGCCCAGCCGAGCGACGCGCGACGCTTGTCAGATGTCAGAGACAACGGTTCCAGACACAGCACGTGCACACCATGCGTTAACTCAATCCCTACCAAGAAAGTTAGGGGTTGCGCACCAGTGGCCTCCCTCAAAAAAAAAACAAACAAAAAAACATGTCGGCGTGGATTTAAATTTGGCTTAAAGTGGGAGTGCTGCACTTGATTATATTCGTGTTTGCTGCGGTAAAAGCCGCCAGGGAACCGTTAATCTTGCTGGGTGGGTGGGTGGGTGGGTGTTTGGTGCTTAACTTCCTTTTCCACCACATACGGGTAATATCAAAGACGGGGCAACGATGAAAAAGCCAGCACAAATATTTGGCTCCAGCCGGGATACGAACTCACGACCCCAGCATTTGAAGTCCACCGCTCTACCATTCGGCCACCCCGGCCGGCTCCCCTAATCTTGCCGGGTCTAGTAGTTAAGAGACTTGTCACCAATGCGAGAGGTCAAGGGTTCGAGTCCCACTCGGAGCAAAGAATGTTTCCTTCTCGTACGTGGCACCGTTCATTCGGGCCGATCATCGGGGGTTCTCTCCGGGTACTCCGGCTTCCTCCCCCCCCCCCCTCTGCTTTGGAAATGTTCAGCCCACCAAATTTGAAAAATATATGCAATTCTAAAATTCCGAAACTTAAATAGCTGAGCTGACCCTTCGCACCACGTGATTGTAATGTGTTTATGTCCAGTGTGTGAGAGAATACGTGTGATTCACGTGAGCGTGCGTGTTGGGTTCAGTTCGAGGCGCTTTGAGCCGATTCGGCATGAAATTGGGTAAAGCGCCTATACAATACTTCTTCTTCTTCTTCTAGTGGGAGTGCTGCACTTGATTATATTCGTGTTTGCTGCAGAAAAAACCG
Source organism: Batillaria attramentaria (assembly GCA_018292915.2). NCBI lineage: Eukaryota > Metazoa > Mollusca > Gastropoda > Batillariidae > Batillaria > Batillaria attramentaria. Next base: position 95,940 of record JACVVK020000039.1, on the reverse strand, counting down.
TTAGGGAACCGTTAATCTTGCCTGATTTTCGCATACAGGGCCAAAACCGAAAAAGAGTGAAAAAAGTGTAGTGGGATTCTTGTGTGCTGTACGAAATGTGCAGTAGATCTGACGGTAAGAAAAAAGCAAACGTGTGTGTGTGTGTGTGTGTGTGTGTGTGTGTGTGTGTGTGTGTGTGTGTGTGTGTGTGTGTGTGTGTGTGTTTCCCCGACTGTGCACAGACATTTCAGTACAGCCAAACACCCTAGACCCGTTATATAGTGTAGTGGGTGCAGAGTCTTTGGTCAGTTCAAGACTGAAAGCATCTCCGCGCTTGGGAAAGCGCTCCAACCTATTTTTAAGAATCCCGGGCTCCCAAGCGCCATCGTTGAGACTGATCCCATGTGGGGTTTTTCCTGTAACAGTTGAGTTTTTCTCCCGAAATAACAAGCTACAGTCTTCACCAACCAACCACACATCTTTGCAGAATAAACGATCAACTCATCTGTAAGAGCTGAACCGACAGTCACAAGCGTCTATGAAACCACAATAAAACTGAACCCGTGGTGGGTCTCAGTTCACGTCACGCTGCTGCTGGACTCTCAGCCGACAGCATCCCTGTTTCAAGTCTTCTAGTGAGGCGAACGTAATTACGTACCGTAACGATGTGTCTAGTTCAGTGTCCAAAGGAACACTGAAATGAAAGAAAACTCAAGTAAGTGTGCCAGAGGGGTTTACCGGTGCTGGTTTACTCTGCGAGGCAACTGCACCTAAAACCCTGCATTAACCAACTGCCAGTACATCCGTGCAGATTTGATACACAAATCATACTCTTCCTCCCCCGTGACCTTTTATCGCAATTGGATGGGGACCCCCTGTATTCACAACTTTTCCTGTCGACCTTTTCGCTCAAGCATCCTCCCACAAACCGAACGCGATGTGAATCGACTCAATGAAGTGCCAGAAAATAATGAGGTCCCCTTCCTTCCTTTCCCCCTCCCCCCCCCCCCCACTTCCCCCCTAATTCCCATACTGCACCTCATTGGAAGCAGGGTGTATTGAGGAGACTTACCGAAGGATTTGATTAAAACGCGCGCGGTGTTGTCGATGTACCGGTATCTCTCCAACTTCCGCAGACAGACCCGAAACGTTCAGGTGTGCTGTCGAGCACTGTACGTGTGCAACAGGAAGTACATGCAAAGCGCTGTCGAAAGTGCAAGAGGTACCATACAATACAAACAACCTGAGACACACATACACATTCTGTGTGGTCATAGTTCGACGTTCGTATACACCAAACTCTATAGAATAGACGAAGAAGAAACTGAAAAGGAATACAGTTTACTGTTGAAAAGTTGTTTCCGCGCGGATAGATGAGTGCTGCGAGTGTTGATCTACGATCTGGCGATTAAAAGTTGTACTAGCCGCCATCAGTAAACAGTACAGTCCCCTTTCGTTGTCTCGGACTTCCCACACCTACAATTTCACTCTTTGCGGACCTGTCGGGGCAGTAACAGGGTAGTCTGGCCAATAACAACAACAACAACAACAATAATAATAATAATAAAGGACTGTGAGAGAAATTCCCTTGGCATTTTGTTACCCTTTAAGCTGTTTTCATCATTGATGAAGGGATATCGCTGAGGTTATGATCATCATAATCTCATTATCATCATTGATGGCACAATAAGATTGGGGGACGTCCATCCATACCGCATGATGCACAAGGACAATTCAAGCTATCTGAAGGACGATGTCTGTATTTGACACTGATTTTATTTTTAATGTTCCCCGAAGAAGGGTCTTAAGCCGAATTTTGGGAAATAAATGTGTTCTGCCTGTTAATGCGGGAGGGTGGGTGGGTGGGTGTTTGGGGGTTTAACGTCCTTTTCCACCACATACGGGTGATATCAAAGACGGGGCAACGATGAAAAAGCCAGCGCAAATATTTGGCCCCAGCCGGGATACGAACTCACGACCCGAGCATTAGAAGTCCAACGCTCTACCATCCGGCCACCCCGGCTCCCCGCCTGTTAATGCTACCATTTGTATGCTCACAGATCGTTCTGAGCTGTTTTCATGGTATCTGTCATCTTTGCCCTTAGGCACCTGGGACAGTGACAGCGTCTGTAATACTAGCACTGAGCCAACAGAAGCGTACTCGATGACGCGGCGACCACACTCAACGCTCCAGTAGCGTAACAGCAGTCGTAGAATTTGAATGTTCGACCGCAAAAGGAAAGTGTAAACAACACTGTATCGCATTAAGAGCTGTACTAATCATCAAGATAGAGTATTTCGAGCGAACAGGCGCACTCACGAGCGAAACTGTTCCAAAACATAAGTTGACGTAGCAAAGATGGAATTAGCCCGTTTACGCGAGTCACAAGCCTGTTGGTATTCTACTCTTTTCAAACACACTCAGTACCAGTCTTCGTCGTTCTGAACGGGTGTTCTGACGTCCATTCAGAATGACCCAACTAAACGTCATACGACGACAGCGTACGTATATGCAGCCAGTAGTATGTGCGAGTGTGTGTATATATGCTTTGTTCCTGATTTTGTTCTGTTCGGTTGTTCTCTTGTTGGTTTTTTGGGGTTTTTTTCTGTTTGTTTGTTATTGTTTTTTGTTTTGATATTGTCGATGTTTCAGTTTTTATTTTCATATGTTTCCTTTTGTTTTTCTATGCCCCCAGAGGGTTCGAAAAATAAACTTGACTTGACAAAACTGTCGAGTTATGAGTCACACCGCGATACACCCCATCCCACAACACCACGTCTCCAGGTACACGTACATCCCCCGTACAGACCCTCCGACCAGGGTGCCAGGTGCAGCTCGTGTTTAGGGTCAGTGCAGCGTAAACACTTCAGAGGCGCTTCGTTATCACCCGGATGGGGGCCTTGTCAGGGCACAGATCCTCCCTGATGTCGCAACCACACGCAACTTCCCCCGCGCCCAAGGTGTCAGACGAAGAGATGGGAAGGAGGTGAAACAACTGGTCTCCAAATGGCAGTGTGAGTATGGGTGGGTGGTGGTGATAGTGAAGGGATGAAGGAATTATGGCAGCCACAAACCGGCTATCTTCAAACCGCCAGGTATCTGAAGGCAGTTAGTTCTAAGCGAAGGAGTGAAATTCCGGCTGCACAGTTACACAGGAGTGTGTACCTGGCTGCTACTTTCTGTTCGTGCGGGGCAGTCAGTATCACTGAAATTGGTCAAGCTGTTTTGAAGGATGGCAGGGTGGGTGTATGAAGTATGGGTGATATCAAAGACGGGGCAACGAGAAAAAGGCCAGTACAAATTTTTGACCCCAGCCGGGATTCGAACTCACGAGCCGAGCATTGAAAGTCCAACGCTCTACCATTCGGCTATCCCGGCTCCCCGGAAACAAATCGAGGGTTCCCTGCTATCGATACAGATAGAAAGAAGAGAGATACGAAGTTCTAGCAGGGAACCCACGAAATACGAGAGAGCTTCAGAATCGTCTTTGGGGACCTCTATGACGTAACAGTTCCTGCTTTTTTTTTTCCTTGACAATTACTCATTCCAAGGCGAGTCACCTCTCTCATCCAACCTCTTCACGCAAGCAGTAAGTTACCGCTAACACTAATCACCCGCATTATGGCTCCAATAAACATCTTGCTCCCGCTGAAATGAGCGTGTCTCGTTCTATCACTGAACGTTTCAAACACAGCTATCAGGCAGACCAAACAGCGCTCTAACTTGTTGACGCTCTTATCAGGCATAAACCCGTCCTGAGTAATGCATACAAAAACCCTCTAAAAGGATAGACAAGATATATTTGTATGCATCCCGTTCCTAAACCTAAACCTGGGAGGTTTGCTGAGTCAAGACTGGGGTCGAAAAATACATCAGTGTTGTTCTCTGCGGCCTTACAAATGCCCTGCACGCTATTAGCTATTTTGTTGGTTCCTATGTCATTGTTTTTTCTTATAATTGTTTTATGTCATGTCTTGTTTCCAGGTGGGCATCTTGCAGTCTCCCTAACCACGGATAAACAAAGTGTTATCTTATCTCATGATATCTTAACCAAGTTGCCGGTATCTTCCTCGGGAACGCTTTTTGTTGTTGTTGCTGTTGGCGACTCCAGTGCTGATGAAACGCCAAAACTGATTCCCAGATGCTTTGCTGATTCTGCGTAAAATTGAATAACAAACTACAGGGCAGTGTTAATGTTTTAATAGCAAACTCGATTTCTCAAAAGCTTGGGAATTTGTAGCGCATCTAGGACCACACAACGTATAATTATGAAAACAGTTGAAAGGGGGCACGACATGAACATGACTTATGTTAACGAAGACTTATTTTGTGGTCTGCAACCATGGAATCAAAGAGCAAAAACAATTATTGAAATCTTATCAGAATTATATCTACCATTCATCTTACGTTCTGTATTACAAAGCGAGATAACTCTTCTTTATAATTATATTATTTCTAGTTAAGGTCTCCAGTATACGGCTGTGGCCAAAGTACTGCTCCAATCTTTAAAAAAAAAAAAAAAAAAAGTTGGTTGATTCTGAGGTTCTGGCCTTCAAAATTAATTTCCTACGTGGCGATGACTTTGTGTCCCCCTTACGTCAATAACACGGAATAGTTCGAGACCTGTGTTGTACAACTCTCTCTCTCCTTCTGACTTAAGTAGCGCAACACAGAGGAAAAACACGCATGTTGAGAATGTCACTGAGCCCTATTCCCTTTGCTGAAACTTGAGACTGTCCCCCCACAATATAGGTAAACGTTTGGGACAGTAATTCTAGAGGGAAGCCCACCGAAGCGGACTGATACACTAGCGGCCTAGGAGACCCGTACATTCGCTCTCCCAGTACTGACCTGCAAACTGCACCAATATAATTAGAGGCCCTGAGGGTGGCGGGGCATTAGGACCTATCAAAACAGCCCCGCTTCCAATCAATGACAAGCATAATCCCTCTCGCTACTCTGCTGCAAATGCAGCCTGTCAAAACACACCCGCCGGGTATGTATGTTTGTAGCTAGCCCGCCCGCCCGCCTAAAGCTCTCCACTTCCAGATGCAAGCTTTGACAATGCAACACATTTTAACGAACACTTTCACAATTGGGTTCGAAAACACGTTTTGTTGTGTACCACCCAAACCGTTGTATTTTGCGCGAGACATTCATCCATTGAAGCCAGTTTTTCCCAAGCAGGGTGGGTGTTTAGGGATTTAACGTCCTTTGTCCACCGCGTAAGGGTTATATCAAAGACCGTTCTCGCTAGAAGGGAACTACAATCGCTTCTGGAGGACCCCCCCCCCTCCCACCCCCGCCCCAAAAGAGGCTGGTACTTTCGCACCGCCTCATCCCAAGATGCGCTTCCAGAATCTCATTGATGTTAGTTAGGGGGTAACTGACCGTGCACATAAGCGTTTTACGAATCGCACACACAAGTATGTACGCTTGTACGCACCACCAAGTCCACTAGAGTAGGCGTCCTGCTGACCTACCGTGTCCCAGTCTTTTCTCATCAGCTCTCACATGAACGCATTTCTGATCAAGTTATCATGACGCGGAACACCGCGGCCGTTTTGTCCCGATTTCGCTCGTCATCTGGGCGAGTTTTGACAACGCATTTCTAACAATCGTAGCACGGATTTTGATCTCGGTCTCTCTTTAAAATAGACGATACATCAAGGGGATTTGGTCTAGTGGTTAAGGTATACGACTTTGAATCCTGAGATGCCCAGTTCGAATCCTTGGTGGGCAGGAATTTGGATGGCTTTTTCCAAGTGAAAAGTCCGTGCAGGCCTGTTTACGGTGACTGTCCCGCCCTAGTCTACACACGCACGCACAAATATCAAGTGTGCACCCCCAAAAAATCCCATCTTTCGGTGAAGAGTAGGCTGTGGCCGGTGGCATAGCAAAACAGAAATACTGTTTCACGCACCAGAGTGAATAGCAGGGTGAAGGTTTACACATAAAGTAGCGCTTAGCGGCAGCAGGCTTTCACTGCTTCGTCCTCCAACCCTGCGGCGCCATGAACATTTCAGAAGAGACGCGTATGTGCGCCGAGGAGAAGCCTACCATACCATACCAAAGGATAATCCAAATTAAAGTTCGAAAGTTCTCTGTGTTCTCTCTCCCCCCTCCCCCCCCCCACTCCTCCTTGCTGGCCAAAAGTCGCTGACGCGGAAGTCGCGACTCACAGCAGCTAGGTTAAAAAAAAAATCCTAGGGGGCGCCCTCAAGCCGCTGTAGATCAGGAAACCTACCTGCCAGTCAGTCTTCTGAAGTCGGCGCTGTATGATTATTAGCACCCAGCCCCGCAACAAGCCCTCAGAACAAGGTAATCCCCCCCCGATCACCTGTATACACACCTGAGCGAGGTGCGGGGAGGCTGCTTGTACCAGAAGCACCTGCTAACGGGGAGAACTACACGTGCTGAAGGCGAGGGGCTACACAAGCATCCGCCGTCTGACACAATCCTCTGGCGCCCTTGTGGCCAAAACTCTCAGCATTGTTTCTGACGCAAGAGAGTCTAGGAAGTCAAGTTCTGTGGACGTTGGGGGTCTAACAACAACAGTAGGGACTGTGGGAAGACCTGATGGGGGCAGAAGGCAGAATGTTGCCCCCCCCCCCCCCCTCCCTAAAAAACCCCGAGACGCCTCTAACCCAGTCATGCCCAGTGTTCCAATAATGGGACTGGTCTGCTGAACAGGGCACCCTGTGTATAGACATTTTTGAAAACTGATCATTTTTGCTGGTTAACCCATTTATGCCCAGCATCCGAAAAACGGGACTGTTAGCGGAACAGGGCACGCATGTAAGCATTTTGTTTGTTTGTTTTGGAAAACTAATCATTTTCCAGGCTGAAAAACTTAAAGAGCTCCCTTTTTCAGGGAAATCCACTGGTGGTAGTGATGGTGTGTGTGTAGGGGGGGGGGGGGGGGGCTTTCAGATCTGACACGGAACGGTAAGGTTATGACGGTTCTCACGAATAGTCATTGTATTTTTACGCAACGCTATCACATTCTCACGTATGTAATGCCGCCATACATGTGTCGACAACATATGCTAGTGAAAGGCATTCATGTCAAACAACATGCCAAATGTGGTGAAGTAAGAGTGTGTGTGTGTGTGTGTGTGTGTGTGTGTGTGTGTGCGCGCGTGTGCGTGCAGCCTGTCAAAACACACCCGCCGGGTATGTATGTTTGTAGCTAGCCCGCCCGCCCGCCTAAAGCTCTCCACTTCCAGATGCAAGCTTTGACAATGCAACACATTTTAACGAACACTTTCACAATTGGGTTCGAAAACACGTTTTGTTGTGTACCACCCAAACCGTTGTATTTTGCGCGAGACATTCATCCATTGAAGCCAGTTTTTCCCAAGCAGGGTGGGTGTTTAGGGATTTAACGTCCTTTGTCCACCGCGTAAGGGTTATATCAAAGACCGTTCTCGCTAGAAGGGAACTACAATCGCTTCTGGAGGACCCCCCCCCCTCCCACCCCCGCCCCAAAAGAGGCTGGTACTTTCGCACCGCCTCATCCCAAGATGCGCTTCCAGAATCTCATTGATGTTAGTTAGGGGGTAACTGACCGTGCACATAAGCGTTTTACGAATCGCACACACAAGTATGTACGCTTGTACGCACCACCAAGTCCACTAGAGTAGGCGTCCTGCTGACCTACCGTGTCCCAGTCTTTTCTCATCAGCTCTCACATGAACGCATTTCTGATCAAGTTATCATGACGCGGAACACCGCGGCCGTTTTGTCCCGATTTCGCTCGTCATCTGGGCGAGTTTTGACAACGCATTTCTAACAATCGTAGCACGGATTTTGATCTCGGTCTCTCTTTAAAATAGACGATACATCAAGGGGATTTGGTCTAGTGGTTAAGGTATACGACTTTGAATCCTGAGATGCCCAGTTCGAATCCTTGGTGGGCAGGAATTTGGATGGCTTTTTCCAAGTGAAAAGTCCGTGCAGGCCTGTTTACGGTGACTGTCCCGCCCTAGTCTACACACGCACGCACAAATATCAAGTGTGCACCCCCAAAAAATCCCATCTTTCGGTGAAGAGTAGGCTGTGGCCGGTGGCATAGCAAAACAGAAATACTGTTTCACGCACCAGAGTGAATAGCAGGGTGAAGGTTTACACATAAAGTAGCGCTTAGCGGCAGCAGGCTTTCACTGCTTCGTCCTCCAACCCTGCGGCGCCATGAACATTTCAGAAGAGACGCGTATGTGCGCCGAGGAGAAGCCTACCATACCATACCAAAGGATAATCCAAATTAAAGTTCGAAAGTTCTCTGTGTTCTCTCTCCCCCCTCCCCCCCCCCACTCCTCCTTGCTGGCCAAAAGTCGCTGACGCGGAAGTCGCGACTCACAGCAGCTAGGTTAAAAAAAAAATCCTAGGGGGCGCCCTCAAGCCGCTGTAGATCAGGAAACCTACCTGCCAGTCAGTCTTCTGAAGTCGGCGCTGTATGATTATTAGCACCCAGCCCCGCAACAAGCCCTCAGAACAAGGTAATCCCCCCCCGATCACCTGTATACACACCTGAGCGAGGTGCGGGGAGGCTGCTTGTACCAGAAGCACCTGCTAACGGGGAGAACTACACGTGCTGAAGGCGAGGGGCTACACAAGCATCCGCCGTCTGACACAATCCTCTGGCGCCCTTGTGGCCAAAACTCTCAGCATTGTTTCTGACGCAAGAGAGTCTAGGAAGTCAAGTTCTGTGGACGTTGGGGGTCTAACAACAACAGTAGGGACTGTGGGAAGACCTGATGGGGGCAGAAGGCAGAATGTTGCCCCCCCCCCCCTCCCTAAAAAACCCCGAGACGCCTCTAACCCAGTCATGCCCAGTGTTCCAATAATGGGACTGGTCTGCTGAACAGGGCACCCTGTGTATAGACATTTTTGAAAACTGATCATTTTTGCTGGTTAACCCATTTATGCCCAGCATCCGAAAAACGGGACTGTTAGCGGAACAGGGCACGCATGTAAGCATTTTGTTTGTTTGTTTTGGAAAACTAATCATTTTCCAGGCTGAAAAACTTAAAGAGCTCCCTTTTTCAGGGAAATCCACTGGTGGTAGTGATGGTGTGTGTGTAGGGGGGGGGGGGGGGGGGCTTTCAGATCTGACACGGAACGGTAAGGTTATGACGGTTCTCACGAATAGTCATTGTATTTTTACGCAACGCTATCACATTCTCACGTATGTAATGCCGCCATACATGTGTCGACAACATATGCTAGTGAAAGGCATTCATGTCAAACAACATGCCAAATGTGGTGAAGTAAGAGTGTGTGTGTGTGTGTGTGTGTGTGTGTGTGTGTGCGCGCGTGTGCGTGTGTGCGTGTGTGTGCGTGTGCGCGCGCGCGCGTGTGCGTGTGTGCACGCTAGAGAGAGAGAGAGAGAGGGAGAGAGAGAGGGAGAGAGAGAGAGAGAGAGGACAAGTGCACAAAACGATTTCACTCCACATTTTTCTCACGCCCTATACCCTCCCAAGCCATAAGAAGTGTCTAAACACAGGGTACCAATTTTCAAAATGCCCACTGACCACAACTGACTGAGAACCGGCAACTGTAGAGAAACACATCCTTAGGGGTGTGCGTGCGTGTGTGTGTGTGTGTGTGTGTGTGTGTGTGTGTGTGTGTGTGTGTGTGTGTGTGTGTTCCCCCACACCCTCCCCCCGCCAAAGCGAGCGTCCGAACACCTGATTTTCCCAAATCCCTCACTAAGCCAAAACACAACCACCACCAAAGAAAAAAAAAAAAAAAAAAAACCCAGCGTGTCATCCCACACGTACCAGGTAGCTATCCGAGTACTCAGCATGCTGGAAGTCGCACATCATCTCGTAGTCACATAGTGATTCGTTGTCGGCTTTCTCTTCCGTGTCTTTATCGCTCATCTTGTCGGCACGGTCTCTCCCACCAGTCACAGTCGCAGACACTTCATGACAGACGAACACGCCTGTGCTTTTAGGTAGCAGCACCCTAGATGCCTTCCTCGTAAACCCTCGTAGTGAATATCCATCGGTGGAAGTTTAGTTGGTGGGTATATGACGCCGGTTCATTGTGCATATCAGTACCTGTTCACTTTGTTTGCTGCCGAGCAGAAGGAGTATGCTGCTGACAGGTTCCGGCTGAATCAGCTGATAACTTCGCCGTGACAGTCAGTTCAGAATGTGTCTGAACTGACAGTTACTGTAGCCGAGCCGAATTTTCCGAATCCACAAACACTTGCGTTAGCTTCCAGAAATAATCCACAGTAACCTTCTTCACAAACACACGCTTTCTGGAGGTACCAGGCAATGATTGAGACTTCGCCTGTTTGACAAGCACTGACAGTGAAACTGCATTCGGCTACATCGCGACGATCTCGCAAATTTTAGACACTTGCGATGCAGCTTTGTGAACACATACGCAAATCCCAAGACGACTGCACAGAAATACGCGGCGTAAACACATGCACAAAAATGACATCAGCACAGCCGCCTGGCTAAGTTTCACAACAAAGACGACGCCGAGTCGAACGTGCACTGCACTGCACTGCATGCACTTTCACAAGGCCGTTGTGTCTTGTGAATGGAAAAACTGAGCGAAGAAGTCGAGAAGATGACAGTTCTCGTTCCACACGAGCGCGGGAAATTCCACACGTCGCACGTTCACCTGGTCAGCGATTCATCATAGCGGAACCTGACGGTGAAGGTAAAGCTACTGCCGGTAGTGCGTGTTTCCGTGCGGCCACCGAACGTGACCCAATGCCTCTGAGAGAGACGGAGAGACGCGCGTGTGTGCCGTGCGTTACGAGGGTCTTGCGAGTCGGTGCCAGGTATCGTAAAATCCTCTGGCATCAGAGGACGACGGTCTCTCTCTCTCTTCCGCGCCCCTCTCCGGTGATCCTGTTGCGCGTGTGCCTGGGGAGACGGCTACAGTGAGAGACCAGTTGCGTTTGTCACATCAAATCACGGGAAAATGGGTTAATACGGCGGTACTGCGACCCTGTCTGATCAAATACCCCCTCTGAGCGCTGACACTCATTTCACGGGCATTACTGACACAAGTTAGTTCATAATCATGATAATGCCCGACGCTGACTTTTCTGTCCGAGATCCCGCTTCCGCCAATTTCTGCGTCTATCGGAACGTGTTATGTACAGCCTGCCACAGTCGACTATCCGCTGAACTTGACAGGTCTTAATGCTGGACTGACAAGATGTTACAAAGTAATCGTACAACAGGTATTGCAGTTAATCGCTGCTTGTCGAGAGCCCCCGTCAGATTTCAGCGTCACACCGCGGAAAACAGTATTCAGTCGAGTCAAACAGAACCTTGTGTAGCCTTGACGTCCCTAAATGACACTTCTCCGTCGTGCGATAAATCCTGTTGTCAAAGCATCTGCAGAGTGGCACACAGTCTATATAGAGAATGTCACATCAAAAATGTGCGTATCGATACCGTAACGCTGTTGTGACGCTGCATACAATCGTTCCCTGCGGCCGGGAAAGTCACACGCACAGAGAAAGCGCGAGCACTAAACTAACGCGCGTGCTGGCCACACACACACACACACACACGAACACGCACACACACACTCACTCCAAGACTAAGGGACCAAGCACGGTACCGCACTCCGGCCAAATCTGTTTCAGGCCAGAGATAAGACGACCACGTTGTCCCATAAATCGGCCGGTACCAGACCTGTGCTAATATGCAATACTACCCGGACGGCCGGCCATTGGTAACGTTGGCCCGTGATGAAATATGATCTTCACGGCTTTGTCTTTCTTCTCCTCCTGTTTTGTCCGGCACTGACTGATGAAATACAGATGGATCACACAGCATTGAGGCTCTGTCCAACGTGAAATAGTGGCTGGGGTTGAAGTTGATCCGGTGGAAATTACGTCCACTATAGATCACAACCAACGAATTTGAACTCGTTATGTGCGAGCGACCGACATGTAACTTGTGATTTTCCTCACAAGATGTAGTTTCAGCAGTGTTTAATAACACTCAAGAGAGTCCTTTTTCTTCGGAGTATTTTTGTTTTCATTCATGAGCGTTCTCTACGTCGATGGAAGTAAAACTAATCACCGTTCGCTCGGATGAAATGGTTCTCCAATGACATTACTCTCCTTTCGTTCGGACGAAACTGTTGTCCGTTGGCTGGCATACAATCGTTCTCCGATGACTGGATCGTAACACAATCACCCACCTCTAGCTCCCACGTCACGCCGAACACATCAAAACGTCAGTTCCAACTTATCCGTCAAGTCCGGGAAAAAGGAACTCCCCCAAAGTTGTGGCTCAGTACGTCCCATGCGAAATATAATCCGCGGACTGCTGACTGGCCAAGATCGGAGGAGCCACAGTAGTTCTCCGGGAGAAGAGCTGAACGCGGATCAATAAAATCATTACCGAAGTGACGTAAGGGCCCCCCTGCCTCCCCCTAACCCTCGCGGGGCACAGCTTGTGTCCAAGTACGTGCAGGCAATGCTTTAGAGGATGCTGCACTGGCGTTCCGCTACATTCTGTCTAGACGCGATCGTTCGCGTTACAAAACATCGGTCAAAAGCGCAAAAAAAAAACAAAAAAAAAACGGGAGTCCCCACGCCACAGATAAACTGCTGAGGTCGCCTCACACTTGCCGATCTTTCACCGTAGTAATGAAGCCACCACCAAGTCGCCGGCCCGACCGCCTTTCAATTCGCGAGGCAGCTAAGTGACAAACTTGTGGGCCGCTACTTCTTGGAAACTGTTCGTTACCGCGTTTTAACAATTAATGGTGAGCGGCAGCACTGCTGGTTCCAGGCGTTAATCAACAGAAGCTTCACACGTCCTGACTTTGGCCAAACTCCAGAATGTCACCGTGCAGCCCCCCAAGTGCCAGTGTCCTGCGTCTGGTTGTCATGGTTACCAGAAGACGTGCATCTATCTGGAGACACGCCAAACCGCCTATGCAGTAACAAACTCCGTTAAAAGCCACTGCCTCTTTGTCGAACGTCAAAGAGGCGATCGCTGCACTTGATAAAGCGCCGAATAAACATTTCCTATTCCAACAGACAACACGGGCTGTGCCTCAGGGAAGGGAAGAACACAAAAAAAGAACGTCGCGAAATGCTCATCCGTCCGCCCACCGGCTCAACGGCTGTGTTCTCTGGCAACGGTCGGAGAACCAAGCGCCCACCACAGTCCCAAGACAGAAGTGCGATACGCACTCGGTCCGAGTCCCTAAGCTGTCTGCAGGGTCATTAGCAGTCATCAGCGGCCGAAAATTAAGCCGTCTCCTCACCGAAGACCGCACGCAACAACCGCAAGCAGGATACACGTAGCCAGTCGTGGACACGGACCGTTCCCCAGCAACCCGTCCAATGAATGGTAATGAGGCAGTGACCAGAAAGCACTCAAAGAAGCCAGGAATCGGCGGAACGGTCAGTCGGTGATGCCACCGCACATACACACGCAGTTGTGGTTCTAGCAACCAAGCCAAAGGCGCAATCAACAAAACTCTGAAGTGCCCATGTGGAGGTGGAGGTCCTCACTTATCGGATTGGCATTCCAAGCGTACATTGTGCACAAGACCACCACGAGAAACGGGATCAAGAGATTGAAGCCGAGAGACTAAATAATCTGATCACACTTTGAGTTCTTACTCAAGACTTGGTGTCCACTGACTGACACGACGAAAGAAAGGAGAAAACACCACGGTAACAAAAATCACACACGCGCACCAACCGACAAAAATCACAAGCGAACACCAACCGGCAAAAATCACACACTGACGCGCACCACTGAACTGACAAATACAGCAAAGCGTAATAATATACAGGCGACTGAACTAGCCACGCGTGGTTTGAGGCGCGGGCGGTCGGTCACAACAGCACCGGCAAAGGCACTGAAAGTGAAAGACGCGGGTGGGAGGAAGGGAAAGGAAAAAAACAGAAAAAGGAAACGGCGGCGTGGCTCTAGTCCCGCCTTGGGAATCAAAGGGAAAAACAGGGGGGGGGGGGGACTTGTGTAGATCGGGATGAGACGCTGTATGCAGTTTTGGATCCAGCTCGTGGTGAGTGGTGTTGGCAGTGGGAGGAGGCACCACGCGCCAGTGAGATCCACAAGGGAAATGTAACTGAAACTCAGTGTGTGTGTGTGTGTGGGAGGGTTGGGGGAGCATGGTGGTGAATGTGCAGATAAGTAAAACATACGCCGATACTGAACACCGTGCGCGCTGAGAGAGAAAGAGAGAGAGAGAGAGAGAGAGAGAGAGAGAGATGTGGGGTTGGGTGTTTGGGAGTTTAACGTCCTTTTTCACCACATACGGGTGATATCAAAGACGGGGCAACGTTGAAAAAGCCAGCACAAATATTTGACCCAAGCGGCCGGGATACGAACTCACGATCCGAGCATAAGAAGTCCAACGCTCTATCATTCGGCCACCCCGGCTCCCCGAGAGAGAGAGAGAGAGAGAGAGAGAGGGGGGGGGTAGGGAGTCTAACGTCCTTTTCCACCACATAAGGGTGATATCAAAGACGGGGCAACGAGAAAAAAGGCCAGCACAAATATTTGGCCCCAGCCGGCGGGACTCGAACTCACGACCCGAGCATTGAGAGTCCAACGCTCTACCATTCGGCCACCCCGGCTCCCCGAGAGAGAGAGAGAGAGAGAGAGAGAGAGAGCTAACACAACCTACGCACGCACACACACAGCGTCCTGGCCTGGGCCTCCGGCTCGCAGCAGATGATGGCCCCATTCCGTGTATGTTGATATTGATGCAGAATAGATATAATCTAACCGCGATGAACGATAAGGCAGTCGGCTACATTCTCCGTGTTCTTTGTCTATGGGCCGATGCCTTGCGCTGTGCTGAGGCGCGGAACTGTTGGTCGACTTCGGCTTGCTGAGTCAATGCCGCCACGCCATTTGCTGGAGTAACCGCCGTGTCATGCTCTACATGAGCGGAATTTTACAAGATCATGCATTGACACCGGTCCTTTCTCATCCCCCAACACACACACACACAGACAGAGACAGAGACAGAGACAGAGACAGAGAGACAGACAGACAGACAGACACACAGACACAGAGAGAGAGAGAGAGAGAGGGGGGAGAGAGAGAGAGAGAGAGAGAGAGAGAGAGAGAGAGAGAGAGAGAGAGAGAGAGAGTTTTCTTCTTGTTAGCAAATCCAGCCTCTCCGCTAACCAGCCAAACCAGATTTTCAAAAAAAAAAAAAAAAAAAGGAATTTTCTCCCCTTCTTGAGCACCCAATTTCACAAACCATAAGAGAAAGTTGCATCGACGGGAAAAAATATCAAATTTCTCAAGGGAAACGAAAGAGACAGCAACATTTTCCTCACTTCTCAAGAGGAAAGGGGGGGGGGGGGGACTCGTAATCGCAGACAAGAAGAATGGCGGAAACGAAAGATGTACGCTTATCGACAGTTTTTGCTGTCTGCTCTGATGCAGACACGGGCGTCAATCCTGATACGTTAGCCGGCGAAATACATTTCTTACGATGACAACTTGTTTGCGCAAAAAAAAAAAAAAAAAAGAAGAAGAAGAAAAAGAAGAGATGGGCGGACAGGAAGGCAACTTGCATGGTTAGTTTCCTTTTGGTTTTTGTTTTTCAATTTTCTTTTTCTTTCTTTCCCCTCTTTTTTCCGTTCTTCTTCTTTCTGCCTTTCGTTTTTGTTTTTAGTTTTCCCACGAGATGCGCGAAACTGCATCATCAGCAGCCAAATCGTCCAACATCAGACAACATGTTCATGTGCTGTCTGCTGAAACGTATGTTGTGTGTGTCTCCAGGGAAAAGATTACAGGATTCGTAACCCCTTCCATCCTTCTACCACCCTTCTACCATCCTTCTTCCATCCTTCTACCATCCTTCTTCCATCCTTCTTCCATCCTTCTTCCATCCTTCTACCACCCACCTCCCCACCTCCGAAAAATAAAGGATGACAGCTTATAACGTCGGTGTGCATGATCAGCTCAGTGAAGAACGCGTCTTTACATCAGTGGCGGCAAGTCATTTCACATTGTTTCAAACAAACACAAGCCGCTTGATCTCTTCTTCAAGCAGCAAAAAAAAAAAAAAAAAAAGCCTGCCTTTGCTCCTTTTCTCACAAGAATGTTTAAACAATGCTCGAGGCATGCATCTCGGGTGTGCAGAAAGGCACTGAGTACGACAGAACAGAGAGTATACGTCCACAAAGGTAGCCACAGATTCGAGATGAAAGTCATCCTGTTACATCTTAACCTTTTCTACATTAAGCTACCATCATATGTCTGACGCTAACTGCCTGGGGCCCCCACGGGGACACCAAGCCACCTCCTTTTGGCCATTCGTTTTTACCGCATAAACCGCAAGAAAAACGTGTACAACGGTAACCAATGAAAACTGTTTCAAGGGAGATCACTCAAGGAAAACCTGGTAACGGTTAGCAACGGTGGAACAGAACGAAGATTTCGCACACTACTGACTGTTACGACTGCAATGGGGACTGAAATCTTGTTACGACTGTACAGTTATAAGACTCGGGCACAGTGGGTTAATATTTAGTTTAAGTGTCTATGGTAGTGTACGTAGCAAAACATGCTCTGGAATAAAGGGTGGGTGGGTGTTTGGAGGTTTAACGTCCTTTACCACCACATACCTCTGGAATAAAAGTTCATCAGCACCAACGCAGCGGATGCAACTTGGTTAGTGTATTAACTTTCGGTATCTTCTACAGATTTGTACTCCTGACAATGCCACAAACTTGCCTGGCTATCCACCACGTCTTTCCTCTAAGCTTTCACTCTACTGAGACTGAGGAACCTCCGAGGCGGAGGAATACCTTTTTATGTGGCCTATATCCCAATTCTGTTTTTGTAAGTACTGTATGTTTATGTGCCGACACACTTACTTCGCAGCTTCAAGCCGACATCAGGATCCAAGGCTTGCAATAACATGTCAAGCATGGCCGCACTGATCAAACAAGAAAAGGTGCAGGACCACGCCTCAGCCAAGCGCCGTGGCAGGGCAGGGAGGATGAAAGAATCCCAAGGACTTGTTTGAAAAATCTGACACTGTCAAAACCTGCCACCGTGCGAAGTTTTAATGCCGCTAGAGTTACAGGAAATACGCCCTTGTCCATACCATACGCAACAGAGCATTTTTCCTATTTGAACCTAAACGCAGCTTACCAGACATGTATCTTGCAATTTAATCGACAACTGCTTCTGACAGTTCCTCTGAAACCTTCATGGTCGTTCTTTATCGTTCTGCAAGACATTTGCTCACCAGCACAACTGCCGGTATCCAAAAAGAGGAATATAATGTTGGCGAACCGCCATGGCGGTTGTGAACAAATAAAAATAAAAAGAAAACATTAAAAAAAAGTCTGTGGCGATGGCTTGAGTGTTACGATGGTATGCGGATTGCAGAATCGCTCACCAACTTTCACACGTGGAGTTGAAAACTATACAGACAAGGCTGACCACAAACTGATGAGGCTATCTTATACAAAGATATTAATGATACGTTGATTTTGTCATGCATATTTCCGTCGGAGCCTGCCAACGTGCGCCAAAATCTCTTCAAGGGAAGGAAACTACTCCCAACGCAGGGCGAAGGAACCATTCTCAAACTGAAAGGACCATGTACCAGTGCTTTCACCTTTGTTCGCCGCAATGCTGACAGGACATGGAAGGAAAAAAAATTCTCCTGAAACTTTAAAATTGCAAACATTACAATAACCTACAAACTATATACCATTGATATTTGTATAATGAAACAGAAAATTACTAAGAAAAAGGGGACGACCAGTGACTTCCCCTTGCAGACCGGCCAAAGCGGTTTTTACGCAAAGGTAAAGGGCTTTTCGCGTAACAGTCTAAAAATAAGACTCTGACGAAGAATGCCGATGAAAAGCAATCGTGCACATCAAAATATACTCTCGCCGGTAAGAGCATAACTTCGCTGCGGGTTATTTACCCAGAACCGGTGAGACAGGAATATCAGAGGAGCCATCGGGTGGAGGCATTTGCAACCTTACAGCACTCTACTGTCATACGGTGAAAGGGCATAACGTCCATGGGTTTAAAACGCGTTTGGGCTCTTTTACCGCCATTGGATGGAGACATTTGCAACCTTAGAGCACTCTACCGTCGTTTGGCAAAAAGGGTGTAAGCACCACAGATCTGATACGCGGTTATGCATTTTGTACTATCTAGCACGAACCGGGCCATCGCGAGGAAATCTACATGGAAAGACAATAAAGAATGAGACTGTGAACTGAGGCAAGACACCACCTTTCTCCTGGCAGACATACGGGAGACTTTTGTTTTTGAGTCCGTATATGACTTGTGTAACCTTCCAGCTAAGAGCCCCATGCAGCTAAACACAATGTACTGGTGGCTCCTTCCGCTTCAGACCACAGCGATGGTGACAAAACGAAATGGAAGTGTTAATCCAATTCAGAAACTGAAGAGAGACAGAGAGAGAGAGGGGGGGGGGCGCAGCTTTCTCAGAGCCAATTTACAAATCGAACATACTCTAACAGAAACCATTCAAAGACACGCTCCCATTGGCATAATTCAAACACGCCCTTAAAAAGCCCGAGCAAACACTGCGCCTACCATTAAGACCCAATAGGGCGACTCTTTAAAAGTCGAAATCCTGGTAACTTGTATGTACCCGTCCATTTCGCCCTTAATTTGTCCAGCAAACACTTCAGAGTAACAGGCCTGAGAACCGAATTCTACGCAAGTACGAGAGTGGCTCCTGAGAAACGCTCTTACAGAAAAAAAAAACCCGACTTTAAGTGCCTCCTAATGTCATTATAAGTCGAAACCCTGGTAACAATTATGTACCCGCCCATTTTGTCCTTAATTTGTCCAGCAAACACTTCATGCTAACACGCCTGAGGACCAAATACTACACGAACACGTGTGAGAGTGGTTCCTGAGAGAAGCTCTTAAAAAAAAAATAAAAAAAATTATGTTCCTCCTTCCGACAGATGTTGGAGGCGCATGTCGCAGAAGTCGTGGGAAGCGTTCAGGATGATGGCAGAAATCAATGTCTGGAATAACAGGCATAGGGGATATCAAAAGAATATGGGGGTGGGGTGGCTGTTGCGTTTTCATGACTTGGCGCCTAGAGCGATACGCGTTTTTGTCTCATGCAGTTGTATGAGGCGTGAGGAGCGAAAATTCGTGACACACCGATTTTAATCGAGAGTACGATCGACCTGTGTCCGCGGCCAGTATTATGGCTGTCTACACAATCATCTGTTTAAGCAAACAGAATACCGGTTTTCGTGAAATGTTAAAACAGCAATAACATGAGATGAAAAAAATTCATAAGAAGTTGTGTATTTCTTGCCTTCTCGACACGCTTTCTTATTTGGGAAAAAACAAACAACATCTCAGACCTGAGACAAGTCAAATCATTCCCTGCTCTTTCCTTTTCCATATTAAAAACACCCCTTGCTGTCGTCACGTGCGATATTGCACCTGCCATACAGCAGACATGATAGCTCGGAGTCCGTTTCTTATCAACACCCACTCCTCCATTTCCAGCCCCCCACCCCACCCCCCTCGCCTCCCCCCAGCCTTAAAAGATGGGAGCCGAGTTAGCCGAATGGTATCTAGAGCGTTTGACTATCAATCAGAGTTCGAATCCCGGCTTGGAGCGAAATATTTGTGCTGGCTTTTTCATCGTTGCTCCGTCTTTGGTATTACCCGTATGTGGTGGAAAGGACGTTAAACCCGGAACACCCACCCATCCCCCAACCCCCCTCCACGAAATTCCAGAGTTTCCTTGCTTGCTTATTTTGTAGCTTCCCAGCGTGCTGTTGCTCATAGCGTGTCCTTCATGCAGCTCATTATCGTCAGGATCGAGCATACAGATGGTGCAAGAGACTTCACAGTTCAACAAGCAATATCAAACATTCTCAAAAAAACAAAAAAACAAAAAAAAAACCAAGAAGTGAATCACTTGCTTGCTTGCTCTGGCCCTCAGCATGACCCATCCCCGTGTTATCATGAAAGATCAAGACTCCAGCCGACGCAGGGGAAAAAAAATGATGTTCAGACTTCCTATGTCCACAAATAATACCAAAGATTCTAGAAAACTAAGTGGATCACTTGCTGACTTGCTCTGGCCCTCAGCGTGACGCGAGCACGAACCATCCCCCGTGTTATGACGAAAGATCAGGGACGCCCGCTGGTGCAGAAAACATGCACAAGACTGACTTGCTCTGGCCCTCAGCGTGACGCGAGCACGAACCATCCCCCGTGTTATCACGAAAGATCAGGGACGCCCGCTGGTGCAGAAAACTTGCACGAGACTTTTTCTCGTCTCCTGCTTCATAACCATTACCATCCACCTTGGCCCCTCCTGCCGCTCGCGCTGTTTCCATCATATTTCGGCTTCTGCCTTCTTTGATCGTGACAGGTAAAATAATGAGAGTGATCAGGCTATCAGTAGGGGCGATAATCAACAGGTTACGGTGCCTTTCTACCTGAGGATTTTTTTTTTAAAAACTGGAGCGATACAGGTATTTTTTTGTGACGAGCACTGGGTCCGTATGTGAAACTCGAGGTTAATTTAACCCACGGCTACGGGTCTAACCCAGACTAGGACAAAACAAACCCCAAAACAAAATTAAATTTAAAAAAGGACGCGAAGAAAGAAAGACAAAAATCCTTCTATAACGGCATAGGCACCTTGCTGGAATGGACCCGCTTTCTGATTGAAAAAAAAATTTACCCTAGAGCCGCTAGCTTAGTTCGAAGTTAGACTCTAACCCGGGGCTAAATCCCTAACCCCGACTTTTACATGCGGGCCTAGATACCTTGCCGGGAGGCTTCAGCGTAAACGGTGAACTGGATGACGTCGGGAGGGGAAGCAGGCAACAACAGTGGTATTCTTTTGAA
This sequence comes from Batillaria attramentaria, assembly GCA_018292915.2. Classification (NCBI taxonomy): domain Eukaryota; kingdom Metazoa; phylum Mollusca; class Gastropoda; family Batillariidae; genus Batillaria; species Batillaria attramentaria. Next base: position 75,069 of record JACVVK020000039.1, on the reverse strand, counting down.
ATCTAGTCTTCAAAAGCTGCTTTAGTTTCCCCTGTACATCCACCCTGCTGGGCAAGACCATCAACGATGTTAGACATAATTGATAAGTTGTTCAAAGCGAACGTTTCTAACACCAGGAACGGATACGAGAAGGCCGCTGTGAAACAACAACAACAACAAAACCCTGTCAATTAATGCACTCCCGGACCCAGCAATGAGAAATACGTATGAGAGCGGTAGTGGCGTAGAAGCATCTATACAGAGAACGGCCATTCAAGATAAGCTTTTCACAATTTTCTTTCGCTTCTTGTAAAAGTACAGGAACAATCTGGCTCGCTGCTAAAATAAAATAATACATTTCTGTCCGCGTAACAAATTGAGTGCGTCGTCTTTATTTAAAAAAAAAAACAACAAAAAAAAAAAAAAAAACGCACGTGAACGATCAAGGAGGTTTTGGAAACTTTCAGCCCGCAAATATTCCAAAATAAAGGCTACATAGTTGAGCTGACCCTTCGCACCACGTGACTGTCAAGTGTTAATGTCTAGTGAGTGAGAGAATGCGTGTGATTCACGTGAGCGTGCGTATCGGGTTCGGTTCGCGGCGGCTTGAGCCAAATAATTAGGACAAAGCGCTTACATTAATACACGTTATTACGATTATTATTATTATTATTATTATTTACTGTAAACTCTGGTTCCTTGTATTGTTTACGGGGAGTCGGGATAGCCGAGTGGTAGAGCGTTGGACTATTAATGCTCGGGTCGTGAGTTCGAATCCGGGCTGGGGCAAAAAATCTGTGCTGGCCTTTTTCTCGTTGCCCCGTCTTTGACATCACCCCTACGTGATAGAAAAGGACGTTAAACTCCCACCAATCCACCCACCCAGGTACTGTTTGCCATTCAACCATCGCTGATCTCATTCTCTACAGCAAGAGTTACGTATAAGATGGCTGGGGGGCTTGGGGCGAGAACACAGCGGTATTTACACGCCTCTTGTAACCGCCTGCCTCTCCGAATCTCAAAAGCATGTTCGGCATTCTTTCCTGCCGCTCTATCACTGCACGCTCCGCCGCTCATGTCGCGCGCGTGCGAGCATTGCATTGTGAACCGCTGCACTTGCTTTGTGGTATTAAGCGCGCGCCTTCCATGTTTACTGAGCCAACTTATCTTGGAACAGTTTCGTTTGCTGGGTGCGCCTGTACGCTCGAAGTGCTCCATCTTGATTATTTGTAGAGCTCTTAATGCGATACAATGTTGTTTACACTTTGCGCGAGTGGTCGAACATTCAGATTGCACGACTGACCGGTTGGGTGTTGCTACAACACTCTCGCTGGGTGTGGCAGCCGCATCAGTGAGTACGCTTCTGTTGGCTCAGTGCCGGTATTTGAGATGCTGTCACTGTGCAGGTGTCTGAGTGGTGTGATGTTAGACACCATGAAAACTGCTCAAAACGATCAGTGAGCAAAACAAGCCATAGAGATTTTAAAGATACATGTGTAAACTATTTCAACCGCACTGCCGCTGTCGCAGGCGTTACTACACTGTTCCCAAACAAAAGCTATGTCCTGTGAAGCCTAATTATCCTGGAATCATCACCTTTAAACTGTCGCAATTTTTTTTTTCGTTTTTCTGAGTTTGGCATTGTTGGTGTTTTTTGTTTTTGTTTGTTTGTTTGTTTGTTTTTTTTATACGGGGGGCAAATTAGTTCCGTTACGGCTGCACTGCATAAGCCAAGCGATATGGCGTTTAAGGCAGTTTCTGAGTTCCGTGGCTTCAAGTGTGTGATAGGCCGTGGGCCAGAGGCCTCTAAAAGGCCTAGTTTTTGAGTTTTTTTCAAATTTGTGGGAATCACTAAATTTTAAGTGTCCCTAAATGTAAATTTCACGCTGATTTCAAATCTGAAGAGATCCCAAACGTAAGTATGCGCACTACTTCAGAAAATGAGGGACAAGTCTGTGATGACCCTTCATAAGAAGTATCAATACTGTGATGTTTTGTGGCTGCAAATGATGCACTATTCTATTCAAAACAATCTGTCTTGTCCCTTTTGCCTATGACAATATAAACTATACATGATTAGTAAACAAATTTGGCAGTTAAGGTTACTTGCAGGTAGGAAAAATATAAGAGAGATAATAAGAAGATAAGAACTTTATTAATCCCCTCAGGAAAATTTATCGTGTACAGCTCTTGATCACATAATACACAGTACAACTATTATGACACAATAACAAAATCTCCATGAAGAAATCAGCCATGCACCCACACGCGCGTCCACCCATCACATATATATATATGCACCCACACACTTAAGTGACTTATCCATAGTCATAGCATACACTCTTCTCATGCATACCGCCATGCCACACACCACAAAGTGAAATAACCTGCACACATAATACATACTACATAGTGAAGCTACGTATTATAATTACATTATTAAAAACAAATCTACAATTCAGGGGATACTACTATAGTTCATCATAGGCACTGATCTACTGGTGTACGCCTATGTAATTTACACCATGCATCCACGCACTCTTCACTCATACACCCATCAAATACACTCCTGGCAGAAATACTGTTATGAATTTCATGATTAAGAAAAAAACTGTAATTCAAAATAATTTAGTCCATCACAAAAACAAAATCTCCACATAAAATCAACCATGCTTTGCACACTTATCTGCTCATCCACATATCACATGCGCACACACACTCAGCCATAGTCGTACACTCCACACATCCACGCCATACATCACCTGGTGAAATACATTTGGATTTCCAATGCACTAGTCATCTTGCCTCATAATTTCAAACATAATATAAAAAGAACTAAAACTGTTAGAATACTTTGAGAACACAACCACAACAGGGGTTATTTCACTTTAGCAGCACACTGTACAGCAGCAACAGGTAGTGGACGGCACGCTCTGAAAACAGACTAAGACCTACAGTTATCTGATCAAAGCTAAGTTCTAATCATCAATTAAACGCTTTAGTAGCTTCAGGCAAGAAAGATCTCCTATGCCTTTAAGTTTGGCTTGCAGGAGTAATTATTCTCCCACTGAATGTACTTCTCTGGCCCTCGATGAGGCTGAACAGGGGGTGTCACTGTCAGACACTGGACATGACAGAGATGTTTTTTTCTCAAGTCTCTTATAATAAATTATCACTTCAAGCCTCTTCTGGGGTTTCCCCACCACTGACTCAGCTTTCTTTACAACTTTGTCCACTCTACCCCTGTCCTGTTTTGAGATCTGACTACCCCAACAGACACAGCCCAAGAAGAGGACACTGCCTACAAAAAGTACAATGGACATGTATATACATACATGTGTGTAAAACATGTTCAGAGTTTTCTCACTAGCATCAAAAGAGTGTAATTTCCTCAAGGAGTACAGTCTGGATTGAGATTTCTTTATCACATGATCAGTGTTAGCATTCCAGTTCAGTCTGCTGTCAATAATCACCCCCAAGTATATAATATATAGGTCAACCCTCTGAAATACCTCCCCCTTAATATCTACAGGATCAACATACTTGGCTTTTTTCCCTGAAATCAATTACCATTTCTCTGGTCTTACCAATACTGAGATGTAAAAAATGACACCACTCAACAAAGTTTATTGTAAAGATGGGCAACAAACATCATAATATATTATATTGGGAATGAGGAGATTGAGACGCAGCAGTATGCAATAAAGCTGAAAAAAAAAAACCAAAAAACTCCTGACTGAGTACAGTGCCATTAGTATTTAAAACGATAAAGTTGAACAGCATAACGAAACAGTAATGCTCATAATTACTTACAATACAAGGCAGAAAACTGCATGGTCTGTTTTCACAGTCTCTTGGTGTAGCACCTGAATGCCCTGTCTCATCATCTGACTGGTCTGTGAGAATTTAAACTGGTGTTGTCACACTCTCAGATATTGTGGCTTTAATTGTTAATACCTCAGACGTCACTGTCAGAATTTACACTGGCGTTGCCTTAGCCCCCAATGCTGTGGCTTTACCAGTAATTTCTGTCACCTCAGATATCACTGTCATACTCTGATGTGTCACTGTCACAATCTGAAGCACCATCACACACCTGGCTCTCAGCTTCATCTGCACTGTTAGCTACATGTAAGATGTCTTGTGCAGTGGCAAGAATCTTTCTCTTTACAGTCCCACTGACATCAGCAAATTTGTCCAGCCAAACTTCATTAATAGAAGTACCACACATCCACACCAATAAATTGAACAAGCCCACAAGAACCATCTCCATAGCATGCTCCGTTGTGAGATCCTTGCTGTCAGCAGGCCATACTGCTGGTGATGTCACTGACATGACCTGCTCCCTCAGATACATGCTCCCATGGTAAAGTTGCCTCTTGTTGGCCTCATCTGAAAAATATTGTACCAGCAACAGGCATATAGTGACCTTAGGCAGGATGCTTGGCACAGCTGAAATACTCCCCGATCCCCTCCCCAAACAACTCAATTAGTACTGATCTAGGAAGTAGTGGAACTCTCGATTTTTTTTTTTTTTTAAATATACGCTATTCATCGTGCTACGTTGAAGTTGACCGTGACTACAAAGAAGTCTAGACCTGTCTATATTATGAGGTCCGGCAACGTAATTATCAAGATCACTGAAAAATGCTCATATTATCATTGTGATTACATACTATTTTCACGAACTTCTCATTCAATTTAATAAATCAAACCTAATCCGAAGCACCACGAACAAAAGTTGCAGAAACTTACCTTGAACTATGATATGCCTGTAATCGATTGTAGCATTTCTTGTGAAACCCTGCCTCGTCAACGTTGAGGTCACTAAAGGCTTCCAAAGAATGACGAGCGACGTCTCCTTGAGTGCAGACGAACAAAGACCACCTTTCGCGACATTCCGAGACTCTTTGCATCGTTTTCTCGCTGAAAGAAAACTGTTTCACTACTGTTGGTCGCCCGTACAAAGCGTGGGCAGCCATTTTGTTTCCAAGCGTAGTCTCTTTCTGATTGGTCGAAAAATTAATTTATTCATCAAGTGAATGAATCGGCGCCTCTTCAGTAAAATCCGATTACCTCCCTTACAAGCTCTTTCTAATTATCTTTCATCCGCGATTAAAAACCAGTGCGCAACATTTCAGCTGAGATCTCCCAGTTTCTATCTAGTTATGGTGTATTATTGATGATAAAAACCAGAAAATGTCATTTGCATTGCAAAAATATTTTATGACACGAAAACCGAGGGCGGCCCACGGCCTATGAGGGTTTATTGCAAGCCACGGACTCGTGGAACGCCGAGAGACAGGGAAAAAAACGCAAAGCATTCGGATGTGTACACAATGGCAAACAACAAAACAAACAATGGAACTTCTGGATTTGTCAGTGAGGGATAAAATCGCTGATTCGCAGTAGGGTGTGCGGGGAACTTTACAGGTTCTGACAGAATCAGTCAATGGATTCCATGCAAAATGGAAAGTGTTTAAAATGAAACTGGTAATGTTTTACTAACATCATGTACATCTATTCAGGTTATTTGTATTTTCTATGTTGTTGGTGTTGTTTTGTTGTTGTTGGTTTTTGTTTTGTTTGTTTGTTTGGTTGGTTGTTTGATTGTTGTTGTTTCTTTCTTTTTTTTCTTTTTTTTGGGGGGTGGGGGGTGGGTGGGTGGGTGTTGTTTTTGGGTTTTTTTGTTTGTTTTGTTTGTTTGTTTGTTTGTTTTTTGGGGGGGTGTCTTCCACACGGAGTTCCATTTTTATCTAATTTGTATCCTCCATACCCCCACCCCCTTTACGTTAAAAAAAAACCAAACAAACAAACAACAACAACAAAAAAAAGGTGGGAGAGGGAGAGGATGAAATCTTGAACACAGAATTCTGAACCGCGCATTACAGAATGTATCAAGTAATCCTTATCAATATTCAGACGATCATCTCCGTCCTCAGTCCCCCCCCCCACCCCCCCTCCCACGCAGGAGCGGCCCTCAAAGTCCATCTCGACGAATTACACTGCATGTCTTTGACGAAGAGGACCGAGTTCAGCAAGAGCAAACAGGCCAACTCCTCGCGCTTTATATTGATCTCTTCAGTAAATCGGCGAAGCAGAATACTTTCTCAATGCCGTCAATTTTCTGCTTGTCACAGGGGACTCATGATGTACGGAGTATTGGCCCATTGTGTTAGACACCCCGCCATTCGTCAGCCATCAACCAGCGGCGTCTGTAAGGTCACAATTGATTGGCCGAGCCTCGGCAGCTCCCAGGATACATGAATATTCATCGTTTGGAGTCGAGACAGCAGGGGTGGTAATGGTGGGGGGTTGTCCGTGGTTGAAAAGATAGATGGATTTGTACAGTTTGAACCGAAATAAAAGAAAAAAAGTCTGATACGTGAGCGAAAGGTTCCGAACTTACCACGGTCGGCTGATGGTAGTGCTTCATTCATTAACATGGCATGGCCATTTTTAAACGTCTGGAAGGTTCTTGGAATATGCAGGGAAATCCCGAAATTTCCTACCTTCCATCCACAGCCTTACACGAAATAACCAATGCTATACATGTATCTCCTCAAACTACAAACACACACACACAGATTCAACGGCCGCATCTGTCAACTTTTCACCTGACCTCCATACAAGCCAAATTACAGATATTTTCAGGAACTTTCCTAAAACTGAGTAGATAAATAAAATAAATACCGAAAAGAAAGCTCCGTATTAGTCATGACAAATGATGTACACTCTGTCCCATGAACCCGCCGAGAGCTTCTTGAAAATTCTGGGCCTTTTTTGTTCAAAAACTTCATTGTCCTTTATTTTACTGGGGAAAAAAACAACAGCCCCGAAACCCCAAACACTCCCAGTTGTTCTTCTAGAACCCGTACCATCCTCCAAACCACACCGAGAACATAACAAACATTTAAATAACCGAAACCCCAAACCCCAAACTCTCCCACTTGTTCTTATAGAACCCTCACCATCCCCATCATCATTAGCTTGATTTACGTCCTATGGCTTTTGGCCCTTAAGGACAAGTTGTTCCTGACGTGTGTCTTTGGCTGCTTGGCTGGGCGAGTGTCTTTGGGGTGAGTGTGGGCTGTCTTGCTTAGCTTTGGGCAACGTCAGAGGATCTCTGCTTGGTCACCATCCCCCATATCGGTCCGAGAATATAACCCAGACTGCCGCCCGCGTGCCGTGGCTATGATCAGACGGCACCTGAGGACTTTGGTCAAAGAAACACCAGCAATGTTTTCGGTCGGTCCTGACCTTTCGCCGACAGGAGAAGCCGATGATTACACACACCTCTTGTCTCCTCCCGAGATCGGGAACTAACAACAGCGGAACACCTCACCGCGACGTCGAGATTCTCTTCAAAAGAACGTTACCGTTTTCTGGCGCAAGGATTCAAGCGCCGTGCAGTTACTAAGCGCATAGGCCTTTTTACCGGGCCAGGGTATGGTGGTCTATGGTAGCAAGGTGGGAGTGTTTGTGTACGCGTTCTACTGACTGTGAGAGGCAAACTTGAGGGAAAAGGTCAATTAACGGGGGTTAGCATGTGAAGGATTTCCTAGAAAACACAGGGTCTGAGACAAAACTTGCAGAAACAAAAGGTGCAGCGAGGGGAGAATCAAAGACGGATCTCGCCTCCTCCGTCACAGTTTAGAAGACGTGGCCGGGTACGCGCTGTTGTCAACGCAAGATTAATTTCGGCCTGGATATATTTCAGACAAGGTCAGCCGATTTTTACTAAATCGTGGACTCTTCACACAACATAGCCTGATTACCCAGTACATCTTGTAGAGATTCGTGCCCTATCCCATAAAATAACCATGTTTCCTCAGTTTCCAAAATCGTTCTTCTCACATAAATTTCATAACCGCTAGAAAAAGATAGGCATAACGGGATTATCAATCGAAATGGTTATTATTTCAACATAACAAAGAGTTCGTTTACATATTTCAGCATATACATTCAATGTTTCAAAAGAAACATTCCAACAGCCTCAGCAAAATATCATTTTGTTAGCGTTGAGCAATTGACATGCTCTTCTTCTTCTTCTTCTTCTTTTTTTTTCAATAAAATAATAATGCAATTGATGGGGGGCAACAGATTCATCTGACACAAACACCTTCAATGGGTACTTAAAACTGCTGCACAGCACTGACAGTGAAAGTAATTGGTCTGTAACGTGCAGGCGCGCAACAGAAATCGCTGTGTACGCAACAAGCAGTCATCACCCTTCTCACATCACCCAGACGCTCTGATAAAGCGCGCGTGACCATCTGTTTAAGGAGTGAAACGAAGCGTGACGCGGAGATTATCATTAAGGATGGGCGCCCTCCCGCCGCTCACGCGTGACTTCCCGAGAAGCAGACCACCGACTGTCGGCGCAAAAGTCGCGTGCATTCCTCACAAAGCTCCTCCTTCTGCCTGCAATGGTGCGTATCTAATTCTGTACGCGAGAGTATGACTGGCATGTCGGCGCGATTCTGTATTCCCCCACTTCGCAAAGGACTGTACTGAACGTAACGGACCAGACTGGTGCTGTGTCCCAGAATGATGCTGGAAAAGCCAATTCAACCAATGGGAACCGTGGGTGAGATGAAGCTGCACGAAGGTCGTTCAGGTGGTAAGCGGACATAGGTAGCTCCGCACTCCGATGCCTTTGCATTCCTCATGATTTCAATCACTACTGAATGGTTGTTGGTGGTTGGTTGGTTGGGAGTTTTACGTCCTCTTCCACCACGTATGGGTGATATCAAAGACGGGGCCAGCACAAATATTTGGTCCCAGCCAGGATTCAAACTCACGACCCGAGCACTGAAAGTCCAACGCTCTACCATTCGGCCACTCCGGCTCCCCTACTGAATGGCTGTAAAGAATGGTTGTACTGACCACATTAACGGGCATGACCAAAATTGTTATGACCGGACCGTTTGACGCTGCCAGTCAGTGAAGTGGTCAACCTCTCTTCAAAGACGTGCTTTGGAATGAAAATTGACTGCAGTTCAGTACTAAGTATTTCGGTAAAGTTGAAGGTTGGAGCCCCAGCGCTGTGGTAGGCCCTCCTGCTGGCAGGCTGGGAATGCGAGATCAGACCTGGAATCACAGGTTCTACACACCTTTACCTGCCCCCCCCCCCTCTCTCTCTCTCTCTCTCTCTCGCCAGACCCGTGACCTTTCTGCATCACAACACACCAGATCACGAGGAGGAGGAGAAAGAGGGAGGGAGGAGACAGGTAGAGACCTCAGGAGTGCTGAAGAGTGGGTGGGTGGGTTAGTTAGTTAGTTAGTTAGGGCTTAACGCCACGCAAGCAACGAAGATTAATTCGCGGCTAAGCAAGGTCTTCCTCTGCCCAGTAATGTGTATGTAATGTTCTGCTACTGTAAGACGCCCAAAGCTCCAGCAGGAGGTTGGGCGCCAACACATCCTCATTATTATCATCATCATTATTGTGTTTATCATTATTATTATTATTATTATCTGTGGTACCATACCAGAACCCACACTGGTAATCAAAGCGATAACCTATGCCACCCTCCCATCCCACACTCCCCCTCGGTCTCTCATGAAATCAAACCACCATGCCAACACCTCAACCACCCTCACACTCATACCTGTGAGCAGCACTGGGCGGCATTACAAGGAGGCCAGCGTAAGGACCCAGGAAGGAGAAGCCCCGGACCTCTGTCTGGGTAACTTCAGGCACGCACCCCACTTCCCCAAGAGATACCAGAGGATCCAACACGACGCGATCCTGGGCATTCCTGGCGGCTTCTTCGCGAATTCCGGGCAGATTCTGACAGACTTCACATCCAGTTCCAGTTCCCCAAATTAATTTCTGTAGCTCGCTGAAGAACTGGGGCAATGTTCAAGAGATGACGTTAAGGGTCAGTTCTGCTGATGTGCTCGTAGTTATTGAATTTGCACTTGCATGCTAAGTTGGTATAAAGGGGCCTTTACGCCGTGGGATTTGATAAGCACTTACACCTTTTTTGCCATCTGACGGTAGATGTAGTTTAGCAGGCGGGGCAGTTAGGTGCTGCACGGGAAACTATCTACATCCCATCTTCCTTCGCCCTCGGCAAACTCTTGATGATGATGATGATGATGATGATGATGATGATGATGACGACGACGGTTTAGCACACGGCTCTACCCTAACTAAGTGTTCACGGCGCATAGAGAGGACAGGGGAGGGGGAGGGGGGAGACAACAAGAAAGCAGATGGCTAATGGATTGCATGCTGTACGAATGCTGAAACCATTTCCACGATGACGTTTGCGCGGACAGAGGTGGGACGTCTGGGAGTTCAACGTCCTTTTCCACCACGTATGGGTGATTTCAAAGACGGGGCAACGAGAAAAAGGCCACCACAAATACTTGGTCCGAGCCAGGATTCGCACATGCGCAGAATGTCGAAAGACATACTTTGGCTTACGTCTCCAACCTCCTTACAGACAACGTCTTCTAACTTCCTGCTCCGCGTCATAAACTATACTTAGCTCAACCTACATTTAGATTACTCCTGAAATAACATCCAGCACTTCTCAGTCTCCCTATATTTACTCGGGCGTGGTCATCATTCCAACATAACCCATATTTCACGCACGACTTATCACGATGATCAAAATTTCAAAAGAGGGCCACGGAACAGGCCGACAGCCGGTAGTCAGAAGCGAAAAAAGAAAAGAAATTGTACACAAGCCCCAAAGACGCTGAGACGACCAGGAACAATATTTGTTTCTTCTTTTTTCTCCGCTTTTCGCTGGCAGCACAGCGTTTCCTGTTTGCTTAACGGCAACCATTTGCAAGATCGGGCAAGTATGACTGTTCAAAGAACACCGCGCCTTCATGTTATGGTGTTCCCCCAAATATGTTTGCAATAAGAGAAGGTTACCGCCATTGCACAGCGGTGGGTGATAAGGTGCACGGCTATTTACAGCTCTTTTGTGGTTATGTAAGAAAATACCTACGGTGCAGGGGAGGCCAGAGAGAGGACATCGCGAGAGAAAAGAAACGGCATTTGACTCTTCTAGAGAGACAAATGTGCAGAATTTGTAGAATACGGGCGAAAGAAAAGAGCACAACTGGAATATAAACACACGCGACAGCCAAGTAAAACGTGTCTAGTTCAGCTTCAAATGAAGATTTAAATGTGTTATTGGAAGTGTTTCTAAACGTAGAAACAAAGATTCATTTTGTTGATACGGGTTAGCAGCAAAGGACGCTCACACGAACTTTCTTTAATTTGCTTGGGAAAAAAACGAAGATGATTTGTTTCGAAGAAAGTTTAAGCAGGGAATGGCTGATAAACTTGTTTGTAGCAGGCGTAACATAACATACGTTTCTTTAGCAACAAAACAAAACCGACGTTTGTTCAAGAAGAAAATGAAACGGGTTTTTTTTGTTTGTTTTTGTTTTTTCTTCCTTACAGCGACAACTGTTAATCAGTATTAACAGTGTGTCTGTTAGGTGTCTGTTTCTTGGGCGAAACAAAAACAGAACGCAGAAAGTGAAACGAAAAGCTACGAGGAATTGTTTTCTTTTACAACAATGGGCCACAATAAAACGGTCTAGGAACGGGAGATGGATAGTTTAAGACCCGCAACTACTGTTGCAAGACAAGCAATAATGGGGAACGGTGCACCAGCAATTACGGGGCAAGTCGGGAAGGGGTGGGGATGGAGCTTGACTTTAAAGGATTCATGCAATTTTTTTTTAAAGAGCTTACAGGCGACAAACAGTTGTCTAGGAAAAACAATCAAAACATACCGTCTTACTGCAATTAAGCTGTTAAGAAATTTTGCATTTTCAGACACCCCCAGACACAAAGACACGCACTAGCAGACACCAAGACAAGCTCTCGCAGACACACAGACACACTGGCAGGCACAGAAGACACTTTTTTGTGGATGCCAAATTTTGAGTGGTGTGAAGCCCTACTAACTTTAGCAATGAAATTAAAGTTGACAGCAAACTTTGCTTTTGTCTGAGGACATGCTTAATCAACGGAGGATCCGAAAGAGTCCTGAAGTTATAGAACAACAAGGTCATGAGAAGTTATAGAACAACAAGGTCATGAGACGGGGAGCATGCGCGGGGAAGTATGTGACATGTTTGTGTGTGTGTGGGGGGGGGGGGGGGGGAGGGGGTGGTGGCGAGGAGGGAGTAAAAGGTGAGTGAGCGAGTTTTTCAGGATTTAAGCCACGCAAGCACCAAAGACTACTTCGCGGCTAAGTGTGCCTGCACTACTTAAAAAAAGAAGAAGTAACGTTGGACAAATGATGGAGGGAGTAAAGGAGGGACAGGGGAGTGAAGTCGGATGGGGGGGGGGGGGGCTCACTCGCAATCAAAGATGTTTCACACCAACAGAAGTTTCCACCTGGCTGCTGAAGTACCTACGGTATCATCACAAGGGGCGACTGACGGTACGTGTGTTTTCACCGCACCCTCTGACGGTATAAGCGCCTATGGACGCGCGCAAAACAGATGAAGCGAAGCCTCGGGGGCAAGCACAGTGGCGGGAGAGGGAGAACATTTATTGGTTTTGTCAGATCCAGAGCGTTTCATGGTCCCTTGATTGTTTTTGCATCGAGCGTGGTCCCCCCTGCGGTATATATGATTGATACTGCCACAGAGACAATTTCCACCCACGCAGAAACAACAAACGTGTTTGGGTTTTGGTGAATCCACGGAGGTAAAACCGGGTTATTCTTGCTATTAATAATGGTGTCTTCATGACGAACATCAACATCTTACAACTTAATTCCAGGTCCTTATACAACCCACAGGCGTTCGAGTCCAGTGAGTAACTGACCTGAATTGGGATCCTTTGTGAAGGAGTTACGTCCCCTGAACCTCCTCGTAAAGCTTATCATCATACCTCTCACACATTCCGATGAAAGTTCAAAGAGAATAGCTCTTCCACAAAGGACCCTGCCTTATTACCTGAATCAGACTTACAATTATTACAAGGAGTACCGGGGAAGTATCATTTTTAGCGTTTCCTTGCAGGGCATGACGCAGGCTGAAGTGGGGCAGATGGGCACACGTCACAGACAGCGTGGCTGACAGAGAGGCCACTTGACCGTGTCAAGACCGAAGTGTCGTCGGTGAACGGCATCGCACTTGGTTGTCACTTGGCATTTGCCACCCACTTGCCACCGAGGCGAGCTGATCTCGTGTTTGTGTGCGAGAATCTTCGGTGACTGAAGTGTGGATCATGTTTTCGGTTCGGATGGTCGTTGTGTTAGTGGTGGTGGTATTGTGCTTGCCTGACCGACATGAGAAGGGAATATTGTTTAAGGGTTGGTCGTGTGGATGGTTGCAGGCAGGTTGAAAGAAATATTTTTTTTTAAAAATTCCGCGCAAGCAGTGCAAGGATGGTTTAAGGTTTACGTTCCCTTCACTTGCTACAAGGACATAAAAAAGCCAACCACAGGTCATGAAATTTTGCTCGACAGTAAAACCTTGGAATCGTCGTCCAAACAGAAAATCCATCTGACAGACAGACAATGCGTTAGTCTGTTTCTGGCAAGACAGTTCAGGATAAAAAGAGAACCAATTACGGCTTGTTTCAATGCATTCTCAATCTCTTGGATCTCTCGTAAGTTTTTTTTTTTTTTTCACTTCGCCTTCGTCACTTTTTTGTCTTCTTGTCCTTCCAAACAAGCAAACAACCCTCCCCCCCCCCCCCCTCCAAAAATTTTCCGATTCGCTTCTACCAGACGCAAGTTAGCAGACACCGCTACATTATCTAATTAATCTCTTCACACAAGGCTCACAGAGGTTAATTACCACCCACCCACAATCAGTTTATCCAGCTGAGAGATAAGATAGAGCTGTGGCTTGTGGCGCGCACTCCGTTTCCGCCAGACAGGGAGGCAGAGATCGAAGCTCTTGACCCGCATGAACAAAGGTAAGCGGGGGCACAGCATGGGTGATTAACAATGAGCGTGAGAAAGAATGGTGGTGTTTCACGGTTGCCCTACCTACTGGGGTACATCGGGGACTAGTGCTTCCAGTGTCGTGTACGCGGATATTTCACCCTAGAGGACTTTCACTAGACAGCTTCTGGAGGGAGCCGGGATAGCCGAACGGTCGAGTGTTGAACTCTCAATTCTCGGGTCGTGAGTTCGGATTCCGGTTGGGGCAAAATATTTGTGCTGGCCTTTTTCTCGTTTCCCCGTCTTTGATATCACCCGTAGGTGGTGGAAAAGGACGTTAAACTCATAAGCCACCCCACTAGACAGTTTCCTTGCTTCACCCCCCCCCCTTACCCCTCCTCATCTATTCTGCCTTCCGCAAGTGTTAGGAAGGCATGCCCTGTGTGTGTGTGTGTGTGTGTGTGTGTGTGTGTGTGTGTGTGTGTGTGTGTGTGTGTGTGTGTGTGTGTGTCCCCGAATCATGGAACAACTCTGAGCATTACATTCCCCAAAACAACTGGAAACCGACTTCAGCACATACAGGCGGGGGTGAGTGTGGTTGTTTGAGGGTTGAACGTCCTTTTCCATCACGTACGGGTGATATAAAAGACGAGGCAACATGAGAAGCCGCGACTGGAACTCACGACCCGAGAACTGAAAGTACAACGCTGTACCGCTCGGCTATCCTGGCTCCCCGCACTTACAGGCGTTCACTGCCACAACCACAAGACTGCGCGCGCGAACCCTCCTCTCCGAACAATACAGTGAGCACTGCCCGTCTTCCGTCGTAAAGCGCGCACTGCACGTCTTCCGTCGTAAAGAGACAGTAAAGGAGGAAAATAGTTTATCGGCGATCACCTCATTACACGGCGGACACTCAGGGGCAGGTATCAGGGGGGAGATCTCCAAACTACAGACAGTGTTTGCACTAAAGGGGGAAGGTTCCATGGGTTCTTGCAGACAAAACCTGCCTGTCTTGGGGCAGAAGTTACATGCTAAGTAAAACCAATGCTAATCTGACACTGAACTACGCGGCATCGAAGTGGCGACGGCCGCTCGCGGTGAGACTGCTGTGAAAAATGACTGAACTGAGTCAAGGTTTTTAGACGGTGGGTGTAAGGTGTTGCCCTACATGGTCCAACCCTTGTCGTGGGGTAGTGGCTTGTGTACCTCAATGACCCAGAGAACTATGCCAGCAGGAGCACATGCTCCTGGCAGGGTCACCCAAGCTGGACAGGTCGAAGGGTAGAGGTCAGACGAATGTGGACCACCTCTCCAAGAGGCTAAACGGGTTTGCGTAGGGTTAACAGCCCTACCTGTAAAAAACACTAAGTTACTGAAGCATCGACAGCAACAAACCGAGACATTCACCTGGGCGAGGAAGGGTCTCCATCCCGGAGACCTATGACGCATTGCAGTGAAAGCCGAAAGGAAGCTGCAAGGCCGACCCCCCTTCTAACACCCAGGACAACAACGAGAGTAGCCACATGGAACATCAGGACAATGTATGAAGTAGGAAGGACCATACAAGTAGCAAGAGAGATGAAGAACTACAAGATAGGAGTACTGGGACTGAGTGAGACAAGGTGGCTACAGACAGGACAGCTGAGATTTTCATCGGGAGAGCAATTGCTGTACTCTGGACACACAGAGGATGGAGCCCCCCACACTGAGGGCGTGGCCCTGATGCTGGCACCGGAGGCACAGCGGGCACTCATCGGCTGGGAACCTGTCAACTCCCGCATCATCACAGCCAAATTCATCACCAAGAAAAAAGACATCAAGCTGAACATCATCCAGTGCTACGCTCCCACCAATGATGCGGAAGAGGAGAAAAAAGATGACTTCTACCAACAACTGCAGACAGTGATAGATAGAGGAGGAGCCAAGGACATGACCATACTGATGGGAGACTTCAACGCCAAGATTGGATCAGACAACACAGGCTATGAGGACACCATGGGAACACACGGACTGGGACAGATGAACGAAAATGGCGAGCGCTTTGCAGACTTTTGTGCCCTGAACCAGCTAGTGATAGGAGGCAGCATCTTCCCACACAAGCGCATCCACAAGGCCACATGGAGATCGCCGGACCATGTCACGGAGAACCAGATTGATCACATCTGCATCAGCCGGAAGTTCAGGAGATCGTGGCGGGATGTGCGCGTGATGAGGGGTGCCGATGTATCATCAGACCACCACCTTCTTGCAACAACATTGAGACTTCGGCTTAAGAGGCACACCAACGCCAACAGCACACGGACCAGGTACAACGTTGGACTTCTCAGGAACACAGACACACAAGCAGCATTCCGGATCAGCCTTTCCAACAGGTTCCAGCCACTGCAAGACCTGATAGAAGACAGTGAAATGGACATCGAGACACAGTGGGAACACAGCAAGAAACTCTGGCACGACACATGCGAAGAGGTCCTTGGCAAGAGAAAGACCCAACATAAGGAATGGATCTCTGCTGATACCATCCAGAAGCTGGAAGTTAGGAAAGAGAAGAAAACTGCACTGAACACGAGCCGAACAAGAAGAGCTAAGGCAAAGGCACAAGAGGAATACACAGCAGCTGACAGAGAAGTGAAGAGGAGCACCAGGAAGGACAAGAGGGACTACATCGACAACCTGGCCAGTCAAGCAGAGGAAGCAGCCCGACAAGGGAATCTAAAAGACCTGTACCAGGTGACCAAGAAGCTCGCGGGCAAATTTCAGCAGACAGACAAACCAGTGAAGGACAAGAACGGGCACCCACTGACAACAACTGAGGAACAGCTGAAGCGATGGGCAGAACACTTCAGGGAGCTGTTAAATCGCCCCATCCCTGAAACACCACCAGACATCCCACCAGCTGAGACAGAACTACCCATCAACTGCGACAAGCCCTCTAAGGCGGAGATCAGGAAAGCCATCATGACACTGAAAAATGGGAAAGCTGCAGGGCCAGACGAGATACCAGCAGAAGCCATTAAAGCAGACACAGAGACAGCCGTCAACATGCTGCACAGCCTGTTCAGCAAGATCTGGGAGAAGGAAGAGGTGCCAGCCCAGTGGAAAGAAGGGATCGTCATCAAGCTGCCAAAGAAAGGTGACCTCAGGGACTGCAGCAACTACCGAGGGATCATGCTCCTGTCAGTGCCAGGCAAGGTTCTCAACAGAATTCTACTGGAGAGGATGAGAGAGGCAGTCGACCCCATGCTCCGAGACCAGCAGGCAGGCTTTCGCAGGAACAGGTCCTGCGCTGACCAGATTGCCAGCCTACGCATCATTGTGGAGCAGTCACTGGAGTGGAACTCCCCCCTCTACATCAACTTCATAGACTATGAGAAGGCCTTCGACAGTGTAGACAGAGAGGCGCTGTGGAAGCTGCTAAGGCACTATGGAGTTCCCGGGAAGATCATCTCCCTGATCCAGTGCACCTACCAAGACATGAGCTGCAGGATTGCCCATGCCGGCCAGTTGTCAGAAAGCTTCGAGGTGAAGACCGGAGTCCGCCAGGGATGCCTGTTGTCCCCGTTTCTCTTCCTCCTGGTCATCGACTGGATCATGAAGACCACTACAGCAGGCAGGAAAAACGGGATACAGTGGACACTCTGGACGCAGCTGGATGACCTCGACTTCGCGGACGACCTGGCGCTCCTGTCTCACAGCCACAGCCAGATGCAGGACAAGACTACGTGCCTAAAAGCCACATCAGCCGGAACAGGGCTCAAGATCAACAGGAAGAAAACCGAGCTGATGAAGATCAACACCACTGCCAACACACCAGTCACAGTCGGTGGAGAGCCCATCAGGGAGGTGGAGTCTTTTGTCTACCTGGGGAGTGTGGTTGATGGACAGGGAGGCACAGACCGAGACGTCACAGCCAGAATCGGCAAGGCAAGGGCAGCAATGGTCATGCTGAAGAACGTCTGGGCATCCAAAGTTGTCAGCATAAGAACCAAACTTCGCATCTTCAACTCCAACGTGAAGTCAGTTCTGCTCTACGGATGCGAAACATGGAGGACAACGAAGACGATGCAGCAGAAGATCCAGACATTTCTCAACACCTGTCTGAGGCGCATCTTCAACATCCGATGGCCAGAGAAGATCCGGAATGAAGAGCTGTGGGAGCGAGCGGGGCAGGAACCAGTGGCCAAGCAGATCCTGCGGAGGAAGTGGGGCTGGATTGGACACACCCTCAGGAAGCCAGCATCCAGCACCACACGCCAAGCCCTGACATGGAACCCGCAGGGGAAAAGGAAGAGAGGCCGGCCTCGCAACAGCTGGAGGCGGGACACTGAGGCAGAGCTATGTAAGCAGGGTACCAACTGGACTGGAGTGGCAAGACTAGCCCAGAACAGAGTGTGATGGCGAAGGGTTGTCGATGGCCTATGCTCCACGTGGAGCCAAGGGCCTAAGTAAGTAAGGTGTTGGGGCATTTAAGGTCTTTTTTTTTCCCCATCACGAAAGGGTGATATCAAAGACGAGAAAAAGGGCCAGCACAAATATGTGGCTCTAGCCGGGGTTCGAACTCGCGACCCGAGTACTGGAAGTCCAACGCTCTACCATTCGGCCGCTATCCCGCCTCCCCTCAAGATATTTAGAAAAGCAGTACATCGTAGCCTACACTGCTACGGATGAAGAGATCACACAGTTAGGCAACAACTAAGTGGAACCCTGATCGCTAATCTTAATCAGTGGCTGTAGCACACGCTCTACTTCGCTTTCAAGACAGCAGAGACAATCTGGGGCAGTTAACATAACGTGGTTTCCCTCAACGCACGCAGAACTTACATACGGTTTGGTATAGGTTCTGTCCAAAAGCATTTATATAAAGTGAACTTAGATGGCGTCAAAGTTCCACAGCTGATGTTTATCAGCCTTGACCGATTTCCTTTTTGGTCCCCCAGTGACAGTTTTATAACAGTAACCTCATCTTGCTGATGAAGATAACACTTATGGTCCAAGTTATACCCTGAAAATTTAACATGATTAATCTAAGCGTCATGAATCCAGTAATAGTATCAAAATGCTAATTACATTTTTTTTTTATCTAAGCGTCATGAATCCAGTAACTGTATCCAAAAGCTGATTTATAACAGTTTTGTTTAATGTGCAGAATACACTCAACCCTCTCACGGACTTCACGAACTTGTTACCCAACCAATAAATACTCATCAACATGCAAAAATCGCACTCTGTCCTACAAACAAATCAGGATTTTGTTCGCAGAACGTGAAGACGCTAAGTGAAATACAAGCGGCCTTGTAACTGAGGACAGAATCGACGAAGAACTGTACACGAAGAGGTTGAAAATAGATTGACAAGCTTAACCTTTGCTGCATTTAAAAAAAATCCTATTAACACTTTGGGCAAAAAGAAGAACTGTATACGAAGAGATTGAAAATAGATTGACAAACTTTGCCAACTTTTAAATCACATTTTTTTTAAGACTCTGTCTGAATTTTCAATCTTGCTGCTTCTACATGTATCTATGTCACCATCGGCAAAAGATGAGATCATCCTCTACAGGCATGATACAATATGAATGCTGGGACAATGTGGCATTTCAGATTCCGTATTAGAACATAAGACATGAACATGCAGATTTTGAGTCAAAAACTTAAAGTTCAAATTCCAAAGCTGACGTAACACCCTCCAAACGACTCTCCAGCGGAGCAGTTCTGTGCTCTAAGACGAAAGTTGAAATGTCACATAGTCCCGGCGTTATGAGTACTAACACCAGTGTCTACTCTGAATCATCTCCCTTCATCTCTTCTCAGTGAATTCTCAAAATGGGGAAGGGTGGGGGGGGGGGAGGCAGGCGGTATGACTGAGGACACTGGCAAAGCCACGGAGAAGAAGGCTGGTGGGTGTTGATACCGTTATCCATCCAATACTTCGAAATTTGAAATGCCACATTGTCCCGGCATCATGAACGCTAACACCAGTGCCTACTCTGAATCATCTCCCTTCATGATCTGAACGAATTCTGAAAATAGAAAGAAAGCGGGCGGTATGACTGAGCTAGGGCACTGGCAAAGTCAGGGAGGAGACGGAGAGAAGGCTGGTGGGTGTTGATGCCGTTATCCAACATCTCTGTGACTTCAATCAGATAGGTGGAGTGATGCCCCTGCCTATGTTGTGAAAGCCGATAAGAGATCCACCAGCAAAATCAGCGACTTGGGCGATGCAAATCGCCGGGACGAGAGAGTGCGCGCGTTGGGCTAAGATCTACCGCCGTTTTGGTAAAAACGCCTAAGCGCCACGGACTTGCAAAACACGTAGGCCCTTTTGCCAGAGAGTTCGCGTGCTGGCAAAGATCCACCTTCGTTTTGGTAAAACGTCCGAAGCGTCATGGACTTGAAAAACACCTAGGCACTTTTGCCGTTTGGCGGCAGAGATGCTGTTATTTTGGGATACCTTGTTTTCGGGCGTCAATCGCTAACGTTTTATACGTTGTCAACACGGGGATACGTGGCGATAGCAGCAGGGACCGGTGGGTCGAACAGAAACTTTGCGTTAGAGGTATCAGAACGTAGATGATCTTTGTTTGCAAGGATGGCCTGCGCCTAGAAAGATGGTAAAGGTGGTGGTGGTGGGTGGGTGGGTGTTTGGGTGTTTAACGTCCTTTTCCACCATGTAGGGTGATATCAAAGACGGGGAAACGATGAAAAAGCCAACACAAATATTTGGCCCCAGCCGGAATCGAACTCACGACCCGAGCATTAGAAGTCCAACGCTCTACCATTCGACCACCCCGGCTCCCCAGGAGGTGGTGGTGAGCAATCGGAGATGCAGCTTGTATGAATAAAACTTTGGTGATCATACCATGGGCATGGGCAGCGAGTGAGTGGGTGAGTTTTCAGGGCTTAACGCCGCGCACACCACAAAGACTAATTCGCGGCTAAGTGTGCCTGTACTTCGCGAAAACACACACACACACACACACACACACACACACACACACACACACACACACACACACACACACACACACACACACAGACCCACACACACACAGCAAAAATGTAACGTTGGACAAATGATGAAAACTGGTCTACGGGGCAGCTCTATGTACCGGTATTCGCACAAAAAGATGACGCCGTTGGAGGGGGGGGGGGGTCCTTCCTTGCTTTCTGTGAGGAACTGATTAATTACTATGGGGTGAGAGTAAGGGCGAAGTCTTTAATTAGTATCTTTTGAGCCACCCGAAGGACAAGACGTTTGCAATCAGTAGTAGCTTGATTACTTTATCGCTGCTACAATGTTCTTGATCACGATACCCCACCCTCATCCGGGATCTCCTTTGTGACGTTCCCCAACTGTACCGTCCTCAATCGCGCGGAAACTTTGCAACTGGTCCACTAAAAGGCTGAGTGCTTACACGGTCCAGCGCGGCAGAACGGTCACAGCATAAACAGGATTCGGAAACAGAAAGGTCAGAGATCGATTCTCGGACGTCAGCGGCTATTCATAAGTCTCGCGAGTGGACAAGCCGTGAGATTAGCCGGGAGGAAGTTTGGCCGATTCAAACAGGACCGCTGTCCCGGGACGCGAAGGGAGATAACCGGGCCTGTTGACTTCTGGCTGCCTGGAGCCATTCATCCAGCTTCCCGCCAGCGTCACGGGGAATTCGGGGGGGGGGGGGGGGGGGCTAAAAGTAACATAAACGCAAACAGCGTGTTAGATATCATGATCTAGCTAGTAGGGACAAGGCAGTCCTTGTAAACAGCTTCACCGACAGGAAAGGCGATTTAATACAGGGTCGGTTTACTCAGTCAGTGCAGGTAGCAGGTCACTGCGGAGTACCAAGTTTACTTGTAAACACAAATCTTAACGAAAAAGCGCTTAGATCCAGACATACAGACGTATCTTTGTTTTCATGTTTCTTCGCGGTCCAGATCTGTGAATGGACACACAGGTGCGGACGGCCCTGATAGAAACAATGGCTCGTTGTGGTGGTTCAAATTTATCACCGTACGGACGTTGACCCGGTGAAAATCACCATTACAGGTCTAAACGCCTTTCCCAATTGATATAACCTCTAAACTTATATGACCACTGACCCGTGTTAATGACGAGATAGATACACCCTGTGCCAGCATACACTTGCCAAAACAAACTTATTAATAATCCGCACTGGTTTATCAAAATATAAAGGTTCACATTTTCTTATACTATGCAGAGCATGGGCCGATGGCAACTTTGTTGTTAATTTTTAAGGGTGGGTGGGGTGTTTGGGGGTTTAACGTCCGGGTGATATCAAAGACGGGGCAACGATGAAAAAGCCAGCACAAATATTTGGCCCCAGCCGGGATACGAACTCACGACCCGAGCATTAGAAGTCCAACGCTCTACCATTCGACCACCCCGGCTCCCCGTAATTTTTAAAGACAAGATGTTTCAGCTGGCATTGTTCTGCTAAATAACGAAATTCACGTTCAGAAACACGTGCGTGCAAAACAGGGGGCAAACAAACAAACAAACAAACAAACAAACAAACAAAAGCCAAAACCTTGAACAAGATTTATCTCTATCGCGCAAAACGAAACGCAAGTCTTCGACAACAACTCCCGCTGGCAACAATTACGAAAACCACCGCCGTTCAGTTACCAAAAAATCTATTACGAAGGTGGACACACAATTTGCAATCAGACTTCTACCGACACACAAAAAAATCAATTTCCCGAAAAGGTCACTTCTATATTAAGGGCAGAACACGGCTCGTTTCGGTGAAAAAAAAAAAAAACCCAAAGGCTGGATACCGTTCTTTTGGCTACATTGCGAAAGGGCTCGAGTTACTCCTGCGCTTTATTTTCAGAACGTTTTCAGACTCCACAATCGGAAAGGGTGCAAATATAGTTGGCTTTCCACCGTGCACGCACTTTATGTTAGGATGACAACCAGAGCGGTGAGTGAACAAGTAATAAAAGACCAACTTTTTTTTCTTTTTTTTTTTAGTTGAAGAATTGTTTAACGTAAGCCGAAAGGTGATTGGATACTTCATGCAATCACGTAAAGAAGGGGCGCAGCGATTGGACACTTGACGCATTACTGTTTCAGGTCTAATCAACAGGACAATCCACAGAAATCCTTATGTTTTGTCCTCATTATATCCTCTCAAATCCGCATCTCGACTAGCTCGGCAAACAGCCCCAACAGATCACCAGCTAACTCAAACCCCGAAGATTTCTTTTGGTACAATAAAATAATATGCAATTTGAAACTGTTTCCTCCGTTACGGATCCCAACGACCTCTTGCAAATCACGTAAAAACGTTTACCCAGCGATCATAAGAATGTAATGTGCAAATAATCTGCCGCCAAACTGATTAACGCTGAACGCATGGACACAGATAATCAATCTCGCGACTTTGGGGGTGGTCGGGGCATTAAAATTGATGAGAGAAGTTACCGGATTATCCTTGTAAAAATGTCAGCCCGCTGGTGTTCAAATTATCTTGCCTCCCACGTTAAAGATTTTTGTGCAAACATCATGGGAAAAACCCAAACTCAACCATTTTTTTTTCGTTGGATGGACGGACCCCCTACCGCCCCCCCCCCCCCCCCACACCCCCCAAAATATAAAAATACCCCCTCCCCCCCCCCCAAAAAAAAAAGCACACAAAGAAATCACCACACACAACAAACCCCCAAAACAACAACAACAACAAAACAAACGAAAAATGAAGACAGAAAAACGACACACACACACACACACACACACACACACACACCCCAAACTCGCTAGCTGTGGTTAGCGTCACTTTTTCCACGAGCCAGAAGGGACATTATAACTGCAATATTTATTCAAATTTCGATTTTTTTCCCTTTGCTGCGGGCTCTTAAAAAAAAAAAAATGAAATGTGAAATACGAGCTTTGAAATCCTAGAGGCATTCCCATACACACGTTCGGTCAACGCAGCACTGGGTCACCTAGTGCATAGAGCTAGACTGAGATCGATGTGACGTGCAGTTGGCAAATGTATATCGATGGGAAACTTATTCACGTTCGGCTCTTGCATAATGTATATCCCTAAGGAAAAAAAAAAAAAAAAAACGCACTGAGGATACACAGGGACACTTTTTCACAGGAGACCTTTTTCTTTCTTTCTTTTAAGCACAGCAGGTTAAGGCTCAACGTCTTTTGACCACTGCGAGGGTAATTTCAAAAAACTAACGTATGGAGGCGAAAGATGATTGGATACTTCGTGCGATCACGTAAAAAGGGACGCGGCGATTGGACACTTTTTAACTGATCTAATCAACGGGAGGGGAAGCCATAGAAATCCATGACCACCGAGCTATGAGGAGTGTGTGTGTGGGGGGGGGGGGGGGTGGATTTGTACCGTCAGTCTTCCCGAAGCTCAGCAGGCTGGCGGCCCTCCCTTGACAGTAAATCCGGAAGTTTGGACAACAACAACAAATACCGCCCACCAGAACCTGGTCAACTCCCACCACTCCTTTGCCCAGCCCACCACCATCAAAATCACCACCATCAGAATCACCACCATAATCTTCTTTTCCCGATCAAATACATTCTTGCATTACCTGCACTGCATGGCGTGTCTCGTTTCGTAACGTTATGAGGTCGCCATGAAAATTACCAAGTTTAAAAAAAAAAAAAAAATTCCTTTCTTCTCAGCGAATGAAGCCAAGTTGCAAAAAAGCTCGACTCTGATGAAACCATTTTCGCTGCCCACGCTTTAAAAACAAGAGGGGCGGGGTGGGGTGGGGGGGGGCAGAAAAAAAGAAAAGGGAAGAAAGTGAAATGCGTGTCTGTGTGTGTGTGTGTCGGGGGGGGGGGGGGGGCATGAATTACATGGGTGCGGTTATCAGACACTCAACACAGAAACACACTAGACAACACACCTACCGTTGTCTAGGAAAAAAAGGGCTTACGCACTATGTGTCTGATATGCGCTTAGCGCCCTTATCGAGGTCACGGCAGAAAACGCAGAGCTGCCTCAGAAGCCTTGCTGGCCGCTCCTCGCGTATCCAGTGGGAACATAGTGATAGATACAGAGTACTGCCGATGTGACAACTCTTGGTTCCGCTCCAAGAAACTGCTAGTGGGATGGGCCCTAGGTGGGTGGGGGTGGGGACAGGGGGTGGGGACAGGGGGTGGGGACAGGGCGGGATCTGGGAGGTTCGTGTAAGGTCTACGGCGATCGATCTGAGGCCCACGGTAGCTCAAGGGTACCTAGCAAATTGCAGTGTCCAGTTTAAGGCAGAGTTTAACCAGGTAACCACCCAAAACATCACGTCAGTTAGTCCAGTGCTCTCTCTCTCTCTCTCTGGAAAGAACTGTTAGTCACAGAAGAGGAGACTGCGCACTTTGTTATGCTCTAGTGTACACACACACACACACACACACACACACACACACACACACACACACACACACACACACACACACACACACGTGAATTTCCCAGACGCTCGGAATGACTTACAGCCATCCACATATAGACAGACAACTGACATTTCACTAACCCTCAATTATTCCGAGCCACTTCACCAAAAAAAAAAAAAAAACCAAACTGCTGAAGTAGTCTTTTCAATGCTGTGTGTCTGCCTCCGCTATTTGCACGCTCTTCAACCCCCCCTCCCCCCCCCCCCCCAATCCATTCCCCTCCTCCAAGGGAGACGGTATAGATGCGAATCTAAGGTAATAAATGTACAAAGTCTGGCCAGCACTATCGCGGGAGAATGATTTACGACAGTACTACTTCACGCTGGTATGATAGTGACGGGAGTTTACATCCCACTTATGATGCTCCCCGCAAGGGGGCGTCCTTTCCGAAGCGATGCAACTGACGCGCCCAGACTTTATGAATGATAGGCGTCTCCATAGATACAGCTAGTATAGTGCAGAAACCGTTAGTTATATATATGCCGGCGCTGCCACTTGCTGGCGGGTCCTACTATTTACCGGAAAATTCGAAAACACCTAAGCTTTAGGGTTAGTAAGCTTGTGTGAAGGAAGTTTAGGCGGACTAATTCCATCCTTGGAACAGTTTCGCTCGTGAGTGCGCCTGTACGCTCGAAATGCTTGATGATTAGTACAGCTCTTAATGCGATACAACTTTGCGCGATGCCGGTTTATCCTTTGCGCGAGCGGTCGAACATTCAAATTCTACGACTGTTGTTACATTACTGGAGCGATTAGTGTGTACGCTTCTGCTGGCTAAGTGCCAGCATTGTAGACGCTGCCACTGTCCAGGCGTCTTGGTGGTGTGATGATAGACACCACGAAAACAGCTCAGAATGATTTGTGAGCATAACAAATGGCAGCAATAGACCCTTTAATTATGGCCAGTAACCTGGGCTGAATAAGATCTCAAGGTCAAGGCTAGGTTGGAGCTTGTACAAATTTTGCATTTCAGAGCGTGTTTCAAAACATAAATATCTCTACCTTTTCACCATCTTTAAATTTGTGTGTTGTGGTTGTCCGCATTCTTACTAAAACTAGGCGAGGTTTCCCGTGTTTCCGGTAAATAGTAGGACCGCCTTGCTACCGACGCTGACGGGGAAAATGTCAAGAGGTGGTGTGCATGAGTTTCTGCCAGCTGTGTAGCAGAGGTCTGGATTTATCAGAGGGGAGGGGTAACAGCTTGTCAAGGCACTGACTTGAGACTTATCCACAGGGCTGTGGGATCAAGAAGCTGATCTTAAATCCCTACGAGTTTCATTTGAACGCGCCTCGGTCTGTACCGTACTGTACCGGCCTACCCTTTCGGCCCAGAAAATCCAGCAGTGCATCTCCCTTGTTTCAGGTAATTCAGTAATAAAACTTATAAAAGCAGTTGCAGTGTCACAGAGTTTGAGTTTCAACAGGAGCATAATTATACACCACCCCCCTCCCCCCACATACCCTCCCAAGCCCACACGCGCGCGCGCGCGCGCACACACACACACACACACACACACACACACACACACGGCTTTCAATATCTAGTGTTGGTAAAATGAAATGATTATCATATGGCACACATCAGGTTTGACCAGAACACAAAAGAAATTCAGTTACATGTCGGCGCCGGTTTTCAAATCGGAAGGTTTCTGTCGTTCTGACAATCTGCTGACAGCGTGTTTTCAATCCCCTTATGCATCTGCTACCAAAGACTGTTCAAGGACTACTGTGGCTACTCAACAACGAAAGACGACACCACAAAACCAAAATAAACGTTAATGTGCGCGACCACGAACATATTCTGCAGACTGCTCACAGGCCAAGGACGTCTCAAAGACAGGTCACAAAACCTTTTCGACCTTCTGTCAAACGCATCTGCCTTCTGGTGTATCAAAATTGCTTTACCATCTCCCCCCCCCTTTCACCCCTCCCCCCCCCCCCCCCCAAAAAAAAAAAAAATCTCTGCAGTGCGGATCCCCCAAAGCAAATACCCTAACGGCAGACAAGAACGATCACCAAACCAAACTTTGCAACACTAGATAGGCCTTCTCTCCCCCTGAGAGCGAAAAAGAGCAGACGACAAAAATAGGCGGCTTGATAGCCGGCGAAGGTCAACACCCAGCCAACGCTTCTGGAACGAGCAGATACTGATCGACCACCATCTAAACTTTCCACTTTTTGGCAGTTCCGACCGGGGAAATCAAGCCAAACCATCTTGATATCCATCAACACAAAAAACAAGCAAACAGGGCGAGCAT